>JARNGD010000065.1:0-186731 GCA_031001845.1 Achaetomiella virescens
GATATTCAGGGCCGGCTTCACTTCAACCTTGTAGTTTTCGAGGTCGTCGAGGATCATGGTTCCGTTCATTTTTTGAATGAAATTGATCATGGATTTGGCTGCAAGTCAGGTGTTGCAACTCACCAAGCTGCAAACAATCGGAGAACCCTACCAATCTCCCCCTTGTAGAACACATCAGTCCCCTCATTGGCGATCCTCTCAAGTGATCTAGAACCAGGTGTTAGCCGGCGACAATTCACGGGGGCATGATTCTACATACTCTGCATAGCGTTTCCGTGTGATGGTATCTCCGAGCTGGAGGAGTGTGCCTGGGGGGTATTATTGTAAGCAATGTTTTGAGTCCCTGGGCGTATTGGCTGCTCACCATTAGGGGCAAAATCTTCAGACCAGATAGGATCATCCACCAGAAATGTGTTGTTGTAAACACTCGCAGCCTTCATATACCGGACCAGATCCCGGTGACTTTGGGTCGTCTTGTCAGCAGGGCCCGTCTCGGGAAACGGTGGTTGTTGATACCCACCCTGAAGCCATCCCGGCAACTCGCACAGCAGGCATAACCAGCGTCTTCCAAGGAAGTGTCTACACAAACAGTCAGGCTCTTTGGCCACGTTGGCCCTTGGGACAAGAAGACTTACCCCGTATTTCTGGTGCAAATACTCCAAACCCCGCAACTCGCCCGGAACACCAACCGCCAACCCGCCAAACATACTGGCGTTCTGGTTGTGCTCATACATGTCCCTGCTCGCCGCGGCCGGGGCAGTTTCCCGGTAGTCGATGGTCTCATACCTCCCATGCTCGTCACGGACGAGCATGAAGCCACCTCCGCCAATGCCGGAGTGGTACATACCGATGACGCCCACACATAGTGTTGTTGATACCATGGCGTCGGCCGCGGAGCCCTGGGAGTGGTCAGCTTGATGTGAGAGAGGTGGCTGCTGAGGGGCAGATTTACGCCTGCCGCAATAGTGTCTATCCCGATTTTGGAACATATCGAGCTTTCACTGGCTACTGCTCCCCTGCTGCCGCCAGAGTGAGAGATTGGTGAGATGAGCTCTTGATGGTGGTGGGTGACTGGGAAGGCCGAGCTCGGGGCTAGCTGGGAGAGGAGCGGCAGCCACCATGGCAGCAATGATGGAGGGCCTGTGCAAGTGGGCGTGAGTGATAAGAGTCCGAAGGGCTTGCCATTGTACCGTTGACGCAAGAAGACTCACGCATGGCGTATGTGACCGGGAACCGAGTTACTCTGCTTATCGGCGCATATCTCCGGAGACAAACACAGCGGAGAAGGCGAGCAGGTTGACTGCCGGGGAGCGTCCCGAGTCAAGACTGACTACAGCAGAGTCAAAACCACAGGACACGAAACCAACGCCTTCGGAATTTCACCCGAAGAGACTCAAAGAACTGCCGTTTCTTGTGTTGAGGTTGTGGAGGCGAAAAGCAACTTGGACCTGCTGTCCACAAAGCGGAAGGGACCGCAGTAACCCTAACCCTTACGCTAAGATCCTCTCAATTAACCTCTTTTAAGGAAGGCGCCCAAGACGATGACAACATCATCTGACCTGTTGATCACCCGCTCTTTCCAATCTGGCTTTGAACCTCCAATTGGGAGTTACAGAGTACCTACCCTCAGATGAAAGACAGCAGAGTGGCGGCCTTTGAAGCTGCTTAGCTCCTCAGCCAGCTGGCGTTTCAACGGCACTTTCCGCGCCTTTCGAAGCGGACGATCAGCGGTAAATCTTCCCGCTCGTTATTTTGCGCGGCTGAAGAGCAGGCAGGGTAAGTTGAGACGAAGAACGAAAAACGCGAGCCCGGCTTTTCAACGTATGTTTGTCTCCCGCTTCATCCAACACCGACTTCCAAGTCACAAGAAGATCGAAAACGAAGAACCCACTGGATCAGGGACCCGTTCCTGCGTCCGATCCGATTGATTCGTTGGAAAAGAACGTCAAGGAATCGCAGCCTCTGTCAACTTCACCAACACCACCAACACTGACAACTGAACGAATCAAACACACTCGCCTGGTTGGTCCCGGAAACAGAGTTGGCCGTGCTCGTCCGCAGCCGGTTAAGCGCTGATCTTATGGTTTGCCATGTTCGATCCCAGGGTCTCGACGCCATCAAGATCATGCAAATTTGGTTCCAGCCTGGAAAACTCGGTTTCTTGGCGGTTTCTTGATGTGTTTTTCATCGTCGGCCTTGACTTTCCAGGATCGAGGCTTGGGAGTTTCGCATTGACGAAGAGCTGGTCTGTGGGTCCTCGCGTTGCATTCTTGGGGTACCGAGCCAACCACAGCGGGCCCCAGCAGCAGGGCTCAATTTCATGTTCAAGCGAGTCGCGTGGTGAAACTCTCCCTCAACTCCCTTTTCGGGACCATCCTGGCAACTTTCCCCTCTATGACCGTCCCGCGCAGCGAGCAACCCCTCCATGGTGCATGGCAGTTTGCCTCACCTCGATTTCGCCGGTCGTCTGATGCCACGAACGGCGAAGATGGAGCTGTTTGAGAGAACGAAACCGAGGGGCCGAGACTGGGGCATCCTCGCCTGAATCACATTCAGAGGGAGTTACAAGTTCGGTTTGATATACTCCGTTCTTGAATTTTCAGAGGATCGACACACCTGCGGAGGTTGCACCTCGCTCCTTGCTCTGCACCATTGAAACATCCTCGCGGCTTGGCTGTTCCGCATGAAGACACAGCCCGGTTTCGGCATCAATGTCTAGAAGCTCGGTCAAGAGGTTTGCCCAAAATAATCCCCGAGCAACCCGTGGATCAGCGTTCTTCATCGAGGAAACACCTGGACCATATGGTGATCCTTCATGCCTTGACCATCCATCTCATCATTTCTGGACTTGGTACCCGTCACCCACCTCGAGCAAGTTCACCCAAACAGTCAACATCATCAGAGACAATCATCGGGAATCGAGGCCTCGTCCCAGGAAACATTCCACCCTCCTTCTTCCACCCCTTGCCAGCGGTGCATTGGCCCATAAACCGCCCCCTTTCCAGATCCATGTCCCGTCCAGACCACCGATTGGCTGGGCAGGTGTCTCAGGTTTACGGTTCCTGCATCTGCCCCTTGGCAGGGCTGGGCCATCCCTGTTCAAGCTCCCACCACTTCTGGATTCCACAAGCCTCCAACCGCCGCTCCGCGAGCCCGGCAGTTCGGCCACGCCCCCTTCGACGTGGCGTTGGGATTCCGCGGGACCCCCTCTGGAACCCATGTGGAGGGCCCGTTGATTAAGGGCTGCACTCCGCGACAGCCACCTGGTGATGCGATGGGGCAGATGGGGTGGGAAAGCGGCTATGCCCATGCATCTCCTTCCATGGTCCCTGTCTTGACGTGGGATATCTGATGGATCCCACGGATGTCGTGGAACGCTCTCGATGCCACCGAGAGAGAATGCCATCCTCATAAAGCCCAAGCGGCCGGGCCTGCGCGCCGCCCTAGTCTTTCCCTTCCTCTCCTCAGACCTCCTTATCTTCATCTGGGCACAAGTGCTGTCTTTCTTTCTTCTCAGTCAAGCATCATTCCTTTTGCTTGTCTGACTTCCATCTTTCGCTTCTCTGCTTTCCGCTGTATCTACGTTCTCTTCACCCAGCAGCTGTGACTGCTTAACGCGGAGTTGACTCTCCCTCTTTCGCACTTGAACCGCTCACTTAGCCTGGCGCAATTTTGACAACAAGCCTCAACACCATTAAGACTATCAACACCACCAAGATGAAGGCCGCCTATCTCACAGTGGGCCTCTTTACAGCCCTCTCTTCCGCATACTCCCACCCCCGCTACCTGCGGTTCCGGCGTGACAATACCACCGTCGTTGCCTCCAGCGCCTCTGCCGACGCTGCCGCCTCCGTTTCGATCCCTCTGGGCACTGGGGTCTTGTCAGACGCGGCCACGCTGGTAACCAGTGCCGCACCTTTCCCTACTAACGGCACTGGTGCCGGCATCACCACTCTGACCGTGTCAACTACCTCGGTCCGCACCATCACCTCCTGCGCTACCGATGTCATCGACTGCCCCGCAAGGACTGAGGACCTCTCCAACCTCCCCACCGAAGCGCTGTCCACCGTGGTCGTCACCGACACCATCATCCTAACCCAGGTCGTCTGCCCGGTCACCGCGGTTCCCTCCATCTCTTCTAGCGTTCTGTCTGATGCTTCAAGGGCCTCATCAGCGGCAGCACCCTGAGCCAGCCCACCGCGTCTGCCACGCCGCCGGCCCAGGTCAGCGTCTCGACTGCTACCGAGACCAAGGTTGCCACCATGACCACCACCAAGGTCGTGACCATCACCCTGGGCGGCGGTGGTAGCGGGAACGGGCAGGGTGGCGGTAAGGTTGTGACCACCACGGTCGAGTCTGCCGTCGTGTCGACCATTGTCCAGACCGTCGTCCACACACAGCCCGCTGGTGGCGCCCCGGCTGCTTCGTCCCCTGCTGTAGGTGAGCAGGACACCACTACCACCAAGACCATTACCTCGACCGGCACCCGCACCGTCACCATGAAGAAGCCCACCACCACTACCGTAGCTGCTAAGCCTGGTGGTGGCAACGGCAACGGCAACGGCAACGGCAACGGCAACGGTAACGGCAACAGTAACGGCGGCGAAGGGTAATGGTAACGGTAACGGCAACGGAAACAATGACGCCTGCGACTGCCCCGCGGCCGCCACCGTCACCGTTACCAAGGAAGCGGCTCCTTCCACCGTCTATGTCACAGTCCAGCACACCGCCTCTCCCTCAGCCGTTGACTCTAATGGCAAGGGGAACGGCAAGGGCAACGGCAAGGACAACGGCAAGGGCAACGGCAAGGGCAACAACGGCGGCAACGCCACCGGTGCCGCCCCTACCACAACCTCCACCGCAGCCAACACCGCCGCTGCGACTGGCACCGCCACTGGCACTGCCAGCGCGAGTGCCTCTGCAACAGTCCTCCCGGGCACGACTGAAGGCGCGCAGGAGGGCGAGGGTGGCGAGGATGTCTGCCCGCCGGACGAGGTTGTGACAGTCACTCCGTCGGCGTCGGCGACGGGGGTGCCGTTCCCGGCGCCGGGGAATGCCACGGCCACGGCTGCGCCGACGGGGCTGCGCCTGTGAGGGTCCGGTAAGGATTGATGAGGGTAAGGGAGATTGATGGGGAATGAAATGGAGAAAGCTGGGATGGGATAGGGAATGGAAAGGACAGGTCAAGTCAACGCATAGCTTTCTGACTAACTGGCTGGATGGGTTACGTATTTGTTTCTTGTACAAGTCTTGCTGAGGGCGCCGCTGCCTTTTGATTTTCGGTATGCCTGCATGATATGGAAGATCTCGCTGGCCTACTGAGACTTGAGTTGCATTTGAATAGTTTAACACCCTAGAATGTCATATTGTTAGCACTGACCTACTCTTGCTCCGCCAGCTTGCTGATACCCACGGAAGTGAGAATTGACTCGCGAGACCCGACTTGTAAATCGTGGAACCCAACCCATCCGCCTCGGATATATATGCCTTCTCAGCAAATGACCACGCACCCCGTAATCCGGAAAAAAGTCTGGACTCAACTTAGATCCTCACTCGATGGCTATTGAATCATACATACCGGTATCGAAGTTATATTGGGATAGTTGTTTAAGGTAGGCTCAGGAGCAGGATTGTGTGAGAGCCGAGAACCGTGGCTTTTTAAGCAAAGGAGACCTATCCCTTCCTTCTTGATTCGAATACCTTGCTCTGTCTACCAGCAGCATCCAGGAAGCCGCACCCAATCTCCCCATGACATCACGAGCAATACATTGGCTTAGAGGTCAGGTAGTGATAAACGAAGATCCCACTTTCCATTCCATCCTTTGCTTGTCCTGTCTGCGTCCCAGATCCGTATCTATACTCGACTCGGACTCGCTGACAAAGGGACCGAAGACAACCTTATCGTACCTAGATATCCTATATACTCATTCATAACCACATCTACACCATCCTATTACTGGGCCCGGACTCCCCAACTCCTCCCTTCCGTCAATGCCACTCAGCTCCCAATCCGCCTCTCAATCTCGGGCACCTGCCTCAGCAGCACCTCCAAGTCCTCCTTCTCATCCTCCAGCCTCATCCTCTTCTCCGCGTCCAGCCTCGTAAACACATAGTTGCCCTGCCCATCAAACTGCAGAATATGCGTATGATACTTCCACAGGCTTCGTCGATGGCTGACCGTCATGAGCGTGATGCCCAGCGCCTTGGCCGTGTCGTACATGACCTTCTCGGTGTCCAGCGTGACGCTGCTCGTGCACTCGTCGAGAATCGCGTACCGCGGGCGGTGTAAAACAGCCGCGCCATGGCGACGCGCTGCTGGAGGCCTCCCGAGAGCACGTCGCGCCACTCGGCCTCGGCATCCCAGCCCTCCGGGTACAGGTCGAGGAGGTGTTCGAGCGACAGGATGCGGAGGATGGAGAGCAGGTCCGCGTCCGATACACCCTTGGCGCGCATGGTGCGCACGCCGTCTGGGTAGATGATCTGCTGGCGGAGGGAGCCCTTGGAGAGGTAGGGGCGCTGGGGGATGTAGAGATGTCGGAGAAGGGGGGCTTGTAGACGGTGCCGCCGTAGACGGGCCAGAGGCCGCCGAGGATGCGGAAGAGCGAGGACTTGCCGCAGCGTTGGGGCCGACGACGAGCAGGTGGTCGCCCTGCTTGAGAGCGAAGGAGAGGGCGGGGACCAGCACGTCGCCGTTGGGCGAGATGATGGGCACGTCGATGAAGCGGATGTCATTGCTGACGACGACCTTGCCGCGGCCCTGGAGGCGCGCGGCGTTGTTTTCGGTGCCCGATTTCGAGACAAGGTTCTTTTCGTAGTGGCCCTTTTGGATGTCGTCCATGACGTCGAGGAGGGACGACACGCGCGAGGTGTAGCCGGCGAGTTCCATGATTTCCTTGTACGAGAACATGACGCGGCCGAAGGCGTCCGAGGCGGAGACGAGCATGCGCCGGTTGGTGACGAAGCTCTCGGTGCGGTCGCCCATGCTCATGACAACGTGGCCCGGGAGCTTGACGAAGACGGGCGCGCTGCAGAGCATCAGGCCCAGGGCGCCCCAGAAGTACTTCATGACATAATCCTCCATGAAGGCGTGGTAGAAGCGCTGGCGCAGGAGGTAGTTGGTGTGCTTGATGAGGGTGAAGTAGCCCCTGTCGAGCGTGTTCTTCTCGGCCTCGTGCCCGGCGTACAGGGCGACCTCTTCGCTGTGGTCTATTAACCTCGAGTGGCTGGAAGCGGTACTCGCCTTCGAGTCTCGCTTCGTCGGCCACGTACTTGCCGAAGGGTGGTGTTAGTGCGCGCATCACGCTCGACGAGAGCTGGACGAGGAGCGACATGAAAACGACACCCTCGCCGCCGACGCTCTTGGAGAGGGAGATGGTGTAGATGGTCTACTATGTCAGATTCGATTCTCTTGTAGGCGGAATGGGCAAAAGGAAAACCACCATATCAAGCAGCGGCTTCGCCAGGTTGCTGTACAGCTCCGACAGGCTGTTGGAGAACTTGTTCACATCCACCCCAATGACCTGGTCCGGGTTTTGATCCTGTCATCGAGAGCCGAGATGCCGTAGAAGGTCAACTTCGACAAATACTTATCGTGGATGTGCTGGGTCAACCGGGTCCGGTACCTCAGCGCGAGTTCTGCTTGGTGGTACTGCAGCATCGAGTTTGTGAAGGTCGCCGGCACCGCAATCAGCATCCACCACACGATGCGAGTCAAGAACTCGCGCCCGTTCCCCTTGATCAGAGCCTTCACGATGGCGCCGTCCATGGCCGCCACCTTCACGCTGATGAGCGTCCGCACGACCAGGAAGAAGCTATGGCTGATGAGAAGCCTAGTCTCCTTGCTCCGCCATCCCGGTATCACAATGCGAAGCAGCTTCATCAGCGATGAGAAGAACTCGCGGTTCAGCGCGACCTTCTTCTTCCTCGCCGCATCATCTCCTCCCAGACTTGTTGTGCCTGCCCTTCCGGCACGCCTCTCGACGTCGCGGGCCGAGGCGGCTCTCTGCTCGGCAATGGTATGGCGTATGCGGTTGATGAGGGCCCACAAACAGGGCAATGTAGACGGCGCGGGAGATGCGGGTGCGGTTGTCCAGATACATGGACGTCAGCTGCGCGATGACGCGCGGATGGCGCGGCGCGCGCTGCGGCGCTGCGGCCCAGGGCGACCGGCTTCGACTGTGTCGGCGCCATTGCGGGCGGCGGCAACGGTGGGCGGAAGCAGGCAGGGCGATTATCGGGTCACTGCTACCGTCGAAGTGGTCATCGGAGGGGAAATCTGGGGAGGTGGGACGACACAAGACCGCGATGGTATGGAACCGTGCAGATGTCGGTAGTCGGTAGCCGACGTGGAATCGCCCGGTTCAGTCGTGGATCCGGAAAATGGTGTGTGGGCTGGCCGAGTTGGGTCTCAAAAACAGCCAGATTGTCGAAAGGTCAACGTGACGAGATCTGTGATGCTCCACGTCGATGCCCTCGCGCGTCCTGGATTGCGCTGTCCTGGTCCATTTCCATTCCTCGGCCCTTGCGTCACCCGCTTGCTGGAAGGGGCAGGCAGATCCGGGATGGTACTGGGAGCCAACTCCGCGATCCAGCATGTGATTGTGCCCAGCGCACCTTTCAGTGGCTGGCCGCTGCCGGACCCCCACCTCGCGATGCTGGATTGGTGCATAACCCGGGGAAATCCACAGGGGTGAATATCTCGGAGCATGTGGCACGAGCTCACAGTAACAGCAACGGGTCAAACTGCCAACGCCTGGGTTCCACTCCTGGGGACGACACCGGCAGCATCACCGGGACTCGGATCCGGAGCCCGTGTCCACCAGTGAGTTGCACAAACAATCCCCCGGAGGACAGCGGGGGACCCTGTCCTTTACAATGGCTCTCACATGTCATTATGTCCTGGCCCTCCTCTCCCTGTTCTTGTGCTCTGTCTTCGCCAACACAGAAAAGACCATCTTCCTCGGCCCCGAACCCATCACTATCCCGCTCTCCCAACCAGCCCTCTCCGATCTCCGCCTCCACACCCTCACGCCAACCAACAGCTCCCTCCGGACCAGACTCACCGCCCAGTTCCCCTCGCCAGACCACCCCAAGGGCACGGCAACATGGCTCATCCTCGACAACCTCACCCCTCACCAGCGCTATGAAGTGCGTGTCTGCTGGGCAGCCACCGTAAGTCCATATTTTATTTTCCACCCCTCGATCCACCCCACCCAGGAACGAAATCGCCAACATGTCCAGCAACCAACCAACTTCCACCTCCAAACCTTCCCTCTCTCCACGGTGTTCGACACCCCGGAATCGTCGCCTCTCTCAACGCCTACTCCATCTCTCGCCTTTCACGACTGAAAGAGGCGGCCTCACCCACCCCTGATGATGACCGCCCTTCTCCCTCCCGCCAGGACAGTAGCCCGGACGACAGCCAGCGAGAGTCGTCCCTCCTCCTCTCCGCATCTTCGCGGCAGCAGATTACTTCACCACCGACACGGCGCTCATGAGCCACGTCCCGCCCGTGTACGTGGACATCATCCTAGACCCGTTCCTCTTCAATGTCCTGCCTCGGTCAGTCGCGGGGACTGCGTGCTACATTGTCGTCGTGGCCGTGGCAGCGTGGTTCCTTGCGGGGCGGATAGCCGGGTGGATTTCGGGGGTGGCTGAGAGCGGGAGCGGCCACGGGGGTGAGCAGGGCGTTGACATGAGGAAGAAGAGGGAGTAAGGTGACGGCAGGGACGACATGGTGTTGTTGTGGTCAATGAGGGTTATCTAAACGGCCAAGACAGCATAGAACCACAGGGTTCGAATGGAACAACCTTCTTTTTAAGTTGCGCTTGATTACGACAACAGGAAACCAAACATGCCCTCGCTTCAATCTATCATATGAGACAAACACAGAGAGAGAGAGAAAACCATCAGCCATCCATCAACTCCACCAACAACCCCCCGTTTCTCAGCAAAATCCCCAACCGCCGCGACAATAAAGTATTCACTCGCAGAAAATCTGCAGCGTCACATAATCCACCAGCTCACTTCATCTTCAGGCGGCGGCGTGCTCCTCCGCAAAAGCCTTACCGGCGGCAGTTCCCCGTGCACCTTCTCTTCCGGCTCCTCCCCCTCCCGACTGCGCCTGTCCCGCTCCCTCTTTCTCTCCACCTCGACCTGTCGTCTCCAGGCATTGACACGCCGATACCGCTGCGCTGATGTGGCACACTTTTGTGGCGCCTCTCCCACTCTCCTTCAGACTCGGAATCTACCTGTTGGACGGGCAACCACTGCAGGCCGTTTGCTTTCTTTTGAACGAACCGCCACTGCGCAGCCCCGACGTTTGCTTGTGGTTGGATGTACCGCCACTGTGCTATCTAAGCCGGAGCGGTCCAGGTGCATCCCATCCTTAGTGATACTGGCCTGGGTATCCGCCCTGGTGGTGAGGCGGCTGCTGGTGCCCGCCCCCGGCGTAATGCGGTGAGGAGGGTACGGGGAGTGGCCGCCGGGGGCGGGGGCTGGGCGTACGGGGTCGCGGCACCACCTGCGGCGTACTGGGGCTGGCCGTATTGAGGCTGGCCGTGCGCGGCGTAAGGAGCAGGAACCGGCGGCGGAGCGCCGTAGTTCTGCTGGGAGCGCCGCCTGGGGGAGGGTTAGACGAGGGCGGACCGTAGGACTGGGGCTGGCCGTGTGGTGGCTGTTGGCCATAGGAAGGGGTTTGGTTGTACGGGGCGTGTTGGCTCTGGTGCGGAGGCTGACCAGGGGTTTGGTAAGAGGGCGTGGCAGTCGGTTGTCCCGGCTGCGATGGCGGTTGGTAAGACGCAGGCGGCGTTGGGGCGCTGTAGCCTCCGGTTTGACCCGTGTTTGAGTAGCCAAAGTTGTTGCCCTGAACACAATGTTAGCATCTCCATGTAGCGCTTATTTTTTTTTTTTTTTTACTTTACATACCGAGCTGTGCTGCTTCCCGCCAAACATGCTGGTGACTCCGCCAACAAGGCCACCTAGACCACCAGCAGGTCCGCTGGAGTGTCCGGATGTCTGACCGCCGTGGAAGTTCTGGGGTGAGGAGGATGGCTTGTTCCCTGACGAGAAGAGGTTGGGGCCAACTGCGATGCAAGCTTGCCGCCGATACCGCTGCTGCTACCATGTCCACCGCCCTGACCACCGCCATGGCCAGACGAGAAAAGACCCGTGACTACTTGTCCAGCCAGGCCGCCGACTCCGCCGCTGCCTTGGGATCCTCCGCCGTGTTGTTTTCCGCCACCGAGGGAGCTCAGTGTGCTTCCGAGGAAGGACTGTCGGTTACGCATGTGTCAGTACAAAAAGCCATACCCAAAAAGGAACCACACTCAGAAAGCAGGACATACACCAAGGCCCCGATCCCCAGTACCCCCACCAACACCCCGCGTCCCATCCGCAGTCGACCCGTCCTCGCGCGGATGGACAGGCTCGAGCCTGCCGTCGGGGTACCTAGCCGTCTGACTCCCGTCGGGGTGTGTGATGATCTCGGGGTCTTTTTGGGGGCTGCCGGGGACGCCGTAGGGGTGCTCGGCGCGCGCGGCGGGGGTTTCGCTGCTGGCGAGCGTGGGCTGGGTGGGCGTGTCCCACTGCGACGTGCCGGTCGCCAGCTCAACGTAATAGTATCGCTTTGAGGAAGCGTCCCACTGGGCAATCCAGCCAGCGGGGAGCTGCGGAGGCGCGTAGGTCGGCCCGTCACTACCGGGCGAAGGGGGGCCTGCCATGGGCTTTGGTCGGTCGTAGGGTTCGCTGGGTGCTGTTGTTCTCGTGGAGAAGATGGGAGGTTCAGGAGCGTGAAAAGGAGCAGGTCGGTATCGCTGGGTGCCTGATGAAAAAAAAGGAGAACGAGGACTCGGATTCGGTGGCGGGTGACCTCAGGAAGGAGCAGGCGAGGCGGGAGAGTTGAGCCAGGGGGGGCGGGGTGGTCGATTTGGAGGGGGCGGGGCAGTTCCTACCCTGGACACTGCAGCAAGCACACAGCAGATCTGGGCCCCTGAACAGCGCGCTTGTGAGCGACAAGGAAATCTGCTCGAAGTTGCCAGTTGTCGAGAAATGATAAAATTCAACCAACGACCACAGGGCATACAGCAGGATATAAAATTGAATTTCCACAAAGAGGACAGCAAGCCTTCGTTCCACAGGAGGCAGCCAACAGCCCCTCCCCATTTCAATGCCGTCCCTTATGTTAGCGACCCTCGTCCCCCAGCAACGCCGCAATGGCAACCCAAAGTGGTCACACTAAAATCAACCGGCCAGATGAACCCCTTCGATAGTTCGGACCACACTGCCTTCTCGAAAAATCTTAGGATATCCGACTCTGCCACCGACCTGACCCTCCCTTAGGTCCGCGTGGACAAGGGCATCCTCATCTCACAACGTCAGAAATGGACCAACCGAGTGAGCCTGGAGGCGGACACAGCCCCAACTCGCCTGCTGAAAGATAACGTTAGCGACGCGCCATCCGTCTTTGGGTCATGT
Source organism: Achaetomiella virescens (assembly GCA_031001845.1). Taxonomy (NCBI): domain Eukaryota; kingdom Fungi; phylum Ascomycota; class Sordariomycetes; order Sordariales; family Chaetomiaceae; genus Achaetomiella; species Achaetomiella virescens. The sequence goes on from JARNGD010000065.1 coordinate 12,475, forward strand.
AACCATTTCAGCCACAGCGGCTGTCGCGTTCCAGGACGCCATTAGTTGTTCAGACCAATGCCAGTTGGAACCCGAAATGGCGTCTGGAGAGAGGCAACCCATCCCCTTCCACTTGTCTTCTCTCTTGACGCGGTGGCTGGAAGTGTCCGAGACCCAACTCACTGAGAAATGCCGCCTTGTCGGGAAACCAGCTCGGAAGAAGCCATGAAGTCTATCAGGTCTCCTCTCGATGCCTCTCTAGAATTGAAAATCCGTGGTAGGTCCCTCCCATCACGGAGGCCAAATGAAAAACGGTGTTGAATCCCGCTCAAACCCTCCAGCTGTGTAACTGTCGGCCCTCTAGAAATCAACGCTCACCTCGCCTATGCGCCATGCCTTCTATCAGAAATGAAATCCATCGCGTCCTCAATGCGAGTCTCATCGCTCTACCCAATGCCATCGTGACCCCGTTGCCATTGCCATTCCTGACCGCCACTTCCTCCGCTTTCTCCTTCAACCCGTCGCCGCTTGGCGCCACCTCCTGGCCGCCGGTGAGACCCTTCCGGATGGCCAGGACCGAGTCGACAATGACGGCGTCGATGCCCTCCTTGACTTGCTCTGTACCATGAATGAGCTGCCTATCCTCCCTACAAAATTTTGGGGGAGGAAGGGGGGAAATGGGAGGATAACATACCTTCACCAAAGCACTGTCATTATTCTGCACCCCATAGCTCACACAGACCAAGCCATGTTGCTTCACCACCCTGACCAGCCGCGGGCTATTCACAAACGGCTCCGCATGGCTGACGATGCCCAGCAGATTCCACCTCGATGCGAAGCGGATCGCCTCCTGCAGCTGCTTGCCCTGATGTCCCCGACGGGCGAGGTCCCCGCATCTGTGAGGAAAAGGATTGGTGTTGGGCTGCTTGAAGCTCAAGCACAGACAGATGTCCGGATTGAAGCTGCTGAAGATGATGTGCCGCCGTTCGCGAGGTCGTACACCTTTCGAGCACCGTTGTCGCAGAACGAGTTGAGCTCGACCGCGTAGGCGTCCATCTCGTGCTCCTCCGACTCGTGCAGCATCGGGTACTTCATCTCGATGTTGAAGCCAACCGATGGCGGCAGCTTGCGGAAGAGGTCCTCGAGCGTTGCGAACGGCGCCTGGATGAAGTTGCCGCGCGAGTTGGCCTTGAACCCCTTGGCCTTGAAGTCGCGCGTGTGTTTCATGCGCTCTTCCATGTCCGTTCCGGAAGGGCGCGTCTGGTGCGCTGGCCAGTCCATCGACATGGAGCGCTGCCGCGGGCCGGGGCTGTTGCTGCGGCGGGTTTGGGCGACTTGTTTGTGCTGAATTTGGTCGGGGAGTGTGAGCGCGAGTCCGGGTTGATGTGCAGGAACTGTTCGAGCGTGAGCGTGTGCACGGGCGCGTCGAAGCCTGTCTCGCTGACGAGGAAGTCGTGGTAGATGACCGGGGACGTGGTCCTTGGTCAGCTGGACGTCGAACTCGACGTACTGGGCGCCGAGGTTGGCGGCCGCGATGAAGGGAGGGGACCGTGTTCTCGCCCAGCTGCAGCGACTGTTGGACATGACGTTCTTCCCCAGGCCGCGGTGCCCAATCACCATGGTCGATGTCATCTTCTTCCAGTACGTCTGGCTGCGACGTCACCTCCATATTGGGGAGCGAGAAGGGCTTGATAACGAGGAAGTTGAAGTTGACGTGCCGATGACTTCGAGGTTACAGCGTCGACGATCGGGACGCACACGTCTGCCTGCAGGTTTGCCCTCTTGTCCCCGAGAGCGGGCTTAACGCACGCCAGCAGGGCGACGCGCGCCCGACTTTGTTGCTCTCGTTGCCTGCGTATGTTGGGACGAAGTCGAAGAGCAACCTGACCTTGCTGGGACTCAGTCATGAATACGATCGGCTCCGTCGAGACGTTCTCATGTACCGGCATGGTCGATGATGGTCGGCTCGCCGTGTGCACCCTGGGCCGAGACCACGATCGAGAGGGCGGTATCCAGCTGCGGGCGTGGGCCTCGGTGAGCGGCACCTTGTCCAGCGTGACAGGTTCGACGCTCTTGCGCATATCCATCGTGCCGAGACTGACAAGAACCATGCTTTCGTCCTTGAGGTAGCGGTGGCCGAACGACTTGACGGCTCTGTCGGGCGGGAAGAGCCGTTGGAGACCGCCTATCCTCGAGCGAGGCCACTTCGCGAGCCACAGAATCCTTGGACGACTTTTCTTCGTCGGAGCTGTCACTAGCCGAGTCGTCCATCTCCCGGCTGTGGGCGGCAAGGAGACGGGCGATCGGGAGATGCCCCCGCAAAGCCGCGTGTTCCTTTGCCGTCCATCCGGACGAGTCAAGCTTGTCCACGTCGGCCCCAGCATCCACGAGCAACTGTGCAAGGACAGATGGCCGTCTACCGCTGCAATGTGGAGCGGTGTCCAAGCGAACGAGTTCTCGACAAAGCTCAAATTCGCCTTTTGCTCAGGTGTTCCCTTCAGCAGAACCGGGCGCACTCGTCGTGGCCGAAACGAGCGGCAATGTGCGCCGTCTCGCCGTCTTTGTCCTGCAGTTGATGTCGACGCCAGCCTCCACCAGCATCTCCACGATGGCCTTGAAGTTGGCCTTGGTGGCAATAGCCAGGACCGCACTGGACTTGGAGATGGCCCGCCTCATCTCCGCCTTGTTCTCGTTACCCCTTGCCAATTCTCCCCTGGAGTAGCGCCTTGGTCGTCAGGACATGACCACCAAGTACGCTGAGGTGTACAGGCGCGTTACCATCCTTGTCCTGCCATTCGGCAGCGTCGATGCCATTCTCGACGTTGAAACTGCCCCCATTCCTGCATCTTCTTCATCAGGATCTGGCAGACCACCACGAAGCCGAACTGGGGGCGTAGTGCAGCGGGATCCGTCAAAGCCGTCCTTCGCCTTCAGTGCGGGCCTCTGCTCGGGCTTGAGAGTCTCCAGAAGGAAAATGAGCATCTGAACCGCCTCATCGTCCTTGGTCAGTAGCGCGTTCGACTCCTTGAGGCGGAGACTCTCGGAGCGGAAAGGGTGATGTCGCAGGCGTGATGTAGGTCTGGGCGTACTCGGTCGCACCCGGGAAGGGATAGGCTGTCAGGTTCGAGTCCTCCTCCCTCTTAGACGAGGCCGTCTTTGTCCGGCCGATGTGGATCACGAGCCTGTGGATACAGTTCCGCTCATTGATGTCATCGGGCTCGTCGAGGGAGGTGACATTCTCAAGAAGGAAGGCGATGGAATGTTTCGAACGTGCTGAGATCGATCGCTGCAGCAGGTTGAGCAGCATCCGTTGGGACGCGGGCTCTGTGCTCAGGAGATTCCCCGTGGTCAAAGTTTCCGTCAAAGCAACCACATCGTCTTTTCGGATCGCCTGATCCAGCTTGTCGAGCAAACTCGAGGAAACAGTCAGCATGGCCTTTGTTGAAGCCCGTCCCAACGAGAGTGCCGACCTCTCCGACCTAGCATCATCAGCATGGTGCGAATCAGCCAGTACCGAAATCCACTTGTTGATCTCCGCCAGTAGCCTCGCGATGATGTTGTCTTTAGCAAACTGGCAAGGGTCGACTTCGTCGAGATTAAAACGATACTGCGTCGTCGTATCGGGCACCTTCTTGTCGAGCTTCTTGGTGATCTTCACAAAGCCGCGGCGGTTGATCTCGCCGAACCACTGCAGCTTCCGCAGCTGGCTCGCAGCTCGAGCAGGGCGCCCATCAGCTCCTCAGTCTCGTCCTCGTCGAGGTTCGCAATCATGTCGGGGGAGCTGCCGTATCTGTCCTGAAGCACCTTGAGCCTCCGGCTGGCCTCGGCAAACTTCTTGTTGTAGAACGAGTTGACGTCCTCAGGTTGCGGTCCAGCTCGAAGAAGAACTCTGCCAGGTCGACCGACTCGCCATTCTGCGCTGATTTGGCGGCAGCCTTGACCAGTTTCTTGAGGCCCTTGTAGTTGATGTATGAGCCCGCCCACTCGGGGACTTGGTTCCGCGGGAGACTGCGTGACCGTGTCAGAAGTGCAGGCACGAGGGTGGAATGGGTTGACATACTTTCTAAACTTCATTCTGGGTGATTATGCCGATGAAACTAAAAGCAATCCAGAAAAAACGATGAGTTTTGGAAGAAAGAATGTTGAGAGGGTGACACGGGTTTGTCGGTGGTGGCTGTTGACTGTTGGCGAAGGGGAAAAACCGAGATCCGACACAGAGGCAAGTAGTTGGCGGCGGGTGTGAAAAAACAAATGGTGAGAAAGTGAGGGTTCAGTGGACGATAGCCTGCATGTTTAGTGTAAGGAGCGCACGCGAGGACCGATCTCCAGATTTGTTGTTTTCAAGGAGCTCGCCGTGACGCAAGTTGGCGGGACCTATTGCGAGGGAGTTGCAGGGGGAAATGTAAAAGGGACAACAACCCGTCTTGGTCCCAAATGATTTTCGGGACGGTGACGAGCCCTTACAGGACAAGATGATCTTGAACCTTGAAGAGCAAAGGCACTCTTCACACAGAAGAAACCTGGATGGAACCCGCAAGATTGATAAGTCGGGACGAAAGCTGTGGGTGATTGAGTGGAAGCACCCCGGTTCCGTGGCCATTGCCCCGGGTAGCCGGGGCGGAATTCTTGTGTGTGCCGCCATCAGAAAACAGGTCCCTTTCTCAGGTTCAGGTACCACATCACTGACGCTCGACTCGCCCAGAAAACCAGGGCAAACTTGATGAGCTCATGTCTCCAGGTACAAAACAGCAGCCGAACACTTGAGGAAGGGAGCACCCCGGGTCCGCCGAGAGCCCACCAGCCCTGGACATGACAGGCTGCCGCGCCCCCGCCGGAACCAGTCACATCGCCGCGTGGCGTCCAGTGCAGCAGGCTAAACCCTTATTGGATGATCAACCCCCACCCTGTGACTTCAAGACCAGATATCTTCCTTCCTCCTCCTTGCCCAGACAAAGTCACCCGCTGGACTTGCTCGTCAACCCATCACGTCGCCGCGGCAAACAATTGGAGACTGGAGGTGGCAACCCGCGAGACACGAGCAATGTGGGTGACACAACTCGAGCGCCAATGCCTCATGGCACCCAGTCTCCTTCGCCCGTCTTCCCCATGTTTTTTGACGCTGGCCATCTGCATGCACCCCGCTGTCTGTGGGTTGCGCGTGCTCACCGCTTCTCATCAGTTCTCTCTGTCCCTGGTTGTTCTGGGTCTCAAAGTTGACACCAAAATGACAGCTCGAGACAAAAGCCAACAGGGCCTCGTGATCTGTCTCTCACATAAAACGCTCCGCTAGTCAGGCACGCTGCCCGGGAATTATTGGCAGGATATGCCGGTCTCGTGACGCTTGTTGCCTCCAGAAGAAAAGGCCAGAACGGTCGGCCTGGTTTGGGCTTTGGAGACCACCACCACTAGAGGAAAATGATGGATCCGACGGCTTCCTCGGGACAATGACACCCTGTCTGTCTGAGGTTGCCATGTGAATCCTGATGATGAAGGATATGGCGACGGATTTCGAGAAAGATGGACGGACGGCATCGAGCAGGTTTGTTCCGAGGTTACCATGTGTGTCGAGCAAGTGCCATCTTCAACTCAGTTGTTCATAATCAACCCCGTAATATGTTACATATGTGTTGTTGTTGACCATCGACCAAACAACACCTCTATCCCTGTATACGTGTCCCGGTTCTCTTTCCAAAACCGCCTCTATGGCCCCTGGGTATCTACATCTACCGGCCTATCAACAACTGAATACGTATTGTACATTTCTTACACCAGCGCCTCCCTCTCACTCACCACCCCTGCTCCCCAACCGCCCCACGAGGTAAACGCCTCTTCCTCTTCAAAAACGACGGCTTCGGGATCGCCTCGAGCAACTTTACAAACGGATCGCTGCTCCTTTCCCTCTCCGTATCCGCGTCCTTGGCCATCTGCGTGTCGTCGGTCGTGGCCTTGGCCGCCGTCGCCCAGTAGTCGTGCGCATGCCGAGCCTCAAAAATTCGAAAGGTACTCGTGAAGAAAATGGACGATGGCCTGAAACTGGATATTGCCCGTGTCATTCCTCATCTCCTCCAGCTTCACCGCATGCGCATCCTCCAGCGCCTCAAGACAGCATCCTCAAACTCCCATTCAATCGCCTGGGCCCGCCTAAAGCACTGCGCGTACTCATACGCGCGCGTGCCCGGCGTCAGGTACGGCAGGACGCGACGGATGCGCTTCTCGAGGGGGATGTCGCCGTCCCTCCATGCCGGGGAGCGCAGCTTGCGCGGGACCCCCATTGCGAGGTAGTCAGTGATGGCGCGCACCCCGTAGCTAATCATATTCTCCGTCCGGACCATCGAGGTGATCAGCCACGCCATCCCGGCGATGCGCTGCATCTGTCGCGTCTTATCGAGCTTGCGCACCGGCCGGTTGGCTGCGATATCGATGACGACGCGGGCGTGGTCGAGCCGGTCCTCGAGCGGGACGTCGACGTCGTCGAGCCGCCGGCGGGCGCGCCTCATCCACCAGCACATCATGCTGCTGTGGTGGTAAGTTTCGCGGATCCAGATCGCGCGGACGAGGTGGTTGAGGTTTTCCTCCCGCCGTTTTATCACGGCGTGGTCGGGTTCGGCAGGTGATGACGAGAATGATGGTTCGTCGTCGTAGGACCTGTCGGGTATGTGAACCGTGGTCACTTGCCAGATGTTGAGCATGTAGCGCAGCTGCCGGACCAGCTTCGGCCCCAGGCCTTGCGGGCCGAGGAGGAGGGATGACGCTTTGTCGATGTGGTCGAGCAGACCACGAATGATCACCTTGATAGCTTCCGTGTCGATCAAGGTGAGGCATGCGCCGAACAGTCTCCGCGCCAGGTCGTGGTTGAGGGTCCAGCCCTGCTGGAGCTGCAAAATCAGGAGCTTGGCGGCGTCGCGGAGCTGGTGGAAGTCGATCAGGGCCTCCATCAGGGCCTCGGCGACGTTCTGGGTGAGCGGCGCACGCTCGACAACATAGTGATTATTGACCAGGGCAACGTCCGCCGTCCTGGCCCAAGCCTGGAGGTTGGGGTCCCGTGCTACCGAATCGGCCGTCCTTCGCGTCAGGCCGATTCCGCGAGCGTCGTGGCCAAAGCAGCGCCGCAAGATGCTGTGAAAGCCAACGAGATCCTTTCTCAAACGATAGTGGTGGATTAGACAGAGATATGTGGCTTCTGTCGGCTTCATACAGCTGAGGTGCAAGAAGGAATCCACCACGGCTGGGCCAGGGCGTGCTCTCCGAGCAGAGAGAAACCCAGAATCAGCGCGTTGTAGTTCTGCATGTTCGGGGGAACGGGGCAGACAAGGAAGTTGTAGCAGATCTTTGCCACGAGACGTTCTCGAAACGGTGCAGCCCATCCTGAGAGGATCCTGGTGTTGACCTCGTTCAACCGAGCACGGTGCTCGACAGCCTCGGCAGGGTTGACATGGGCATGGGAGTAATTCGGATAGCCATCTGAACGCAGCATACGTATCATGGTGCTGGCCGAGTCGGGCTGTTGTAGGATGGATGTGTCCCGGGAGCCTCAAGCTCTGTTTCCCAGTAGGCCTCAGCCATGAGTCGGTCCACCAAGTCGGTAATCATTTCCGTCATCTTGGTAAACTCTTCGTCGTTTCTCGGTTCCCTATGTGCTTGGTCTGGATCTCGATCCTCCTTGGCCATGATTTCCTCGCATTGGTGCAAAGTCAAGGGACTCTGCCAGTGTATCTCGGGATCCAATTTGATGCCGATCCTAGCGCGCAAATCCCGGAGCATCCTTGATCGGGCTTGGGTCTGAACAGCGAGTTTCTCTAACTCGGGGCGTTGGAGCTGGCATAGGTCATCCAGGATATCCAGCTCTCGCGGCTGGTGGGTACAGGAGACATCGGGTACGGGGACTCAAGGATCGCCGCAAGGTCTTGGGAATTGGACTCTTCGAGCATGCGGGCCAGGTCACTCTTGGCCTCGGCAATCCGGCGGTCGAGCTCTCGCCTGCGGTGATGTTTCCGGCCGGCGTCAACAGCAGCAGCTGTGGCCATAATGGCCGTGTAGCAGGCGGTGAAGGCATCGCTGGGCTGGACCTTCTGGCGTCCTGGCTCGCTCGTCGCGCCCGCCGCTCGGCGGGTGGTCGTTCTGGCCGTCGCTTGGGCGGTTCTCGTCACTCGCAGGCACGCCCGGCAGTGGCCTGCCCGCTGGCCTGCCATTGACCAGAGCCCAAGCATCGTCTGGGCATGTCGGCCAAGCTGAGCCTGCAAGCTGGGGCTGGAGTATGGATTTCTGTCGTCGAGAAGCCGGACCTGGGGGGCCTGATGTCGTCGTGAATCCGTATCCAGTTGAGCAAATTGTCGAGCTTGGAACTGGAGTAATTAAGTGGGGCAAAGCTGGTCAAGCTCCGACGTAATATCGGTGTGTGTATGTAACGTTATCACAGTACGCGTGTGGTAACGCCACATGAGCTCAGTGGGGCCGCTGGAGGTTATCGACCAAGCGGGGCACTCAGCGCTGCCCCTCAACACCACACAGCAACCAGGTCTCGTCCCAACCATCGGCTCGCAAAACTGCTGACCGGCCCACATACCCTAGCTGTCGCGATATTCAAGGCGCATACAGCACTGATCAATAGCGATAAAATCCGAGAAAGACCCACCATTACAATAAATATGTACGCGCTGACACTGACAGCGGAACTGGCGGGGTAGGTTGTCCATCACTTTCAAGTCGAGATGGCTGGATGGCCGGGCTGATGGGCTCATCCGCTCAGGGTCACCAACTTGCGGCCAAAGGACACGCAGGACAGCCAGTTCTTCTACACCTTCAGGGTGCAGTGCACATCTTGCAGGGAGCTGCACCCCAAGCTCGTCACGCTGAATCGCTTTGTAGGTGTCCCAGCGTGCCTAAGTCCCTTGAATCCCAGGCTTACCTGCGACTCCAGGAAATGAATGAGATGAGCGGGAGCAGAGGCGAGGCGAACTTTGTGTGGAAGTGCATGAACTGCAGGGTATGGAATGATCCTGCCATGGCGATGAGCTGTCTAACCAGATCTCTATTTCAGAGGGAGTCCTCGGCGTCCATCACTGCTGCCCCGACCCCGTACGAGCACTCCGAGCCGCCGAAGACGCAGAAGATCCTCCAGATCGAATGCCGGGGTCTCGAGTTTACCGAGTTTATCCGGAGTGAGTTGCAGCTCTCCCTGTCCATAGTTGTCCCTGGCAGTGCTGACACTGATCAGGAGAGTGGCTCGTTGACGGCCTCGAATCAAACACCAAGTTTGAAAACGTGGATCTCACAGAGGGAGAATGGTTCGACTACGACGAGAAGGCGGGGGAGGAAGTGAGCATCAAGGATCTGAAGTGGGAGATTGTTCGCGCGTGATCTCGAAGCACCTGTCAGGAAGACCTCAACATGGCCTCTGAGTTCGAGTGCATTGAGCGTCCAGTCCTCATCACGTCCAAACGTGACGGTCACCCTAGCACAGTGGGGAAGATCTTCTTACCCATATTGACACTGTACCTCTGCGTATGTAACCGTCAGACAGATTTCAATCTTACCTGGACATCAACACCTCATCCGCGTGAAGCCCATCAAGCCCAGCAGCAGTCGACAAAATGGCTTCCAGCGAGTTAATGGCCTCTCTCAGATTCCTGACAGATGCGGGACACCTGTTGGCGACCACGGCCCGGAGACTTCGGCCTACCTGATGAGCCGGCGCAACAATTTGATGTTCGAGCACGAGATGCCCCTGTCCGACAAGCAGCGGCAGCATGTCTGCACATGCTGCGGCCACATCATGCTTCTTGGGCAGGCGAGCGAGTTGTACGTCAGGCCTGGGGAGAGGAAGACGACCAGGAAGCGCCGTTCGAAGCGAGCGACAAAAGGCAAAGGAGGAGAAGCCCTCCGCTTGCCACGCTCTTCAGGCCCGACGAAAGCCATCAGCTGCGGACACTGCGGGAGGGTGACCGAGGTCAAGCTGCCAACCGGCCCCTATCCCGAGGCGCAAAGCGGTGGTGAATCTAGAGAAGCTGGCCAAGCGCTCAGTGCCGGGAGCGAGCTCGTCCTTGTCCAACACCCCTCACGAGACGCCATCCCAGAAGCCGAGCGCCAGCGCCAGCAGCAAGAAGCGCCAAGTCAGGAAGGCGGGATTGCAAGCCCTGCTCAACCAGTCAAATGCCTCGAAACTGGGCTCGGTCTGAGCCTTGCGGACTTCATGGCAAAGTGAGGACTTCACCTGATGGCGAGGATCCGAATCTTCGGGAACCGTGGGGAAGCCTGGTGTACCATCAGGCACCGCAAGCAGCCCCTCGGGCTATGACATAAGCCTGCCCAGCGGGTGCTGCCCACTGCCGCCAGAGGGGTCGATGCCAATTTATCAACTGTTACCCCGCCAAAAAGGGACTTTTACATCAAGATTACCCTCCAAAATTTTCTTTGATACCCAGCATCAGCAACATCACACCGCAACACAGACACGATGCCCGAGCAGCTATTCAACCCGATCGGTGAGAAGGTCGAGAAGGTCGCCCCGGCGGCCGCTCCCAATGGACGACCCGCGACGAGGACGAGAAGGTGGTCGAGGAGATCGAGTCTCTGTGCATGAACTGCGAGGAGAATGTAAGTCGCACGTCAACACTCGCATCACCGGCGCAAACTGAGGGACGCACGCTCACCATCGCTCAGGGCGTAACAAGACTGCTCCTGACGAAGATCCCCTACTTCCGCGAGATCATCATCATGTCGTTCTCGTGCGACAAGTGCGGCTTCCACAACAACGAGATCCAGCCTGCCGGCACCGTCCAGCTCAAGGGCGCCCACTACGAGCTCCGGTTAACCGCTATGGCAGATTCGAGCGTCAGGTCGTCAAGTATCAGACACAGCCACCGTCAAGTTCATCGAGCTGGACGTCGAGGTTCCGCTGGCAAGGGCCAGCTCACAAACGTCGAGGGTCTCCTTACGACCGTCATCGATGATCTCGAATACGGCCAGGAAAAGCGCAAGGAGGAGGCACCCGAGGTGTACGCCAAGAGAGGAGATCATCACCAAGGGCAGGAAGATGCTCGCGGGCGACGCCTTCCCCTTCCGCGTGGCCGTCGACGACCCTGGGGCAACTCATTCATCGCGCCCGACCCGCGCGACGGCGTCGGCAAGTGGGAGAAGCGCGAGTTTATCGGACGCCCGAGCAGAACGCGGCGCTCGGCCTGACCGACACTGTCACTACTGACCTTGACGAGCAAGGCAACATCATCCCGGACCAGATCTACCAGTTCCCCGCCTCCTGCCCAGGCTGCATGCACCCCTGCACGACAAACATGAAGATGGTCGACATCCCGCACTTCCGGCAGGTTGTCATCATGAACACAACGTGCGACGACTGCGGCTACAAATCCAACGACGTCAAGACGGCGGCGAGATCCCAGAGAAGGGCAAGAAGGTAACGCTCCGCGTCAAGAAGCCCGAAGATCTCGCCCGCGACATCCTCAAGTCCGAGTCGTGCGCGCTCGAGTGCCCCGAGCTCAGCCTCTCGGTCAACCCGGGCACGCTGGGCGGCCGCTTCACCACCGTCGAGGGTCTGCTGACCCAGGTGCGCGACGACCTGCACAACCAGATCTTCGAGGCTGACGCCGACGCCGGCGAGGCCGCCCGCAAGAACGACTCCTGAGCTCCGACGAGAAGCAGCGATGGGATGCCTTCTTTACAGATCTCAATGCTGCTGTCAAGGGCGAGAAGGAGTTCACTATCGTCCTGACCGACCCCCTGGCGAGCAGCTACGTCCAGAGCTTGGCGGACGACCCGAGCCAGCCGGATGACCAGATGACGGTTGAGGAGTATGAGCGGACCGATGAGGAGGAGGAGGAGCTGGGCTTGAAGGATATGAAGACGGAGGGATATGAGGAGGATGCGTGAACAAAGAGTGGTTGAGAAACAGGAAAACGGGTATTCAACTTGATGATAGACGTGTTTGAGGAGTTGGGAGGATATATAGGGTTTTGTCCTCGAAAGATACCTTCTTGGGTGTGGATGAGGATATATGATGACTTGCCGCAAGGGCTTATGAATGGGCTACTGGACCCAGTTGACTGAGATGGGATGCTTCCACTGTGGTGTCTCTCCTTGATGCTGAAGCCATGGCAATAAACCACACTGCGATTGTCAAGACCTCGAGGTTCGGGACGACTCACTGAATTTTATCGACTACCATGTATGAGCACTTGTCGCAAGAGAAGCAGAAATCATTGTCCCATGTACCGTTGGCCTGTAACTCGGCAATTTACATAGAGTCCCCACTTAATAAACACAGCCGAATGTGTTGGGCAGAAACACATCATGTAAGGCAATGCAAGGAAAAAGCAACTAACATTGCAAGGGTATTCATACAAACAAGCCATCACATACATGTAAAGCATAACCGTGCTCGATACTGCTTAACAAAGGTCCTTGTCCACAAGCATCCCCAGCAGGACCGCTTAACCAAACGCCCCTTCTCCCCCTTCCCCCCCCCCCCAACCCCCGAAACTCAAAACCACTCATGTAATGCAAATGCTTAACTCGGTATGCAGGGAGGTGATTTGTCCAACGCACTAGCTACGTCACAACGCATGAGGAGCAACATGAACGCAGGGTCCAAGAACACAATGCAGCGTAAAAAGCAACGAATGTTGTTTCTGCTCGCTCGCTCGTAACTAATGCCTCTGTGCCAGTGCCAATGCCAGTACAATGCCAGTACCCCGTGCAAGCATCGCAGAAGTGCAGAAGCACAAGCAACCGCGCTAGAGCAGGGCTCAAACCGAGGAAGAAGCACCCCAATCCCAAGCCTTCTGCCTCCCTGAAACTCCATCGTCACGGCCGCCGGGAAGGTTGCACAAAATCTCAGATCAAAACAACCAAAACACGCTCTCCTCGCTTCCCATCCACTCCTTTCCTTTCCGTTCAGTTCCGAAAACCTGCGCCACCGCAACACACGGCTGAGCTGGGACAGCTACGGGGTATCCGATAGGAAGAGGCCTCAAATGGGTGGCCGCAGCAGAAGAAGCGAAAAGCAGAACATGATACGAGACCTACTTGACCCCGCCAAAGTAAAAAGCAAGTTAGATGTCTCCTAAGCTCCCAAACGCCGACCCAGACTAATCACCCGAACTATAACCACCGCATGAGAGATGAGATATAGAAGGAGAAGATAGGCAGAGAAGAGAAGGAAGCTGCAGGTATATAAAACCGCCAACCATCACATCGTGGCATTTCTACCGCCCCCGCCGCCGTCCTTGTGAATGTGAAAGTGAAAGTCGGGCACAACGCCGCGAAAGACGGAAGTAGGAAAGGAAGTGGATGAGCCAGAGCGAGGGCAAGAAGAGTGAAACCGGTGAAAGAGGAGGGGGTTAAGTCGAGAACCATGAACCTCACGGCCACCAAAGCCAGCACCACCACACCGAGAAAGCCGCCGCCAGAAAATACGACTCATCAAACCCCACTTAGGAGCCTCTGCCTCCGCCCAGGACGACGCAAAGAAGGACAGGATCAGAAGAAAGAGGGCTTCGTAAGCACCCTATATTCGACATAATCCTCGCCATCAATGGTGATAATCATCCCCTGGCTGACCAGCTTGCCCTGGAACGGCCCGCTCTGCTTGCGCTGGTACTTGACGCCCATATAGATCTTTGCGTCTTCCCCGCCAGCACGCAGCCGGTTCGCCTCCTGAGCCTCCCACACCTTGTTCAGGCGCGAGACGTTGTCCTGGAAGTGGGCCGTGTCCGGCTTGCTGCTAGAGCCGGTGCCGTTGGATGTAGCAGGAGCGAGCGACGCCTCGCGGCTGGCGGCGCGCATGTCGGCGCGGGCTTGGGCGGCCTCGAGACGCGCGATTTCGCGGCGGGCGAGTGAGTTGGTGCGCTCGAGGGCGGCGGAGCTGGGGCCTGCCGAGGGGCGGTTGGCGGCGCGGAACTCGATGTCGGGCAGGGTGGCGGCCTGCAGCGATCGCCGCCGTGCGAGCGCCGGTCTCGGAGCGCCGGTTCTGGCGGGGCTCCTCGATGGGCTTGGGGACGACGTAGGTGGGGGCGGGGCTGCCTGGGTCGCGGGTGTGGCCGTTGGTGGCGGCGGAGGAGGTCTTGATGGCGATCGGGGTCAGCTCGGTGTCGCCCTTGGGGGTGGGAATGCCCATGGCGAGATCTGCAGGACGCGTTGCTGGGCTTCGTAGACGGCTTTGGTCTCATTCGCAACCCGGTCGGCCGGAGACTCGCCGAGGTCGATCTGGCGCTGACGGACGCGGCAGTACTCCTTAATCTCTGCCCTTGACATATCCCTGAGATGGGGGTCAAATACGACTTCGTCCCAGTGAATCCATAGTGCGCCGGCGCCGCTGGGAAGTTGCCGTTGACAGTGCGGCCGTCGCGAGTCTCGCGGGCCAACTTCACTCTGAACATGTCGTTGGCGCCGAGAATGCCGAACACAGCATGCTTATTGATGGGATCGGGTTCGCTGGATCGATTCCAGTACCCAAGGAGGATCCTCGTCGGCCTGGTGCCCGGGAGATTGTCGAGCGGTGGCTGACTGGCATTTTGGCGAGTCGGAAGGACGCCGAAAGATCCACCGAGGCGACGCTTCTTGTTCTCAGGCCGGTTGGGGATCACAGCATTGGCAGGAAGCTGAGGCCCGTAGGCAACCAGAGGCGCGGTGGCAGCGTCAGGAGGCGGTTGGTCCTCACCCTCTCAGCGGCCAGCTCAACAGACTCCATGTCCAGCTTGGCCTTCTCCTCAGGGGACTCATCCTGGCGTAGTTCTCGGCGCGGACCTTAACGTACTCCTTGATGACGTGGTGGTTGTGGCCAACGAGATGAGCGTCGAAAGCGACCTTGTCGAAGGTGACCCAGCTACGCCAGGACCAGGAGGGATCGGGTACCTCTGATCCACGGGCTGGCCGTCGCGAGTCGTAGGGAGGATGCGAGTTCGAAGGCGGTCTCTAACGTCGATGAAGCCGATAACACCGTGCTTGTCCGCATCGTCCTCAGGAGGCGAGTCCCGCCAGAAGCCGAGCAATACCCCTTTGACGTTACCAATGCCATGTGCCTTGGCAGGACGGGCTGGACGGGGGCGTGGACCAGAGTCCTCAGTAGGTGCTGGACTCACGTCCTTCTCACCAAAGGAGTCGGCATAGACACCTGAGGCTCGCTTGCGCTTTGAATGCAGTGCAGTGACCGGCACCTGCTCAGCCTCCCCCATAACAATGTTCGGGTTCAGTGACAGCAGCCGGAGACAGCTTGTTGTGAGCTTTCGTGCCAACAACAATCTCATCTTGAAGGACATTGGGCGGAGCAGTCGAGGCATCGCTCATTGCATCTCAATAGGTGAGTCGGGCGGTGGTGTGAGATCTTCGTTATTATCCTCGTTGGGATCTTCGTCGATATCTTGATCAATGTCTTGGTTGCTGTCGGTGGTATCAATCTCTCTGTGTTTTAGATGATTGCCGTTAACACTGTCACTGCAAGTCTATGGTCAGCTACCTCGTCTGTGCGGATTGGTCGAAGGAGAAGTCGAAAGACTTACGGATATGAGGCTGATTTGGAGGGGCTGATGGGTTCAGCGGAAGTCTGTCGGTCGCTAGGACTGGCCTCGACCTTCTGTTGAGGCCGAGAAAAGCTGTTTGGTTTATAGCAGTTAGAAGTTCTGTTCAAAACTTCATATGACTCTGGTCGAGTTCATAAACTTGGAGTGGTGTTGAAGAACAATGGGGGGTGTCAGAAGCTGGTGAAGGATCCTTCACCTAGAATTTTGCAAGCCCGGGGTAATGCGTACATGAGACAAAGAGGGAAGAAAATCTGACTTGGGGCAAATGGCACAAGCAAAAAAAGAACGTACCTTTCAGGAATGACTTGCTGATCTTGAGCTTCAGAAGCGGCAGCTGCGGCCATTTCCACGTTGCTGAACAAAGTTAATGTTAGTTAAATGAGTTGGTAAGCTGTGGTTTCGGGAGAGGCTTAAGAGAGGGAGAAGGTTTTGTTTTGGTTTGGTCATGTGAGAATCTTGACTGGGAAACGCGTCGACATGAGAATATGAATCCCCATTGACTTATCCGTTCAGAATTGAGGATAGGCTCAGAGCGACCAATAGACTCGGGCCAACTGAACGGCTGTGGTTCGCAAGTGAAGGCCTTAGTCAAGCCAGTCGGGAAGGAAGCAACTTGCCTGGTAGAACGGGACCGTGGCAGGAAAGACCTGAGCATGACCCTCATATTAGCCCCAACCCCTCTTGCCCTCAGCCGTCAAAGAGACAGCCACGGAGGCGATAGCGAATAATCAACATGAAAGGGTGTTGGAAAGGGAGGCAGCAAATGGGAGCCGTTCGCAACAAACTTGAACTCAACAGAACCAAAGAAGCCTTTGCTCCTTTCCGGTCTATCATCCCGAGTGGCCATCTGAAGCAGGGTTGTGGGACGTCCAGAAAGAGCAACAAGTGAAAAACATGAGCCGTAACCGCACGTTCTGAACAATCAAGGCGTCGTGGTTGTTGGAGAGGAACCAGAATATGTACTTACTCTTGACTGTGTTCGAACGTTGTCCCCATGCGAGAAGGCGACGCCTCAGTGGACATGGGCTTGTCACCCACCTGATGGGCTCCAGACTGAATCCATGTCGGAGATAGTGATACCCCAACGAGAGAAACCAGTTTCCCCTTCTGAGGCCTGTCAGCTCTTGGAAGCAGCAAGTTGTCGGGATGTGCAAGAGAATAGCAGCAAAGGATGGTTCAGTCGAGGTGAATGGAGTAAGCCAGGAAAAGCGAACGGAAGCGATGAGAAGGAGGGCAGCGATAGTGGCAGGATGAGAAACCTGATGCTATTCACACCCAGAACACCATTGGTGGCTTCAACTGGGATGAAAAGAAGACTAAGGAAGAAGAAAGGTAAAAGACTCGGGAACGAGTAATGGTGGAATGCGCTTACCCAGGGCCGGTCAACAACAGCCCAACGTGGCAAGACTCGGAGTTGGACCACAAGTGTAAAAAGTCTTGGCGCTCTAACAGTCTCTTGCTAGCAGAGGTTGAGCAACAGCAGGCCGTTTTCACGAGGGACGTGGCAAATCGCGAGCGAGGTCCCAGACTGAGCAAGCAAGATGGTGATGATCGGGGTAGAGCGGGGGCTCGAAAGATGCTGACGAGTCGCGAGTTGGCTCGTCCAAAGGTGTCCTCACTCAAACCAAAACCGGGATGCGCCAAAACACTGAGTGAATGGTGTGGGGCGTTTAAATTATTGGTAATTAATCAAAACCTCTGCTCAGCGATGGGTGGTGAGCGGGAAAGGACGCGGGCCGGTGTTTAAAAAAGGTTCAAAAAAAAGAGGAGCGATAAGAAGTGAGTTGGAGAAGAAAGAAACTAAAATGTGCGGTGGGAAGGGACACATGAAATGGCGCGAGTGGGTAGATAGGAGTAATTGAAACCAAGGGAAACAAGGTTATTTGCCAGAGTTTGGGCTGTCTAGACTGGGGTAAGACTCGACGGTGAGGACACCGGCTCGAAGTCCCGCGTCGCATGGCCACTCTTCAGCCAAATCGCACCAGTCTTGAGAACCCCCCCTTAGACTTGAATCGCAGATAAGCGAAGGGGGAAATTTGCCAGGTCGCGGTCCTCTTATTGGACTTGAACCACTCGACGCAAACAACAGAGCACCAGCACAGTGGCATGTTTTTGCAATTGCGCAGAAGCGCCGTGGCTGCAAGGAAAGCCATCTGGGCCCAGGTGCATATCTTAAGCGGGCACTGTGTTGGATCATCAACCGAGCTTCTGCTTCCATTCGGGGCCTTCTCCCTTTCCCCCTTTTTCTCTTGTTACCTGACCGAGGTGCCCCACCCTCCGCTCCTGCCTTCCGCTTCGAGCAATTCATGCAAGACAGATCGGCCTGAGCTCGAACCCATCGCCCATCTGAAACATGTTGTCTGTTGCATCAACGTGATGCAAACTGTCCACTGCTACACAAGATAAAAGACGGTAATATTGGCCTTAGCACTCATTCGCACCGTCTTCGACGCCCACCCGACAACCGGAACCATGGAGGCAGAGGAGGCAAATGAAGAGCATCGTGGTGTTTAAATTAATTTATGTCGACTTTTTGAGAAGAGCCGACACGTTATTAACGTGTTTCCTCCGCTGATCCATAATGTTGCTAATAATTGCGCCGGTCCTCCAGGCTCGATCAGACTCGACAACAGCTCGTCGTGGCCGAGAGTGGGATTTTGGGAGTTGCCCCACAAGCAATAACCCCATTGGCCGGTCAGCTTCGCAACTCAAACCATTTCACAAAACCTAGCCGAAAGTCGCGCGGCTCTCAGAACCTTGGAGTCAGACGATGCGACCTTCTGGATGTGCCTCGCAATTGACAGAGAGCGCTTTTTTTTTTCTTTCCGAAACACTGTCACATACCGTGACTTGACAGTTGGTTACATCAAGTTGCCGTTGGTTGTCTGCTCTTTGACCTCCTAATCCTCTCCTGACCAACAGGAAGACAAGAAAAACAAGCAGTTTCGCACAGCCAAAAAGAGATGGAGCCCAGGATCGCCGCCCCGTCAGCCTCGGATAACCAACGCCACCCCCATCATGTGACGCCTGAGGAGCCACCAACCATCGCCCTCGGACATTCCAAAAGACCAATATATCATGACTGCTGGCTTCTTGTGTCAGCAGATGCCTGCTGTGCTGCAAGTCCAACCATGTGATGTGAACCAACAGGCGACTGCCCAGGTGTGAGAGAGCCTGTCATCCAGAACATACCTCAGTCAAGCCAGCAGCCACCAGTTATCTATCGTACCCTGTTCGCTTCGAGCAATCTCGATCCCGTTAGAAGACACCCTCCTGCGGGATCTCAATGGTCATCGGTAAACTTGCATGGGCGGCCACACAGCGCTTTCCTCACCTCAGCTTCAAGATTTCGTCAACCCCCGGGCAGATTGCGTATTTCAGGCTTCCAGCCGCCCCAACCCGAGACTCGCAATCCTCGGGCCTCCCGAGTCATAGACACCGGTGCAACACCGGCCGGATGCGTGGCACGTATGACAAAAACTCTGCAAGTGCGAATGGACAAAGCCTCGTACTGGATGGATACGAGCTGCAGCGGGCGGCACGCATGCGTTTTCAGGTCCACGGTGGTCAGGTTGTAGGAACGCAGCAGTGATGAGGCAACAAGTCAGAACTCGATCCGACGCAGTTGGTTTGTTGTGAAGAAGCAACCACCGGAACAGACCCAGACGGGCCAACCGTTTCACGTAAAGCAACACACGAATTCCCTGAGTCCAGAGCCATCTCCAGTCTAAGAACCAGCCGCCCACTGCCTTTTGTCCCATTCCAACCCAGGGGTATCATACCAGCACCGTCTTCCCTCACCGTGCAAGGCGTCCCTCCCCCCGATCTTACAAAACCACCAACCAACTCTCCACGTCCCTTGCTCACCTCCCCTGCCCCTGCCTCCCTACCGCCTCCCCTTCCCCCTCTGCTCCCCCGTCCATTATTCCTCCCGCCGCCCTTCTTGCCCCCACCGCCCCTAACACCATCAAACCGCCCAAACAGCTCCTCCCCACCAAACGCTGCCTCCGCAAAGCGCATGTAGTTGATCACCCCATGGTCCACCACCGCCACCAGCACATTCCTGTGTCCGTGCTTGAGTCTCGCATACAGCCTGCCGGGCCCCGTCCACTCCGGCTTTCCCGGCGCGGGAGGGGTGGCGGCCAGCAGCGCTGAGATTTCGGAGAGCGTGGGGACGGACGAGTCCTGGGCGTCGACGACGGCCAGGTGAAAGTCCGGGGGCGGGTGGCGCAGTTTGGTCCATTTTTGGGCGGATTTCCAGATGTGAAAATGGATTGTGAAGGGGTCTTGTGTTTCCGTGGTTGGCGGAGTGTTGGCTGAGCAGGGTCTGTGACGCGGGAGGAGGGCCATTTGCCGGTAGATAGAGGCGTAGCTGCGGTAGAGGCCTGGTCGGACGAGCGGGCCGTAGGGTTTGTGGGTTGGGCTTGCGGGCGATGTGAGGAGAGTGGTGAACCATTGCCAGAGGGTTGTTGTGTACGATGTTGATGTCGGGGGCACGTGCTGACGAGGCGGCGCCCTGAGGACGTTGTAGCCGCAACGTTTGAGGTTGGAATAAACCTGGAACTTCTGCAAACTGATCTTGCCTCGCTCGCCATCCTCGCCGATGAGCAGCGCGTACGCCGCTTGCAGACTGAGCGGGAACCCCATCTCATATTCATCCACCTCCTCCTCTTCCTCCTTCACAACCTCCTTCCCTGCCTCATCCGGCGGAAAGATCTTCTCCAACCCCTTCAAAGGCCACCATAAATCCAACGAGCCCCTCTCAACCAGATACAACGCCTCCTCGGGCAGCAACCAATCCCTCCCCCTTGCGGGCCGATCCTTCGCCTGCCCCGTCACCGCCCTCCCCAAACTCTGACTCGCAACCGACGACCCTTCCAACACAACCACCCTCTCCCTGATAAACCCAAACGGCTTCTTCTCCTCCCCCTCTTTCACCCTCCCCTTCCCCTCCTCCTCCGCCTCTTCGTTATACCCCTCCCACCACCCCGGAAAATACCAACCCCGGGACGGCCCGGCCCTACTACTCCCCCCCGCCGCGGCGTGCACCCGCGTATAACTCAACACCTCCCTCATCGCCTCCCTGCTCTTCTCCAGCGCGTCCGCCTGCGCGCGCGTGCCGTGCGACTCAAAGTCCTTCTCGCCCTTGCGGATGGTTTGCGCGGACACGCCCGTGGTCTTGCGGAACTGCAGGGACGCGGCAAACGCGCGAAAGTCCTGCGAGGCCGCGCCCTCGTCTTCGATCAGGTCTTCTGCGGTGAGCTCGTCATTTACGGCGAGAGATACGGCGTCGGTAGGCAGGGAGGAGGAAGTGGAGGGGGAAGGAGCGAGGGAGGGGTTGTCGTCGTCGTCGAGGGGCATGGAGGGCAATCGATTCTGGTTTTGATGTGGTGATTAAAGATCGGAATGGTGGAGGATGCGATATTTTAGGTTTCCGTCTGTCAGCGGTTCCGTCTCCGCAAATGATAGGTTTCGTGGTTTCGCAACTTTGTTGAGTTCCAGCGACGATTGACTGATTGACTCGAGGTCTCGAGTTTCAATCGAGGACCCACTGCGACGTGAAAGTAGCGTCTAAGGTTTATGTAGGGATGAGTGCAACAATGAAATGTGGCAGTGACAGCCTTGAGTATTCTAGCAGGCTTCCAATTCTAGTTGCAGAACTTCAACTACGGAATTGACGGATGTAACGTAAGAGCCACGTCTTTCGGAGTCGAAAAAAATAATGGAGTTGCAGAGCCACCCTCACGTTATCTGTACGTAAAAAAAGTATGAAGTGGTATCGGAGCTTAGACCAGCAAGATCCACTCTCAAAAGCCATCCCAGTGGTTCCCGCTCGCTTCTCGGAGCGCGAAACAAAGCTCAGGTGTCCATCCGAATTAAGCACACTGCTAATTAGTCAGCAATCTCCAGGGTGAAACAAGAGATCTTAAACAAGGGAGGGACCATCATTTGTTGTTCTCCATTCTTGCATGACCAGGGCTACTTCTGAACAGACCCATTCCATCATACACACAATAATGTCCCTGGCGAGGTCGCCGAGTGGTTGAGGCGCTGGTTTTGGGAGGGCGGTCCACAACAGGCGCCCACAGCCCCGAGTTCCCCAGTTGACAATCCGTCAACAATCAGGGGCACAAACCCAAATAACCTGTGTACTCCGCCCCTTCGCACGCAAAAATATGTTTAGCCGGACGCTCAATAATATAGGCCATTCCAACTACAGACATTATAAATCCCATGATTGGAATGTCTCTAGAAGCTATTCCACAAAACCCAGCCTTGACTCGAGCTCGCTGAGCCTGATTCCCTGGCGAAAGCAGGGGAGGAAGAGGACTCTTCTGCATGCATGTTGAAGCATCGGGATATGATGTTATTGTAAGATTTATCGACACTGTTACCGCATCTAGCATTCTTTCTTACTCGCTTTCGAGAATACTGGCGGTGCCAGTGTGTTAACGTTTTGCAGACAACCCGTGGTGGCACGCATTGAAGGGCATGCTCGCTCGTGTTTGACAAATCCAGGATGGCATCACGTTCCGCAGATACATTCAATGTACTCCTATCGGCTGAACTGTCCATTTTCAGACTATCTTCCATCGTCTGTTGGAAGAGTGAGAGAATCGTTACAACAATGCAGTGTCAAAGAACTGCCCTTCATGTTACGGCTGAGCCTTGAGGTTCGGGACTCACTTCGTCTATGAGATCAGCTAGTCTGGCTAGTCCAATTGTCATGTATCTGGCTTCGATGGCCTTGACTTGGCACGAGTTGTCACTCAGACACGGATTTGGAGAACGCTCCTGTTATGACTTGTGAAATGGAGAGAGTATCTCGGAAGCCTTAGTGACACTCTAGGAAGATATGCCAAAAAAAAAAAAATGAAAATAAAAATACGTATATGATAAGCGAGCCGATCATACAAGCGAGTCGACCACTGGTAAGGGCTGCACATATATATAGCTGTAGCACTAACAGCTAATTCACGGCTTAATCCCGCTGTTAGTGCTACAGCTATATATATGTGCAGCCCTTACCAGTGGTCGACTCGCTTGTATGATCGGCTCGCTTATCATATACGTTAAAAATAAAAATAAAAATAAAAAAATGAAGAGGCACCAAAACTATCAGTATCTAACCGAAGTACAAACGGATAGTTCCTGTTTCTTTTGTTAGAGAGACAACTGCCAAGATGCCAAGTACACCATCTTTCTCTCGTCTTTCTCAACATTTAGCATTGGGATAGTTCTGAGAGAATGCTTCTCAACCTTCTTTGAATTTGGCGATTCCGCGGTTATGCCTTCCCCTTCTGCCATACCTACCCTTGTCCAGCAGACGTAATCACTATCCATCGATGTTTGAGGAAGGTATAATGGGAGACAGCAAGAGCAAAGAAGACACGGGAGATTTTAATCCAAATTTCCCAAACCACCAATCTGATCTCACGGATCTCTGATTTGAAGAACTGCTGATGTTTCGTCGAAAACTCACATCGTGATATCTCTCCACACTCTGAGAACACTCTTAAACCCTCTCGATCATAGCCGAGTTCGAAATTTCGACGCCTACCGAGGCTTTCAAGCAACTGGCAGGCACCCGCCTCGACGCCTTCGAGGAGCTCTAGCATCACGTTTGGAATCTCTTGAACGACGATTTTTACGTTCCGGCACCGAAGTCGCCTGCTTTTGCCGAGGCAGTAACCGACGTCAAGAACGCCATCGCCAGGATTGTGGCTGCAGAGAGGGACAACGTCCTCGCTGCCTACTGGAGTTTCTTCACGATAAGTGGGAAGCCGCCACCCTGGACGTGTTTTGTTTGGGCTGCTTGGGACAACAAACCTGCGACAATCCAAGACCTGGATTGACAGCAGACTGTGCAAACTCGCTCTTGCTTGATGATGTCCGGTTGGTGCTTTGCTGGTGTTGGGACTCGATCTGGGCAGTGTTCGAGACCCCATGGTCTGTGGAGAAGGCTCCTCTGGTTGAGTTGGTTCCGCAGGATGCCGCTAGCAGTTTGCTGGTTCTTGTTTTCTGCGGGGTCATACTCGGTCATCGTGGTTCAGATCTCGATCGACGCTGGTCACTCGGTTACCTCTTATCCGATGCGTGATTCAAAGGCGTACACGTTCACCTTACCAATTGGCCCTCAGCGGTATCCGTTCTTTACAGCACCTCGACTTTTTCCGTTTAGATACGAGATGGACACGTAGGACCCTGACTGTAACGGTCCCAAGAGTGTATTGCAACTATTTGGTGACGACTCTACGAGTACATCCAATCTTGAAGAAAAGAAGAAGAAGAAGAAGAGAAAGGGAACGAGGAAGAAGAGGAAGGGCGCAGCAAAATGGATGACGTGGCCTCTGCCTGACCAGAGGAAGGCAACAACCCGAAAGGGGCAGGCACGATGAGGGTCGCTGCCCACGATGTTGGTGTTGACATTCAGGGGCAGGGGTGCCCAGGAGGGTTAGGGTTGGCCAAGGGTTGCCGAGGCCACCACAGGGCTCAGCCCGTTACACTGACTACCTACTTTGAGGTGGGGTGGACTGGATTCGTTCGGTCGTGTGTTATGGTGATTGACAGAGCAGTCGATCTGGACGGAGCTTTGGCCACGGGCAAGATGCTGGTGATGGGTGGCATTTGGATTGCTTCCAAGTTGGAGAGATGGATTCCATAATGGTGGACGGAGCTGTGGCGATGGACGGGGTAGTGGGAATAGAGGGATGGACTCCTGGGTCTAGACTCGATGGGTCATGATGCTGAGCGAGATTATGATCCTCGACGAGGTAACTTTGACAAAATTAGCGAGAGCGTCCTCAGCTCTTGGAGCAATTGATCACGTTTCCTTGAGGTGGTTAATGAAATCTGAGAATTAAAAAATTACTGACAAGGACGAGATTCGAACTCGCGCGGTTTCCCACTGGAAGTGTTTCCTAACTCCAGCGCCTTAACCACTCGGCCACCTTGCCTTAGTATATACAATGAGATGCGTTGTTTTGTTTTATAGAAATAGGACTTGGGTTATCCCTTTAGCATAATGGACGCCAAAGACGATGTTCAACAAGGTTGTCGATACAAATTAGTAGTAGCAATCGTTAAACGAACAATGTAAGCATACCATGGATCTTCGATTCGGCTATAGTCTTCTTGCTTGATGTTTCGGCGATAGGAACTAGGTTTCTTGTAGATTTGTAAGGCCGGTACCGTTCCGCCGAGCTTTAGAATACTACTGATACAGAAAATTTTAATATAAGTAACTTCCTCTAGGAGAAGGGTTTTAATTAACGAAGGGTTCGTCTTCGTCGTAAACGACATCAGCATCGAGTGGTACAAGATTGTCAACAACAACGAGCCGTTTCAGCCTAGAAGGCGGTCCCAGCTTGATGGGCCGCGCGGAACTTGGCCCACGTAAGCGACGACCACTAGCTACGTTATATTATGAAATATAATCTTCAGTAAGCAGATCTTCTACGAGAATGATAGCCGAAAAACAAAAGTAGTTATCTATATCCAAAACAAGAAAGATAGCGCTCAAAGCACCACGCGAAGGCGGCGAAGTGTGAAATGGGACGCCGCCGCAATCGCCGACATCGCGGCCCTTCAGAACGCCACCGACGCGGCCCTCATTCAGGGCAAGTTTCCTTCATCGACTACGGTCCCGTATCGCGTCACCAGCACGATCCGCATCGGGAAGCCTGCCATCACGGGCGGAATCGGAGCGCTATCCATGCCGAGCTGTGACGACGCCATGTTCAAACTCGTCAATCGCATCTGCGAAGATCAGTAACAAATCCAAAAACATAATGAAACCAGACAAGCCGTATCTAAGATATATCAAACTAATGCACCCGTGGAAAGATCACTCGTCATCGTCATCGTAGACGACTCCACAGTGAGGCAATCTCCATCCGCATCAGGGCGTTGCTCTGCGGGAGTTTCATTACCCGTCACCGACTGTGTCAACTCGGCCAGTCTCCTGTGATGTTCACGATGTTACGGACCGGTCTTGACTTATCGTTTTGGGGGACGGACGACAAGGAGCAAATGCCGAATATGAAGCAAACTGCAGCGGAGAACGCCTGGAGGGCCCAAAGGAATGGTGTCTAGATGACCGGGGTTTGATGTCTAACCCCTAGCCAATCTCCCTCTGCTTCCTCTTCTTAAGAGGGCTCCGACTCCCAGTAGCAACCGATTCAGAAGCCAGCTGGCCACAACGGTGGTGCCTGCGTTCCGGTTCGTACCATGGGCTGCGATACTTACCACCTTTATCCTGTTCTGGCTTGGTTCATGGCAAATCTGGACACAAGCCTCAGTTGGTCACATCCGATCTCCCCGCTCGATTCTCCTGTGATAGCATCAACAAAATTTTCTCCGAAGATGATCGCGGAAAGGGAGGATTGTACCGCCTATATCCTCCAGTCTCCGCTGCTCTGGATGTCTCTCATCGGCAGGACGCTCAGAGATTGACATCCTCAACCTCGGGCACATGGCTTGTACTGCCCAGTAACTACGGCTTCGTCTGATGGGGCGTAGTTCACGATAGATAAAACGGCACCGCCGCGCGGATCTTGCCCTGCATCGGCGGCAGGTAGGGGGTTCGAGGTCAGCACACAAAGTCCAAGGAGAGACTACATAACTAGGACCGCGCGAAATTGCTTACCGAGAGGACTGCCTGGTCAGTAGTGAAGTTGAGATGGCAGTTGAAGCACCAGCGATGAACCTTGAATTCGTAACTTTCGCACTCCCGATCAGTCCTGAAGAGTTTGTCGCATTTGTTGCAAGGCCACCCCATCATCAGAAAAATGGCCCTTACGCGCATACGCGGTTGAAAGCTTGCTCACTACCGAATTGCGCGATGCAGCCGAAGGGTATTTTGGTGGCCAGTGGCTGCGCAATACTGACCGCGAGTCTGGTGGCCAGCCGGAAATGCCTTGTCGCTGGTCCCGCAGACGAACAAGATGGTCGACAATGGAGTGCCTGACTTGAAGAAGAGCAATGCAACGTGAGCGAGGGCTGACAACGACGAGGAGGTGGTGCAACCGAGCTGGTTGGTGGCCGCGGTGAGTTTCCGACATGGAGTCGTTAAAGCTCAGTATTCTTCGCTTCTCGCCCTCCTTTCAGAATATCTAGTCCATTCTCTGGCCGCCTCGGATGGCAGTATTATTGCCTGGCAGGTGAGTCCAATGCTTTGGCCATGATGGGGGACGATATAACTCATCCGAGCAACCTCCGGCGGAGCTAGTAGCACCCTTCATCGGCGAGAACGTGCTCGACCTAGACTCCTTCGCGTCGCCGCCGTCCCAAATGACCGACGCGCTGCCGGACCTGCTAAGGAAGTTCTGGAACTTGGCCTGCTGCTGCTCCTGCTGGCACCGCTGCATACGTGTATCGACTTGAGAAATTAGCCCGGAGGAGCTGGAGGCCTCCGCCGGGAAGAAGCTTAGTAATATTTATTACGCCCTTCCTTTTCCGAGAGATGGGGAACCCGCTGAAGTGCTTGACTGAGGAAATTGGTGTAAAGAAGGAGAAGGCTCGTCGTCACCGCGAGAGGAAGAAGGCGGCCCAGGCGGCCCGCCAGGTTGAGAAAGACAAGGAAAAGAGGGCGAGAAGGTCGGGGAGAAGAAAAAGGAGAAGAACAAGGAAAAGGACATGGAGAAGGACCGGGAAAAGGAGGGGTGAAGGGGCGAGTTCACCGGTAAGTCATTCCCTTCTAATGCCAGGACTTGCATAAACTAATACGTTTGATGGTTTAGGTGGAGGAGAGTTTGTTTTGGTCTGCACGTTGGGGCATTTCTTGTTTGCTTTGTTTTCCGTTTCATCTCACTCAGCATTCACGTTTGAACCCGTGAACCTTTCGTCTGACCCTTCTGGGCGTGTGAGTTTGATATTTCCGCTGTAAACGACCGCTGCCTTCCCAAACACCGACCATCCAGGAGTCTTAACCCAACCAATCCCACAACACCATACTCAAACGCCGGACCAGCTATAGCCACCGCCGGTTATCACATAGATTGCCTCTTATCCCATCCGCATCCAGATTTCCGACCGTGCCCTCTATACATTTTGTTCCCTTCCCATGACCACAACCACGACTTTCTCCGTGACCGTGTTCCAAGATGTGTCCTCCACCACGTACACTCATCACTCAGGTCCATGGGCTCGACCCGAGGTGCATGTGCGCCGTGCTCGACGACGGATCGTCTCGTACATCGTTCAAGTCTTGGTGCAGTCGAGAGGCCTAGCGAATAGGCAGGTGCTGGTGTGCCGCCTCATGATCCTCACACCTTTCGAGCAATCCTGCCGGAAGCGGTTTCTCGATCTGGTGCAGTGCTGGTCGCTGGCGAACGGTCCCTCCCGGCCCGAGGGAAATGTTGCGCCAAATCTCCCGTTAATCGACGCTAGTCGATGCCACGGCTGTCCCATATCCAAACCGCTGAGTATCCCAGAATCACTCAATCAGCAGCTTCTTAACCCCTCCCACCTCACATAACCCCAGATACCGAATGGCCTCCCTCTCGCTGGCCCGGATGATCGTTCGATCGGGGAGGATGGGGTTGTTCGGATCGACATGTGCGGCGTCTTTTGCCGCCTGCTCGATAGCATCCATCTCCTCCTGGCAGGACTTGTGGTCCAGCGGGCATATCACGATTGGCTGGCGTAACGTGATGTCCCGGCGGAAGTCAGGTGGGCCTGAGAAGGTGAGAAACGGAGAAGATGAGAAGTGAGGGCTAGAGCAATGGTCTTACCTTGATGCTTAAATAGAACTCGATTTTGTAGAGCGTCGATGTTGTCGTGAAGCTGTTTACACAGTACAAAGGAAATGCCGGCTTGCCCCGTTTTATCATGCCGTCCGATTCCCTAGGGTCCCGCCCTGGGACGAGAAGCCCCATGTTCGTGATATATCCAGTTTCAGGCAACTTCGACCCCACTTGCTGGGTTTGTTTGCCCAGCTTGTTGACCTTTTTTGTTGGTTCATCTCCTTCGGGTTGAATGTGATCTCTTCTTCGAGCGTCATTGTGATCTTTTGTATCGTTACCCTCTTCGCCTTGTTTAGATAGTCTGGATTCGGCGAAACCTTGATGTAAACCGTGATGGGATCCATCGGCCCGTAGCTCCATCTCGGGAGAGAGATGCCCAAGGTTACAATGTGGTCTGCGGTCGCTGCCTTGGTCTCTGGGCGGTTGTACATGCCGAACGTCGAGAGAGTATCGTACCGCTGCAGCGGGACAGGAAAGGAATACCGGTTCTGGACGCTCGATCCTTGCTGGACGGTGACGACAAGCTCGTAATATGTTTCGGCGACTCGGCTGGGTAGTTGCAAGCTCGCAGGTGGGATCCGGCGGTTGATCTCTTCACCACCGCGCCCGAACGGGATGAATATTTGGAATGGCAATCCATCGCAATGACACTCTCCGCCTCCTTCCCTGATACGCACCGGAACAGCAGCACCTCCTTTCCCACCAGATCAACCGTCTCTCGTCGCGGGGTACCGAGATGCCGTTTTCGCAACATTTTCTGCGGCCGGATGTATCGTCTCTCGTCGCTGGAGGCAAATGCGCACCATCGAAATGTTCACGGGGGCTGAGAAACCTGCGCCGGGCGGATCTCGACCTTGCCTACGATGCGAGGCTGCCAAGGACTGTCAGCACAAGTTCGATAGACGGCTATGCACCCGGCGCAAGTGCGCCGGGACCTCCGGTGCGAGGCCGCCCAGCTGCGATTTAGGATGCGACCAAGGAGAGTACAGTGAGAGGGGCACTCACCAGTGTCGCAGATATTCCAGGGTAGCCCACCAGGAAGTTGCTGTTCGGCGGGCCGGATATCCTTACGGTCCAGGAGCATTTACTGCACTCATTCTGGAATCGGCGCCTGGACGGCGGTTACCGGGGCCTCAATTAAGGCGGTAGGAGACTTCTGGTCGTTGGCGTCGTTGGGGCGGGCGCAACGGCCTTCGCCGGTCATGAAGGACGGCCCACTGAGGTCGGGCTGCCTTGCCGCGTTAGGGCTGAGTCGACAGTGTGGTTGTCGATCCGGGGTGAGGGGTTCCTGGGCGTGTTGCCGGCGCTGTATCGATAAGATCGCTGAAGCCGTGTGGGCATCGGCATCACATTGGCATCCGCCGAAGCGCCGCGCGGAGAGCTGCGATGGACGAGGGAATGCTGATTAGGGATGGTGCTCGTGGTGTCGTCGTCCGTGAAAATTGCCCGTTGTGGGATCCAGTCGCAGCCACAGCCGTCTTACGCCGCGTGTTCGGGTTACCGATGTTCGCTGCAGGGCTGGCTTAGGTGCGCGGATGTTTGGGTTGCTTCGTTGGGGAAGGGGGGGTATGGGGCCGAATGGAAATGCCCCTCGAGCCGCCGAGGTCTTTGTGCCGTCGATTTCGGCCGCCACCTCGCTGCGTCAGTGTGCGGCCGGATTGGAGGTCGTTGCACGGAATTAAGGCTCCCTTGCCTCACCAGAAAAGTTGCTAGAGCTGTCGCAGCCTGCCAGCCAGCCGGAGTCTGGATGCGTAGCTGTCGTCGTTGCTGTCACTGGCAGCTATTACATGCGCATGGATCCAGTCATCAATCCACACACCAGATGAGAGCTCTGTCCTGGTAATTTTGCGCACGGTCGAGTTCGTCCAAAGAAGCTTCAAGCTTACAGGGACCGCCTGATCAGGGAATTTCCTGAAGAGAACCGACAGCTCAGAAGGAGAGCGTTTCGAAGCTTTCAACTGCTTCTTTTCCGCAGCGAGTTGGGGGCACGGGGAGAGGCGCAGGCCGAATCTGTACCTATTTGGGTTGGAGGTCACCAAATGCCCGGTCGACCGCCGGCAGTGCTGATGAGGAAGTTGAGCAGAAAAAGGTCTTAAAAGGTGCATGCGATCGGTGAAGGAATTGGGGGACCTATGATGGCAGCCTTGCGATTGTGACCAAAAGCCTGTGGGGAGGTAAAGGTATCTATTGCTAAGGTACCTTAGGTGTCCAGCTCCAACAGTGGCTCAGCTATGACCGACCAGGGCGGCCTGGCAGCGAGTGGGAATTTCAAAGCAGGTTGCCCCGCCATACCCCACAGTAAGGACTGCAGCACTCCAGATGAAGAAAGTTGCATTGGTTCCTTGAGAGCGATGTGAAGACGTCCCTGGTGCCTGGGCTGAGTTGTTCTTGTCCTATTCTTTTCGGTAATTCACACAGCAGACGGGTCTGGGCTGTTCAAGCTACGTCGCCCATTGGATAGTGAGCGACATGGAAACTGAAAGAAGCAGCAAGAGCGTGGATAAAAAACCTCTGCTTCCCAGCGCAGGGCGTCGAGCTGTTGTTACAGCGGTGAGGGCGTCATTTGCAGACTCGCATCCAACCTTGGATGGCCGCCTGGGGGGGGAAGGGCAAAATGCTGTGAAACGTGAGATGGTCAGAGCTTCAGCCTCGATGCCAAGCCTTGGTCTTGATGTCAACGAAAACCCCTGTATCCATTTTCCCCATCGCATTGTGGCATACAGCAATGGAAAGGATCGGTAATAACTCAGCAGCCTCCCACAACCGCTCAATATGTCCGTAACACTACACACCACCCACGGGGACCTCAAGATCGAAGTCTTCTGCGAGAGTGTCCCCAAAACAGCTGAGGTAAAACAAACCCACTTTCCCCCTACCACTGCGTTCCCACTAACAAACCCCCCTACCCAGAACTTCCTGGCCCTCTGCGCATCCTCCTACTACGATGCCTCCCCATTCCACCGCCTCATACCCTCCTTTATGGTCCAGACCGGCGCGCCGCGCACCCAAACCCGCCCGACAACCCCAAAGGTGGGCGCTCCATCTACGGCCCAACCTTCGAGGACGAGATCCGCCCCGGGCTGCGGCACCACGAGCGCGGGGTAGTCAGCATGGCAAACAAGGGCCCCAACACCAACGGCAGCCAGTTCTTCATAACATTTGCGCCCGCGCCGCACCTGGATGGGTTAAACACGGTGTTTGGGAAACTATTGGGGGATGAGAGTCTCGCGACGCTGGCTAAGATCGAGGAGGTCGAGGTGGACAAGAAGAACAGGCCCAAGGAGGAGGTGCGGATTGAGAGGGTGACGGTGCATGCGAATCCGTTGGCGAAGTGAGGGGCGAGGGCGAAGGGATGCGCGACAGAGAGGACGTGAGGTTGGGGTCACCGAGGACTCCTTTTCTCGCCACTAAGCTCGCCGAGGCAGGAGGGCATGTTTGGTTGAGCCCACAACACACGATGGGGCATATGGACGGGCGGATGTGATGTCTGGGGTGTGACAAGGGGATCTTGCATCACCGAGGCAGTCCTCCGACCCGCTGGTTACCATGCAGCCCAAGACCCAGGGCCGGCTGGAGGGTGTAGCCTTAAGGGCTCAGCGCTGTGTTTGCGGAGGCAACGGTTACGTAGCGTCATTGCAGGATAGCTCGCCGCAAGACTGAGACAGGAGAAATTGATCCAAGAACAGGGCCAGGGTGGTTAGAAAGCTGGGGTCAAAGTCCATGTCAGAGACTAGAGTAGGAGAAGCACGCACAACAGCAATGCAACCAACAGCTTCCGCTGATCTCATTATTACAACTCCTCTACACCCTCCGCGTTGACATAACCGCGATCGTCATCACGTCGTATCATTTTTTGCGCTTCTAAACGAACAGGGTACCTGAGCCTCCTTCTAACCACCAACTCGTCCAAGGGAGATAGGGACGTAGATACCGAAGAATGCCACCAGAATTCCTTCCTCCTAAACTGACAACTCCGCCACCCCAGCCGACGTCTCTGTCCATAAAGAGAAGATGTCCTCAGAAAGTGGGATATCCGAATTACGTGTTTGTGCAACCAGTCCCCATGCACGCCATCCATCAAACCGATCAACCCGCCTGCATTTCCTCTAATGCCAAACTCGCAAAATCAACCATGCCAGACGATCAAGCAAGAGCGAAAGAGAGGAGATGAGAGAGACAAAACCAACGAGACACAACCAACCGCATGCAACAAGCTCACCTCCAACCACCTTCGTCAAATCCTTCGCTCAGAAATGCATCCAATCCCACTCCATCGCATCACCATCACCCATCCCAAACCCATCCAAACTCGCCCCAGCAGCAGCAACAGCAGCAGAGCCACTCCCACCGAAACCAGAAGAAGAAGACTCCTA
Organism: Achaetomiella virescens; assembly: GCA_031001845.1. NCBI lineage: Eukaryota > Fungi > Ascomycota > Sordariomycetes > Sordariales > Chaetomiaceae > Achaetomiella > Achaetomiella virescens. The sequence goes on from JARNGD010000065.1 coordinate 45,103, forward strand.
GCCCTTCCTCCGGCGCTTGGTACCCCTCTCAGGGCTTCCCTCAAACTCCGCGCGCGCACTCTCCTCCTTAGCCGGCGGACTGGGCGTGTTATTCGCCGAGTTCGTCTCAGACACCCTGCCCGGCTCAAAGCCACCACTAGCCACCGCCTGATCAAACCCCCGTTCCGAAATCCGCCGCCGTCGTATTCCCATCCAGACTGAAATCAAACCCGCCCCCAACATCCCCACCAACTCCAGCTCCAGTCAGCCCTTCGAACCCGTTCGGATCGGAAAAGGCATTCGAATTGATGAACTGGTCGTAGTCGACATTGTCGAAGTAGCTGGTGTTGGGGTTGCCATGCTCGTCGAGACCCGGGATGCGGCCTGAGGGGCTCAAAGGGCCAAGGAGGTGGGTGAGCTCGTCGATTTGGCTGGCTTGTTCGTTCTGCAGGCGCTGGAGCTGCTCGAGCTCGGCTTGGGTGGCTTGGATTTCGTGCAGCGAAGGCATGGGGATGGAGGAGAGGCCGGGAGAGAGGGCAAGGTTGGCCGCGGCAGCGGCCGCGGCGGTGGTAGGGATCGAGGGGGTGTTGGGCCTGGGACGGAGGCGGCCTCAGGACTGACCACCGGCAGGGTGGTGGTGGTGGTAGTGGTAGTGCTCGCGTTGGAGGGGCGGGGATGGATGGGGACGGAGGCGTTGCTGCCGGCCATGATGTTGAGCATTTGCGTCCGCTGGTCGTCGCTCATGCTGGCGGGGGTCTTGGCGGCGACGTCTGGGAGGTCGATGCCGGCGGAGGTGTGGTTGACGGCGTTGGTGTCCTGGATGATCTTCATCATGCCTTCTTGGGGATTGCTTCGCAGCTCGTTCTTAATGTAGGCTGGGGACGTGGTGTCGGCGGGAGAGGTATCAAAGAGTTCCGTGACTGTTCCCATCTGGGGTGCTTGATGCGCCGCCTGCGGTGCCGGAGAGGGCGTGGTCGACGCGGACAAAGTGGATGCCCTGTTCGCTTGGTGATGCGGAATAGGGGGTAGCAACCGCTGTTGCCGCTTGGGCGTGCCCACTGTCGTTACGGTCTGGGGCCGCTGGTTCACGAACCCGCCGAGGTCGACGACGCCGCCGGTCGGAGAAATCTGCGTCTGGGCGTGAGCCTGGGCATTCGGTATGATGCTTGCCAAGAGATCCTGGACGGTCTGCGTGCCGCCCTGCTCTTCCAGTGATTTCCGGAACACGTTGGCGAGGAAGTTGAGGATAGCATTGATCGAGTTCTCGTGGCGCTCGTGCATGTTCTGGAAGAGGACGGCCTGCTGGTAGAGCTGGTTCTGATCCTGACGCATCTTGTTGAGCATGTTGGTAAATGGCCACCTGCTGCTGCTGAATTCTCTCAATTTGGGTCTTGACCTGCACCAGATCCTTCTTCTGCAGCGGCCCCAGCTCGTTAGACGCGGACGTTCTGCCGGAATGAGACGCTGCAAGGTTCTGCCCGTTGTAGGTCTCTTCGACACCATCTTCCTCACTCTCCACATCCGCTTCGTCCTTCTTGCCTTTTTTTTTGCTGTTGCCGCTCTTGGGCTTGTTGATCAGCCAGAGAAGGTTGGGATGGCCGCGCCGGAAAAAGGGGTTGTAATATTCGCTTGGGCTCTTGTTCTTCCTCTCACTGGCCTTCATCGAGTTGTCGGAAAGACCCACACGCTTATGGAAGCCATACATGTTCAGCTGGCGCACGAACGAGGCATAGTTATTGTGTTTGAAGAGCTCGGGGATCAATGTCTTGGCAAACTCATCCTCATCAAGAACAATAAACGAATCCCCCTTGTCAGACCAGCGGATCAGGTCGGTATTCCTGGACTCGTCTAAGAAGCTGTGTTTCATTAGCGGACTGCTCGTCGAGACTGGGGAGAGAAGCGAGTTGGGTACCTGCTGAGCTTCTGAACAAATGGTGGAATCTGCTTCCTCTTGGCCTGTGCCTCCCTCTTCGCCGCTGGGCCATCTCCTCCAGCCGCTCAATGTTGTCGTGCTCGTCCAAGCCAGAGCTCGCCGCATGAAGATAGCTGGATTCTTCGCCGTACCCGTTCCAGTTGTCCGCGCGTTCGAACGGGATCCTAGGTGCCGTGGGAACCAGCGCTCGACTGTTCTGCCGCCGAGCCAGCGCGTTTGAGGGTGCCGGTATGGCCTGCCCGTAGGAACTAGACGTTGGCATCATACTGAACGAGTTCACTCCGGGATTACTGGCATCAACGAAACCACTTCCATCGACCCCGTTGTTCCACCTGAACATCTGATCCGGCTGCATTGGAGAAAACGTCTGCGGCATCTGCGGGAGAGGAGCCATGGAAGGAGCGCCTGCAGCGGGTCGTTTCCTGGGGTTGGGTGACGACATAACAGTTGCGAGCGTCTGCGTGACCAACTGGGATCGGGTTGAGACGACCCAGAGTGTCGGTGGTAGGTGCGAGCTGCTCTTCGGGGTTGGCGACCGTCCTCTGGTTTCGCGACGCGCTTAGTGACTGGTGTTTGTCCCGTGTAACACGCGCTGGAAACTCGGTGCCGAATTGTGGACTCCAGTAAGATCGCCCCGAGTATCGATCTGATGGTACGTCGCGGATTCGCAGTGATGGGTAGTGGATAGTTCCCGATCAAGCTCTCCAGGACGGTCGAAGCGAAGGAGACAACCGAGCTATATATCTCAAATTCGCTCACAGAGATCAAAGAAAAAAAAAATCCGTGGGAGCTAGGTACCAAGGCGAGCGAAAGGTGTTCGTTGCGCGACCTGTCCTCTGTGATTGACCGTTATGGGAAACGAGGGTATATTGTGCTGTTGCGGAGTCGCTTTTGACTGTCGCAGTGAACCCAAGGCGGTTTCGTCGATTTTTCGCCGATGCGATTGTTTCTAGAGCGACCTTACCAGCGCTGAGCCTCGAAGCTGGCCGAACGATGTGCGGGTGGTCTCAGAGCGCCGTGTTTCGCGACGGCTTATTCCCTGTTGGTCGATGGAGGTAGCCACCAGGCGCGTCTTTGTGTTCTTCAAAGGGAAAATCGATAGGTTGAACCGACGTCTCCGATGGATCGTTTGTATGGCGGCCGATTTCACCGGGGTCGGAAGGAGAAAGATGATGTTGGTCGGGAGTGCTGGAGTTGGCAATTGAGGCTTCGCTACATGGGCTTTCGCTTCTATGCTGCGATCTCAATCAGGACAGCGATTTTTTCGCTTGGCAAGCCAATCACCTCCCGTAGCGATAAAAGCCCCACATGCGGGGTGTTTCCTGATAAGCCCTGCGGCCATGTTCCCGCCCTTCTGCCTGGGGAAAAGCGGTCTGCTCAGCAATGCCATCACAGAAAAGTGACGACATGAAGCTATTTTCTTCTCTGGCACATGTCTTCGGCCAGATTCAATCGACAATGGCAAGAGTTGTTCAGGCGACTACGGAATCTTCGTCTGCTTCGTTTCAAAGACACACCTCCCTCGCAGCTCGAGGTTTCAGGGACCCTTTGGTGATGTCAGAACTGCCCAATGATATAAGTGCACGGAGGAAGTGCTCCGGCTTGCGACCGCCAGACCCCTTCTGAGAACCCGCGTCAGCGAAATTCCATGTTGAAGATATCTCGACGACGTCGCCCGGATGGTACCAGGGAGATACAGTGGTGACTTCTAGCCTGATCAAACTGAAGCCACGATGACACTAAAAACCAGGGTATCTTGTGCCGAGACAACTGTAACGAGCTTACAATCTTGAGTTGCTCGCGAGAGACGTCGCTCTCAGCGCCCTCTCCTATCCCTATCCCAGGCTCTTGAACCCCCTGACCGCGAATTCCTCCCCGCCCCTTCTCCTCCTTCAAAGTCCTGGCCTTCTCCAGCGGGTCAATGACAACTAGCTCCTCCTCAGCCTTCTTCCGGTAGCTGAGGTCCTTGCCAAGCTTGTCGGCCGCAAAGCTCAGTGTGTGAGACATCCAGCCCTCGTCATCGCTTTCCTCCTTTCCTCTTTGTCCCACGCCGGCAGCTCTGGCAATTGGCAATAAAGTGCAAGTCGCAGACCTCGCCTTCGCCGTCCTGATCCCCGGTCTCATCACCTTCCTTCATTACTGGTTGAGAGACCTTCTTCTCCGCCGGGGCCTGCTCCAACTTTGACCGGAACGACCTCAGAATATCCAACGCCTCCTGTTCCTCCTTTGCGCTGGTGCCTCCGGGCCGCCGCTTCCGCCCACGCATCGCTGTCTCTGGTACCATAAGCTCGAGCGCCGACTTCTTCGCTTCTTTGACCGGTTCTGCATAGATTGTTCGCTTCATGGCTGCCTTGACCGCCGCGATCTCCTCATTGGTCCGTTCCAACAATGATTGCTTGGGAGGTGGTTCGAGCTCCGGACTGGATTCCTCCTTGATCCGTGCCTTTGATGGTGGTTCCTTCTTTACCGGAAGCGGTTCCGGTGTTTCTGAGCGCCTCCGGGTCTCTGTTGGGAGTGGTTGTGCTAGCTGGGCCAGCTGCTCTGGTACCTTTGTTTCTTTCTTTGCTGGCGCCCTGAAAGGTACTGACTTCGGAGCCGGCTCTTCATCCACGTCCATCACAATCCTGGTGTCGAACTTGGCCTTCTTCATGACTGGAACATCGTCCGCATCGCCTTCTTCGTCCCCGAAGCTCAGCAGCTGCTTGGCCCCTTTCCTCTTCTTCTGCTTCTTCTCTGCTGGCGCAGCCTTGGGAGCCGCCTTCTGAACCTTTTTCTCCCTCTTCTTCATATCATCAAAAGGGTTGATGAGAATCTCGATATGCGTGATCTTCACCGGGTATAGCGGCCGGTCGGTGCCCTCTGCGACCTCAGCCTCTCCATCTTCGCCAGGTTGTAGATAGTGTCGCCAGCCACTCGGCCAAACAGGGTGTTCTTGTTCGTCAATTCCTCCGCCTTCCCCAATGTAAAGAAGAACTGGCTCCCGTTCGTGTCGGGGACGCCCTCGTTTGCCATTCCAAGCAGACCACGTCGGTTGAACTTCAATCGCGAGTGGAACTCATCCTTGAAGTTCACCCCCATGGGGCCGGCATTCTGCCCCTTGCGCTGGTCCATTGGCCACGGGTCCAGGTCGCCGCCGAATGCGCCGCCATCGTAGATCGACTCGCCGCCATGGCCTGTGCCGGTTGGGTCGCCTCCTTGGAGGATGAATCCCGGTACGAGACGGTGGAAGATGGTATTGTCGTAGTATCCATCTAAGCTGAGCTGCAAGAAGTTGCGACAGGTCAGGGGGGTCTGTTTCGCGAAAAGCTCGACTGCGATGTCGCCCTGGGTCGTATGAATGATTGCGGACGCGGTCGGCTGCGGCTCGAGATTGTAGATAGACGACATTGTCGCGGTGGCAAAATCGGATGCAACTGCCTTTTAGGCAATGATCACGCTGGATAGCTGGCTGGCATGAGGTTGATCTTCGAGTCAGTCGGTGATGGAGTGCGCTGAACCAGGGACCTTTCGCATGATGCGCCCCGGGCTTTCCACCTGTTCTTGCCTGCCGGCCGCGACGAGCACAGCCACAATTGGAGAGATACATGTGGGGTAACAGCTCGACAATAGAGGAGCTGCGGATCTTGAGGAACAAACTGCAAGCGTGTTAAGCGACTGGATGTTTAAAAAACATGTATCACTAACTACAAGCTTGAATTTTATTTTTCGCGTAGACATCTCAAGTTCCATGGCAGTCCATAATTCCGCACCGCACTTATGCCTTCCGGGTTGGTTGATAAGTGTGGCTGTGCCGCCACGCCACGGAGTGTTAATGCGGGGCCCAAGCAAGGGAGCCTTGGCCTTGGTGGGCGGTCCGGGTTGGAGCTTGCGACATCCAACCTCAACTTGGGCAGCTCCATCACCAACGCCGACAGCCGCTTCAGATCCGCCTCGCAACCTCTCGAGGACCCGTATTCGCTCGGCATCCGGCATCTGGCACCGTTCTGACAACTACCCTCGACGAAACTCCGAATATTCTAAACTCGTAATTCGCGATGGGCGACCCACGGGAATCGTCGTCATACCGTGTGACGCCCAGGATCCGCTACAACACGGTTGGCGGTGTTAACGGTCCCCTCGTCATCCTCGACAATGTTGGTCCTTTCCGCTTCGATATCAGAATTGCGCCCTTTCTGAATGTTTTTCCAGGTCAAATTCCCCCGATACAACGAGATCGTCACCCTCACCCTTGCCGATGGAACGCAACGCTCAGGACAGGTTTTGGAGGCCCGAGGTAGGCGCCCGATCGGGACGGTAATTGTTGACACGGGGGCTAATAATGCACAAAGGGAACCGAGCCATTGTGCAGGTAGAACCACCGACTGAAAGAACCGGTCGTGAGGGGTGCTGATGGAATCACTAGGTCTTCGAGGGCACTTCGGGCGTTGATGTCAAGAAGGTGAGGTGGCAGCCGGAGCCATATTACGAAGCCAGCAGCTGACCAGGTCAAAGACAAGGGTCGAGTTTACAGGAGAGAGCTTGAAGCTTGGCGTCTCGGAGGACATGCTCGGGCGCATCTTCGATGGCTCAGGGCGCGCCATCGATAAGGGCCCCAAGGTGTTGGCTGAAGAGTTTTTGGATATCAATGGCAGTCCTATCAACCCGTATTCCAGGGTATGGGAACTACCACACTGGCTGCGAGGGAAACGATGCTGAGATGATGCAGGTGTACCCCGAGGAAATGATTTCAACCGGTATCTCCGCCATTGATACCATGAACTCGATCGCCCGCGGCCAAAAGATCCCTATTTTTTCGGCCGCTGGTCTGCCGCACAACGAAATCGCTGCCCAGATTTGCCGACAGGCCGGGTTGGTGCAGCGCGAAGGTGTTACCAACAAGGGCGTCCATGACGGCCACGAGGAGAACTTCTCGATCGTGTTCGCGGCCATGGGTGTCAACCTGGAAACCGCCCGTTTCTTCACGCGCGACTTTGAGGAGAACGGCAGCTTGGAGCGGACGACGCTGTTCCTCAACCTTGCCAATGACCCGACGTAGGTGCCGGTCCTGATATCACCTGGAGTTACTGCTAATGAGCAAACAGCATCGAGCGTATCATCACTCCCCGCCTCGCCCTCACCACCGCCGAGTACTACGCCTACCAGCTCGAGAAGCACGTACTTGTCATTCTCACCGATCTTTCTTCCTACTGCGATGCCCTGCGTGAGGTGTCCACCGCCCGCGAAGAAGTCCCCGGTCGCCGTGGTTTCCCCGGTTACATGTACACGGATTTGTCCACCATCTACGAGCGTGCCGGTCGTGTCGAGGGCCGGAACGGTTCGATCACGCAGATTCCCATTCTTACAATGCCCAACGACGACATCACACATCCTATTCCCGACTTGACAGGCTACATTACCGAGGGCCAGATCTTTGTCGACCGTGGCTTGCACAACCGAGGCATCTACCCTCCATCAACGTGCTGCCGTCCCTCTCCCGTCTGATGAAGTCTGCCATCGGCGAGGGCATGACGCGCAAGGACCACGGTGACGTGTCGAACCAGCTGTACGCCAAGTACGCCATCGGCCGTGGACGCGGCGGCTATGAAGGCCGTCGTCGGCGAGGAGGCGCTGTCGGCCGAGGACAAGCTCTCCCTTGAATTTCTCGACAAGTTCGAGCGCTCCTTCATCAGCCAGGGCCCGTACGAATCGCGCACCATCTTCGAGTCGCTCGACCTGGCGTGGAGCCTGCTGCGCATCTACCGCAAGGACATGCTCAACCGCATCCCCGCCAAGATCATCAACGAGTTCTACGCAAGGACGCCGGCGGACCGCAAGGGCAAGGGCAAGGCGCCGACGAAGGATACCAGGGACACCGCGGAGCGTCAAGAGGAAAACCTAATCGATGCATGAGCGGGAGGGGAAAGACTGGGGATAACACTCTCTGGGTTGCGGCAGGTGGTAGTTGTGTCCTTTCCCCCTGCCAGGCCAGGCGATGTTCATGGAACTGGGTTCTGTATTGGAAGATTTGCATGTAGCCGATGCGTCGAGCCCGTGGTTGGCGGGCTTGCAGATTGGAATTTGAGCAGTCCTTGCTTCTGTCATTGTTGTCCACTGGCTCAATATGCCGGCCATGACCGCGATTGGAGCGCGTACATGCCGGTTGATCTGTGCGGTGCAACGCCGCCTACCGGTCTCCTCGCTTTGGCTTGTCGATGCTGCAAGTGGAGAGAGTAGCAGCTCGGGCCCTACCTCCTGACCTTCCCCGGGCCGGAGGGACAACCCCATCCAGAGGATCAAGGTACCGTGTCACATCCTCCCGGATCCTTTGGATCTTCTTTGAATCTCCCCGCCATCCAGCATCGAGCACCCAGAAGAAGGTCAAGCTTCGATGCAGGGAGCTTGACAGGGGTAGCGTGGGGCCGCCCCGCAGTTCCCCAAAGCGACACGCGCGCACCAATCGTGTTTTAGCGGCTTGCCAGACGTCATCTCATCTCCCACGTGAAGTTGAGTTTCGCTTCTGTTGTCAACCTCTTCACTCAGTGTTTGGTAACGGCTGGGATACAATGAGAAAGACACTGCCTGAGAGGACACCATAGGGTGAGTCGAGTCTGTCTTATACATATTTAACTCCGATCATCTAGACCGGGCGGTCATCAATTGACCCGTCCTCTGTGGGTCACAAGCATATTGTGTCTGCTGTGACCAGACAGGGCCGCGTCGGTCAGGCCGCCAGGCCGTGGGAGTCTTCAGCTTCCTCTTCTGGAACCTGGAGGTAACAGGATCTGCAGTGGTTGCCAGATCCTGCCTGCCGCGCCATCTCATCCCCGCTCACTTCCCCGGGACTCCTCAAGCCTGAATCCTGGTAGTCTCACGGGACTTGGACTCTCCGCCTACCCGCCGTGGGACCAGCCAGCATTATCGGTTTCCTGGACTACCAATGCACGCTTTCGGAGCTAATCGTATCCCTTGTTGCACTCAGCGTCGTACTGTGACGTTCCTCGACTGTTTACCGCCCCGTCGTGGCTAAGACGACATCCGCTCGCTCGTCAGAAAGAATCTAATTGCTCCGCCGACAGAAGGCCCGACTTCATCTTAGCTTGGCTGGGCGCAGATCGACTGACTGAGCAGCCGAGAACCTTTACCGGCATTTCAGAAGGGAGGTGTGTGCAGGTGACATTCATCCCAAGTCTACTCTCGTATGCACCGTCACACGCTCCGTCAGGCTCGCAACCCTAAACCAGTATTTAATCTTCCTTCCCCGCCTTCCGCTCGTCCTGCCGGGGTTGACCACCCCATCTCTGGTCACACCCTTTGTAGTCAACACAGGGTTAAGCCTTAGTCACAGTGTTCCTTGTGGCTGGCATCAACATGCGCCTACATATCCTCCCCACGGTCGTCGCCGCCTGGCTTCTACATGGAGCCCTAGCCACGGGTCCGAGGGTAGGCAATGCGGACGCCAACGGCAAATACTGGATCTATGGCGAGGGCATTGCGGCGGCCTTCATCCCCTACGGCGCCTCCATCTCCAACCTCTTGATCAATGACAAGAACGGCATCCAGCGGGACCTCATCATGGGCTTTGACAATGCCACCGCATACCACGAGGACAAGATGCATCCGCATCTCGGCGGCGTTCCCGGCCGCTATGCCAACCGCATCAAGAACAGCACCTTTAGTATCGACGGCACACAATACCACGTCGTCCCGAACGAGAACCCCACCCCCGAGAATCCCAAGGGCCTCGACACCCTTCACGGCGGTCCCGACGGCTGGGACTGGCGTGACTTCGACGTCGTCAGCCACACCAACAACACCATCACCTTCTCCATCACGGATCCGGACGGCAAGGAGGGCTTCCCCGGCGAAATCGTCTCGTACGTCACCTACAAGTTGGGCAACATGACCTGGGACGCTCAAATCATCGCCATTGCGACCACCAAGAAAACACCCATCATGCTGACCAGTCACACCTACTGGAACCTGGACGGCTTTGCCAACAACCAGACCAACCTGGTGCTCAACCACACCCTACATATGCCCTACAGCGGCCAGCGCGTTGCCGTGGACAACATCCTTATCCCCACGGGCGAGATCGCGAGCAACGCCCAGGGCTCCGTCAATGACTTCTGGAGCCAGCCCAAGCAGATCGGCGCGAGCTTTTCCGACCCGGAACTCAACGGCAACTGCGGGTTCAATTGCACTGGCTATGGTATGTCACTTGTTATGGCTTCCAGGCGGCCCTCCCCCTCGCCCCCACCCTTCCTTTTGATATTTCCCCTCTTCTCTGTAATCAACCCCCTACCCCTCCTCCTCAGTCGCAATCAGACTGAATCCTAACTTGCATGCAGACAATTGCTGGCTGGTCTCGCGCCCTTCCCCGCATGACTGGCGCGCCGACGGCGCGTACGTCGCCAGCCTCTCCTCTGCCTGGTCGGGAATCAAGCTCGACATCTACTCGGACCAGGACGCCTTCCAGATGTACTCGTGCAACTTTCAGAACGGGAGTTTCCCGCTCAAATCCACGCAGGGGACCGCCGAGTTCCCGCGCACCGTGCCCAAGTACGGATGTGTCGTGATGGAGGTGCAGGACTGGATCGATGGGATCAACCACCCCCAGTGGGGCAGGCTGAACAAGCAGGTGTTTGCGCCCGGGGGCGATCCGTACGTGTTGCAGGTTAGCCATCGGTTTACGGTGGGCTGAATGGGAAGGGAGAATGGGTGCGCCTGGAAAGCTATGGTATGCCTCAACAGCTATGATGGCCGAATGACTACGGTATGGTGGCTGAGATAGGTAGATGTCCTTCTTGGACCTGAGAGGTAGTTCGGCGTTTCGCCCCCGCGGGGGGTTGTTTGGGTCTTTTTCTTGGGGGGGAGGGGGGGAGGGGTTTTTGGATGGGTTATCTCGGGTCTACTACTTGGAGCGCGTGATCGAAGTACATGCGGATTGTCTAATGTCATTAATGCCGGAGCTGTCAGCGGGTGAATAAAAGGCGAAGAGCAAGTTACGGTTCATTCCGAGTGTTGCTAAATCGTGGTCTAGACCTTTGGTTTGTGAACCACACAGGTGATAGGCTGCTGTTACGGTCAGACAGCTCCCGCTTTGTCCGAGACAGGTGGCATATTTGAAACAGATGCAAGGTCAGCCATCAAATATATATTTCGAGATTCGACTGGCATAAGCCTGCCTAATCTGCAAATATCTATGAATGGAATCGGAGTCTCTACCCTCCTGCTGGAGGGGTGGGAGGTACAAGATAGAGTCAGGTATGCAAAAAGCGGGGTCATTTTCATAAAGAGATATACATCCGAGTTGACCTTCAGTCTTGTTCTCATCCACGACTCAACCACCAAGTAAACAGACTCTGAAAATCCCCACTGCCAATACCCAGAGACGAAAGTCAGCTTCACCGTCCAATAGTTTCTCTCTTGCCGAACAATCTCCGGAATCACCTCATCGCCAACCGAAGCCGCCTCACTGTACGACTTAACTCATCTCGCACAACCAACCAGATATCGTCTTGGGGCAACCAAAACAACAAACAATGCAACCCTCCCCCTCCCAAATCCTCCTTCACCCGCGCCCACACCCTCTCCAAACCTCACCACGCGTCCCCAACCCACTGCCGGCTCTCCTGCAAACCCCTTCAGGCCTCGCCCTACTCGAGCTCCAGGGCACAATCAACCTCCCCCCCTTCCCGCCCGACACCTCCCCGACCGCGGCGCCCCCTCTCATCCCGATCGGCAGCTGCACTTCCCCGACTATGATCCTGCGGCGAAGGACAAGAGCGACGCGGCCTGGATGAAGCGGGCGTGGTTGTATGTCGGCGAGCATCAGCGGCTGCAGGGGGAGGTGAAGAGGCTGCCGCGGGCGGTGGCGGTGGTGCGGAAGAGGGGCGCGAGAGGCGGGGGTATTGGGGTAGAAGAGAGGAAGGAAGAAATGGGACGGGGACGGGGACGGGGACGGGGAGGGGGAGCTGGAAGTGGTGGAGGTCGTTAAGTACAAGGTTGTGTTCTCGTCGAGGCCGGAGCCGGTTGGGAGTCGGGGAGGGCTACATAGGGGCTAATGGAGAGCGGGGAGGGGATGAGTTGAGGAGGGGGTGGACGGTTCAATGGGAATGTATGGCCTGGGCGAAAGAAGAGGGAAACAGGACAGACCTACACGGAGTCTGAGGGAAAGGGGAAAGGAAACTGGGATCGATGGCTCTGGAAGTTAACATTGGTGAGCGACGGGGAGAGACGTAACGTGGGGTGGAAACATGGTTGGTCATGAAAAATTAATTTTCTGTGTGTTCAGCTACTGGGGGCTACAGCAACGGGCTTTGATTCCCCAAACCCTCCTTCCATAGTAATCCATCGGGTACGGCCCCTTGCCCCAGTCCTCCTTCTCCTCCAGCGCAACCAAAGCCTCGTACGGCGTCAACAGCGGCCGCGGGAATGCATATCCCCAGTCAATACTTAACCGTGGGCACGCCACCTGCACCCAGCATTCGACATCGCTCATCATCGCCAGCTTGCCCGGGAAGATCTCGCTGAGCAGCAGGTTCACAAAGGGAACACCCATCTGTTTCAGCTTTGTCTCGATGAGTGTCATCGTGTGAGGGTTGCCCTGCCGGCCGAGCGAGCCCAGGATGAGACCCCATTTCTTGGCTTTCTTCGCCGTCCGGATGGCGTCTCGCCGGATGTCCTGCATTCTCCTCGTGGCCGTACGTCTCGTGGGTGAGTTTCCGCGAGTACGGGTCGTAGCGGTAGGCGGGTATGTCGGGGTTGTGGATCATGATGCTTTCGAGGTGGAAGCGGCCGTCGCCGAGGTACAGAATCAGATCCACGGGGCTGCCGGTGTAGGTCGAGAGATTCGGAGATGTGCAGCCCAGAATCTCTCCCTTTGAGAGCGGGGCAATTTGAGGCACGATCACCTTGAACCCGGCCTTTTCCAGCGTCGACTTTACTCCATGGATCGTGGCGTTAAATTGGATTGTGCCCACCATGGCGATGGTCTTGCCCGGCGAGAAATTCCGCTCCAACGTGGCGAGCAGATGCGATGTGTCGATACTAATGTCGACGAAGACGTACAAGGTCTTGATCTTGGTGACATCCACCGGGATCAGACAGCTGTGGGCGTAGTGCACCAGCAAGTCGCACCCATGGCCCGCGCCGTGTAGTCGTCGATGCAGCACGCGCCATACGTGACATCGCCCATGATCAGAGTCTCGATGCCAGGGCAGAACTCGGTGAGGATGTCTGAGATGGTGGTTGCGAACAGGAGAAGGCCCTCGGGCATCTGCAGGGCCACCCGCTTGGCGCCTAGAGTGCGGATGCGGTGGATGGTCTTGGGAATTTCGAAGGAGTAGTTGGCTGGAAGGAGGGCTATCGCAGCCTTCAGAGCCTCATCATTCAGGATTTCGGGGGGTACTTGGTTGAGAAGTCTTGGTGCCCGTCTCGGTTGGGCAACTGTAAGCAGATCAGCCCTGGTCTGTCACTACCATGAACGAGCATTATCTCTACCTTGGATGGCGCCGCTGTCCTCGATCGAGGCGGCTCCTGATCTGGACTTTGCGGCTTCTACCGCGGCCCGTCTGCCAACGAAGCGCTTCTTTGGTTGTTTCACCACATTCTCCCTGCTATGTTTCTCCTCGATCTCGGCCGCAATGCCCAGATCGACGAGGATTCTGTCGTCCTCCATAATATGGGAGGTAATAAGCGAGCCGTCTCGCAGCTCTGGATCCTGGAGTGTGGCGTCTTTCTCAAACAAAGCGTCAGAAAGACGGGCAGCGCCCAAATCTCAAGGTGCAAGACCGAAGACACCTAGTAGAACCGAGGCAGTACGGTGTGCCTTACGAAAATCAAGGCAAAGGCCTGTACCCGTATTTCAAGACGTGACTGGACGCTTTGACTCTTTAGAGAACACAAGCCTCTCAATTAGAGTCCTGGAAGTCTTCAACCCCTCCATCATGCGCCCCTCTGTCAAGACACCTGGTGTTTCTGGCCTAGCGAAGTCTTGGCCCAAATTTCCAGACCCACTAGCTGACAAGGCTGGGCGAGACCCACCCCTGGAGATGGTGGGTGGGATTTGCTAAATATCCGACCAATAACGACACGCACGAATTGTGCCCTAAGATCTTTCCTGGGCAGGCGATGCACACAAAACCTTCTCCCGATTTCTCTTGTCTCTGTCCGCAGCATCAACGACGGCCGTTCAGCAAATACCGCCAAAATGAAGGTGAGAACACCCATCACCACACGTCCATTGTGACGGCAGCATTGGATTCGTGATGTTTTACTGCTCGATTTCTTGCGGCTCCCAGCTTGACGGCAATGCTGACCCGACTCCATAGCTGAACATTTCGCACCCGGCGAACGGCTCCCAGAAGCTCATCGAGGTGGTGGATGAGCGCAAGCTCAGGCACTTCTACGAGTATGTTGCACCAATTTCTCGGTATTTAGGTGCTTTCAGCTAACTGATTCATCACAGGAAGCGCGTATGTTCGACCAATCCGCCGATTTTGCGCAGACGTGCTGACCTCACCAGATGGGCGCCGAGGTGCCCGGCGACCCGCTCGGCGATGAGTGGAAGGGCTACATCCTCCGCATCACCGGCGGTAACGACAAGCAGGGTTTCCCGATGAAGCAGGGTGTCATTGCCCCCAACCGTGTCCGCCTCCTCCTCTCGAGGGCCACTCCTGCTACCGCCCCCGCCGCACCGGCGAGCGCAAGCGCAAGTCCGTCCGCGGCTGCATCGTCGGCAGCGACCTCTCCGTCCTCGCCCTCTCGATCGTCAAACAGGGCGAGCAGGACATCCCGGGCCTGACCGACACCGTCCACCCCAAGCGCCTCGGCCCCAAGCGTGCCACCAAGATCCGGCGGTTCTTCGGCCTCAGCAAGGATGACGATGTATGTGCTTCGAGCCCACTATATTCCGTCATCGCCTGCCCTGGAGCTGCGTCGATTCCCGTCGCGCAGTTCGGGTAGAGTCTGAGAGCAACGGTATCGGAGGCTAATACGGAATTTTTTTCTCCGGAATCACAGGTCCGCAAGTACGTCATCCGCCGCGAGGTCCAGCCCAAGGGCGAGGGCAAGAAGCCCTACACCAAGGCTCCTCGCATCCAGCGCCTGGTCACTCCCCAGCG
Organism: Achaetomiella virescens; assembly: GCA_031001845.1. Classification (NCBI taxonomy): domain Eukaryota; kingdom Fungi; phylum Ascomycota; class Sordariomycetes; order Sordariales; family Chaetomiaceae; genus Achaetomiella; species Achaetomiella virescens. The sequence continues at coordinate 60,118 of JARNGD010000065.1, forward strand.
CCTGCAGCACAAGCGTCACCGCATTGCGCTCAAGCGGCGCCAGGCCGAGAAGGTCAAGGATGAGGCGGTACGTTCATCCTCGAGTCTTGGGTTGAAGAGGACCCCGCTAACGATGCTCAGAATGAGTACGCCCAGGTCCTTGCCAAGCGTGTCGCTGAGGCCAAGGCCCAGAAGGCCGATCTCCGCAAGCGGAGGGCCAGCTCGATGCGCAAGTAAAATTGGGGCGTTTGGTAATGGGTCTCGGGTTGCTTTCGGAAAACGGTCATGGCGTGCTTGCTTGGCGGCTCATTCGGGACGTGTACATGGTATAGAGACCTTTCACGAAATCTCGAGACTGAGTATTGCTTTGACGGTGCGGTCGCTTGATCAAGGCGGCGCAGAGAACTACTATGCAATACCCCTTCTCAATGAACGATCCGCTGCCTTGCTTGTTTGTGATTACCAGGGTGTTTGGAGCAATAGAGCATGATTGCGTTTGTCCACCGACAGGATGGGTCTTGACCGGGACCACAGCGGGTTGTTGGCTGTTGCTGGTCGTACTGGACCAAGAGTGGCATTATATCCGTTGGCTCTTGAACACCTATTGTGGCCTATCCGCCAAGAATCGAGTTGCGTTTCAGATACCAATCACGAAAGACTTGAGCGCGAGCACTCACAAGTATGGGATACTGGCGAAGCAAGGAACAGAAGGGCGGTCAGATTGGAGCAAAAAGTCAGTCGAATGCCATCAGCACATCAAAAATCGACAGCTTCGGTGTTGTTGTTGCCCTGGTTTGCTTGTATTTGTCAAGTTCCGTTGTCTCGCAGGCTGTCAGTCAGCCTTGGGGTTCGGAGCCTGGAACTACCCCACCTTGCCGCAAGTGGGGTTCCTGTTGGCAGCTGCTGCGTGAACGCATGGCCTCACCTCACGTTTGTTTTGGGTGCTATCGTTTTCTGAGCATACCGAGCAGATATCACGCTGCGATGTGCCTCTTCAGAATGAAATCTCTGAGTGTTCGTATACTGGCATCTGATTTCATCTCTCGAAGTGCGTGGAAGGAGCTTACAGTCCAGCTGGAGCCCTGAGCTGTTGCCCCACATATTGATCTTTGGCAGGCGGCGGCATTTGCCGGGGCCGAACATTTTGGGGCTGTTTGTACTGACCAGCGCCTGCCGTCATTGCCTTCTGGCTTACCTCCCTTCGCCGAAAAAGGCCTTGGTGCTTTCTCTCAACAAAACCGCCTTCCCAAAGCTCCTCACCACCGCTCTTCGACGTAACTCTGACTGCGACATCATTCGCGACCGAAGAATTTGTAAATTTTGGCTCGGATTTATCGTAATCCAGTTTTCTCCTGATTTCCAAAGACATTCCGAGGCGACCTGCACTCGTCTCAAGCTGTCTTCGGGCTCGGGAAGCTTCGCCATCGGCTGTTCGATCAACTCCAACTCGTAGCTGCCGCAACCCGTCACGAACCACGAAGAGCGGTTGCCATCAGCCCATTTATCGCCCGCCGACCGCCGACGATCGCCGATATCAACTGAAACCGCGACAACGACTTCATTTGCGCGCGACACCAACTCGAAAGCGAGACTACCGTCCGCGTCCCGGACGTGTAGGTAGCGGAGGGGGAGTTTCTTCTTTCTTCAGCCCCGCGGCCCAGCCGCTCCGTCAAGATGGGCAAAATCACGAAAATCATGCAGTCCCGGCACAAGGAGACTATGGTAAGCTCCCACACCTCGCCTGCCCCGCCTCCCGTCGCGGCTTGTACTGACATGTGCGTAGTCTCCCTGGCTGAAGGACTATGTCCAGGCGACATCAACCTTGCCTTTGCCGCTCATTCCTGGGAAGCTTGACGAATTTCCGACGAGATGGCCGTTCCCGCGCGGCGACCTGTATCACTGGATCCCGCTCCTGAACCGATTCGACAGCGTTCTCGAGGCGTTTTGCGCCACCTACAAACTGCAAGAAGGCTTCCAGATGCGAGACTTTGGGTGCGATTTGCTCTTCAACAAGGGCGCGCCGGTCGAGTACGGCGCTGAGCAAGCCTGGAGTAAGGAACGCTTGGCCCAGCTCGGTTACAGGGAGGACGGAGACCGCCAGCTCATCATCGCCATCCTCAACTTCACCCGTGTGCTCCTGCAGCACTGGGCAACCGGAGCATCTACGCCAGCAGCCCGCACTGAACGATTTGCTTGGGAGCACGGATCTCGGCGTTGTCTATGCCACTCTGGAGGTCGGTCTCGAGCTTGCTCAGCGTTATCAGGCATCCATTAAGCGCGTGGGCACCCGAACCGCCAAGTGAGCAGCGCGTTGCTCGCGAACCACTACAACATCGATCTTGATCGGGTGCATGCGCTTGCTCAGCCGTTTGTGAAGACTCCAGTCACCCCCGGTCCGCGCCTCTCCGACCTGCCCCCAACAACACCCAGCTCGGCAAGCAAAGGCAAAGAGAAGGCGCCAGGTGCCAGCCCTAAGAATGCGGCGTCCGTGTATGCCAACGATCTGACCGCTCTTGTCGCCCCTGGCACAGCCGACGATGGACGCTGGAACGGTTGGGGTGATGTCAAGATCATTTACTACCCCAAGACCGAGACTTCTGGATCCACCGCACCTGAGCCACAGGTTGGAGAGAGCACCTCGTCGACGGTACCGACTACGCCGACACCCCTTCGACGTAGTTCCACCGGAATGGCTCATACTCCGCGCTCGAGTAGGGTCGCTGGCGCGGACGAGAGTCCATCCAGCCGGAGTCATGTGGTGAGCAACGAGGACCAAGCGGCAACCGGTCCTAAGTCCACCGAGATCCGCCAGACCACGGTGCAGTCGACCTCCATCTACGAGCTTCTGAAATCTTGTTCCCCCGACATGCCCAAGGCTACCCGGTACGAGTTCCTCAACCGACTGAGAATTGCCAAGGCGCTTCTGGGGTCGCCGAGGACCGGCAATTGGCACTGTCTGTTCGCCTTCTTGCCATCACTAATCTTGCCTACATTCACCCTGAGGCGACGTTTATCGAGAAGGCTCTCAAGCAGGACAACGACGAGCCGCGGAGGTACCAGTTGGTGTACCAGCTCGCCGAGTTGATCCATCCCTCGACTGGGGAGCCCCTGACACGCCTCTGCGGCTGCAGGCCATTGCCCTTGCGGCTTTGGAGTCGATCACTCTCATGCCCAGCAAGTATCCGGAGATAATCGCTGCTCTCAACGCCAACGTCAACCATGGCGTGCTTCTGTACGTCATCCGGAAAGCCGTGGAGAGCATGAAGGAGGACCCTGTCGAGGCGGATGAAGGCAAGGTGACCGATACCGATCAGTGGCGAGCTACTCTCTTCGCTCTCACTCTGCACATGGCCATGTCTTCTCGCATTGGCCAGGAGATGTCGTCTGCCGGCTTGCTTGAGATTCTGGTGGAGATCCTGAACATCCGCTCCAAGACGGCGACCCGCAATTACAGCATGGTACTTGCCTTCCTCGACACTATTGTCTACGGGTTCCAGGGTGCGTTTGCGGCCTTCAGCAACGCTGGTGGACTCGATGCCATCTCCAACCTCATCATCGACACCGTGGCCCGCTCCAAGGAGCTTGCTGAGGCCGGCGAGGGAACAAAGCCGGAGTTCCATGCACAAGTGGTTGATTATCAGATCCCATTTCTACACCAGCAAACGCTTAAGTGGCTCCTCAAGTTTATTCACCACATCATGGCCAACGCTTTCTCGTTTGGGGCCAACACGGACCGGCTTCTGAGAAATCTGGTCGACAACTCCGCGCTGCTGGGCAGTCTGCGCGTTATCAACGAGAACATGCATGTCTTCGGCACGGTGGTTTGGACGAACACCGCAAGCTTGTTGAGCGATTTCATCAACAATGATCCTACCAGTTTCGCTGCGATCGCAGAATCGGGCATGATTCAGAGCTTCCTCGGAACTCTCACTGGTAGAACTGTCACCCTGCCGAAAGCCGGAACCCCTAAGCCCGAGGACGAGACTCGGGAGCCTGGCTCACAGACTGACAGTGAGGATTCTGTCACGTTTGAGCCGGATGAAAGGCCGCATCCTCCGACTCAGGCAATGCTCGAGGCACCTCGGGAAAACCTGGCACGAGGCATCCTCGCCTCCCACGATGCCATCGCCGTCATACCCTCCATCTTGAACTCCATCTCGCTGAACAATCTCGGTATGAAGATGGTCGTCTCGTCCCGTGCCTTGGATAGCTTCTTGGAGATCTTCGAGAGCCGGAACATGTGCAAGCCATGTCGGATCCCGAATTGGCGGGCATGGTTGGCAGCAGCTTCGACGAGCTCGCTCGGCACCATCCGAATCTCCGGCCCGCGATCTCCAACGCGGTGATTGACATGGTCGCAAGGGTTCTGCACATCGCAAAGACCAAGTCTGCTACCGCAGGGTGGGGTGCAAAGCTCTTGGTGGTCGACCCGACCGGCAAGTCAGTTCCTGCAGACGACTCTCTGTTGTCGCGTGCGGAGTCAGAGGCGCCTCTAGCCAAGGGCAAAGGGAAAGTTACCGCGGAGGACTCGGATGTCGAGATGGTGGATGCAAGTGCGGCACCTGCACAGTCGACTGCCGCCAGCGGAGATACCGAGGCCGAGCCGCGGAAGCCTACGGGGCCACACCACGAGATCACCCCCTACATCTACGCTGTCTCGTCGTTCCTCGCAACTCTCTTTGGGAACTCGAACCTGAAATCGTCCTTTATTCGGGAAGGCGGTATCGAGTTGCTTCTTCAGCTTTCAGACGCGTCGAGCTTGCCTGATGACTTTGACTTTACTCAGGCCTCGCGCGTTCTCTCCCAGGTGCTTTCGCAGCTTATTGAGGCAAACCCAATGATCGGGTTCCCGTCTCTCCTCAACCGGACCCATGCGGCACTCGACGATCTGGAGCCGCTTATTGGCAAGGAGGGCTCGCAGCCGTTTTTCGCGCCGTTCGTCATCCCGGACTTCTCTCTTTCGAACAGCGAGGGCAAGTGGGACCCGGCATTGGTCCGCAAAGTGTCCGGCGGAACTCGGGTCGTGAAGGCCCTCATCAGGTTGGAGTTCCTCATGAAGACTCTTCCTCACAGCTTTCCCTATGCCTCTAGGCAGCAAATGGTCACGATGCCACCGGTCAATATCTACGACTATTTCATTGCTCTCGTCAAGCGCCTCGGACCCCTCCTGCGCGACTGCATGACTGAGCAGATGGCCGCGGCTGCACTGGTTCCTCAACACTGGACAGGTGATAGATTTGTTTCCCCGACCGGTGTTTCGCTTCCGAATCTTCTGGTACCTGCTCCCAGCAGCGATGACCAGACAGGTGGGGTCTCCAGAGACGATGCGGTAGAGCCGTCAAAGCCGCTCAAGGAGCCGACTAAGGAAGAGGAGGCGACAATTCAATACCGGAACTACGATGTCATCCGACCCCTCCTTCACTCGTTGTCGCCGAGCGTCTTCCGTTCTTGCAAACAATTGGGAGGACGTTGTTGCCCAGGCGAGGGTCCGATCCTTTCATTCGGTCTCAACATTACATTCTCGCAGAGGCCTTGGCGCAGACAGTCATCGAGCAGTTGAAGATGCCGCAGCAGAAACTGGCGGCCAGGGATCTGCGTTATTGGGTCGTCATATTGGGCGCGCTCCACGAGATGTTGCTTGATCCATCTCGCCAGACCGACCGCTCCTCTGGCCAGATAGTCCTGCCTATTTTGGTGGCTTTCAAGGAGCACGGCGGAATTGAAGCGCTGAACACAATGCTTCAGAGGCTTGCCGAAGAGGTTTGCAGTGGTAATGATGCGGTCGAGGGTGCGGACGCTGTCAGACTGCAGTGGGCCACGGCCGGGATGAAGAGCATACTTGACATATACCATCTCATTGCGAATGGCAAGAACGTCTATGATTCTCTTACTCATACCAATCTGCTCCCACGATCCCCGGACAGGAGCAGAGATCTTGGACACCAACTTGTTGTGGAGCTGAGTTTCGCCATCCATCCCGGTAGCACGCAAGCTCTGGGAGTCTGACTTCGCCGAAAAGGCTCCTACAACATCTCTGAGCAAGCTCATCGATATCATCAAAGCGATTGCGACCGCCGACCAGGAGTCGAGTGCATGGCGCAAATCAGACAAGACCTGCCCGCCATCTGTGGTTAGGGGCCGCGAGCGCACTAGGTTCAACTGGGCCGCTCACGCGGACCAAGTCAAGCGCCTGACACAGATGCATTACGAGGAGGAGCTCGCTCGTGAGGCAGTCTATCGCGCAAATGGGAAAGCCGACGACTCGGTAGAGTATTGCCGAGCTCACTCCAAGGGACTGGCTGGCAAACGCAACCCTATTCCCGAACAGGACGCGTTCCAGAGCGCGCCATTGCCAAAGCCACAGGAGACGCAGGACCAGAACGTGGCGGCGTCGTCGGGCGACTCTGGCCCCACCATTCCTATGGTTCTGGACCCATTGCCTGGAATCAACAGCTTCATTCGGGATGCAATCGGCGAAGCTGCCGGTGATGAGGTTGCTGAAGTTGCTGAACTGTCGTCGGACTCGGAGTCGGATGATGTGAGCCATGTGAGCCGTGACGACTCTGCTGGACCCTCTGCTACTCAGAAGCGAGTCGCGACTCGATGCCGGAGCATGGAGGAGCAGGGCCTCGGATCTCTAGGGATGACTTAGACCAGGCGCGAGCGGAGCTTCAGGAGGATCTGATTGACCGCTGCCTGGACGTTGTTAGGGCCCATCCCGATTCAGTCTTCGAGGTGTCTGATTTGCTCCATGCTACGATCCTCAAGTCTGACAACGAGGACAAGCGGGTCGAAGTGGGCGAGGTCCTTGCCAACGCTCTCATGTCATTCTCCATGAACGACGAGGAGGAGAAGCGAGCAAACAGCCGGGGCATCTCCGCCTATGCTCATCTGCTCTCGCTTCTTCTTCAGAACCGGGCATTCTTCAAATCTACGCTGCCCACCCTGAAGGAGAACATCGGTGATTACCTTGGCTTCCTGAAGGTTTCTCCGGCGAGCGCCAACGACCAACTCCCCTCATGGCTGCCATACATCCTCTTGATTTTTGAGATCCTCTTGTCGGATGACGAACAGCTTGTCGAGGTTCAATGGAAGCCGCCGGCCAATGATGACGATCCAGTCGAGGAAGCGGTCTGGGTTGCCAAGGACATGAATATGTCGGCCGAAGACCGCTCCAGCCTGCTGAGCGCGATTTTTGATATTTTGCCAAGGGTTGGCAAGGAGGAGGCTCTGGCCGTCTCTGTCCTTCGTATCCTCGCAATCCTGATCGGGACCGTGCAATGGCCAAGGTTGTGGGCGAGAAGCGAAACCTGCAACGACTCTTTGTCATGGCAAAGCAGTCGTGCAGTGGAGGCTCTGCGCGCTTGAACCAGTCGGCATTTCGGACAACATCATGATCATTCTCCGCCACATTGTGGGAGGATGAAGACATTATTCGCCAGATGATGGAGACGGAGATCCGCCAGTTCCTCGCCTCGTCCCGAATCCTCGGACGTGCGACGTCTACACATACTTGCGGCATCTCTCTCACGTAGCATTGAGATCACCGAGGCTTTTTGTTGTTGTTACTAAGGACCTCGTGAAGTTGACTCGGTGGTCGTCGACCTCTTCTTCCCTCACCGATCCCACCGGGCGGCCCACAGTCTGTCTCTCAAAGAGAAGCCTGCGGAACCGTCGACTCCGCCAAAGGAGGGCACTGTTGAACCTGCCGTGCAGGGTACAGAGGATCTCACCATTGAGGATGTCAAGCCCTCAACAGAGTCGGTGGACAAGGAGATGACGGAGGCACCGAAGACTCCTTTCGAGCTCAAGCGGCCCGTCCTCGAGAATCCTGACGGGGTGGTCCACTTCCTGCTTTGCGAGCTGCTCAACTACCGGGAAGTTGACGATAAGGAGCCGCCGGCTCACCCGCCCAAGGACACCAAGGTGGAAGGTGACGTTTCTATTTCGAGTGCCGAGTCTACGCCGTCCCCTGCGGACCAGCAGGCATCTGAACAAAAGGACAAGGACAAAAAGGCATCCAAGCCGATGTTCAAGGCAGAGGACCACCCGATCTTCGTCTACCGCTGCTTCCTGCTCAACTGTCTGGCGGAGCTTCTTCAGAGCTTCAACCGCGCCAAGGTGGAGTTTATCAACTTCAAGCGGAGCGCGCCCATGCAGACGAACACGCCCATCAAGCCTCGTTCCAGTGTTCTCAACTACCTTCTAAATGACCTGCTCTGCTTGGGTCCCGCTGGCATCCGATGGACTCCACCATCATCAAGAAAAAGGCGGCAACTTCAAACCATGCGCAGGCGGTGCTCGTTGCTCTGGTTACTCGAACACCTGAGAAGCCCATTGATCGCACTCGCAACCAGTTCGAGTATGATGACGATCCGGACCTCTTGTTTGTCCGCCGATTCGTTCTCGACACTGTCCTCCGTGCATACAAGGAAGCCACACACCTGGCGAGCGATCGAAATCCGCTATGGTAAGATGATGTGCGCCGCCGAATTGATGAGCTTGATGATAGGGGAGAAGGAGAAGGAAGGCCCACCGAGGGATACCCGCGCAACAGACCCAGGCCTCGTCCGGTCTCAGATGCAACTCAAGCGCCTCATGTACGAGAAGGGCTACCTTGCCGCATTGACAGCATCCATTGCCGACATCGACCTCACCTTTCCCAACGTTAAGCGCACCATCAAGTACATCCTGCGCGTCCTGCGCGCCCTGACAAAGACGGCCTACCAGCTGAGCCAATCGGACGTCATTCCTGTGACCACGACAGACCGCCGGAGGACGACTTTGCTTCAGCCTCGTCTCTTTCCGATCTGGACGATGACCGCGAGGAAACCCCTGATCTCTACCGCAACTCTACCCTTGGCATCCTTGAGCCAGGCCGCGAGGAAGACTTCACAGATGAGTCTGAAGATGGTCTGTACCTTGTCTACGTATTGTTTTCGTTGAGCCACTGACGCAACCTGCCCAGACGAGGATGCCATGTATGACGATGAGCCCTATGACGATGAGCTGGACTACGGGGATGAAATGTCCCAGGACGAAGAAGACAACCCCAGCGACGAAGACGAAGAGGAGTTGGATGAAATGGGGGAAATCGAGGGCCTTTCTGGCGAGCCCGGCGTTGTGGAAGTCGTCATGGGCGAAGGCGATGACGATGAAGATGAAGAGATGGAGGAAGATGATGATGACGAGCCAGCGACGAGGATGAGGAGGAAGATGAAGACGAGATGGGCTCTGAGGATATGGAGGACATGGAGGACCGCATCGAGATCGTCGACGAGGACGGTAATGCCATGGATGACGACGGGGCGTCTGGCTGGGAGAGAGCGACACGGATGAAGAGGGTGAGGATGCAGGGGAGGAGCTCGACTTCGAAGCCGAGGCGCAGGAGATCCATGATGCACTCCACCACGGCCATGGCATCGACCAGCTCGGCCACATCCCTGACATTCTTAGGACCGTTGTCGAAGGCGAAGATCTGGATGGGGAGGATATTCAGGACCTCGACGAACACTACATTGACGAGGCGACGAAGATGGTGAGTCTCTGACCTGACTTCAACTTGAGGATTCCGCTAACCAGACAAGACGAAGAAGAGGAAGATGAAGGCGAGGATGACGAGGTGTACTACGAACATGGCCATCTTCGTAAGTGCCCTTTCAGAGTCCACGGCGGCAGTTGCTGATTTCTGACCTGAACTAGACGATGATCACCCCCTCTCAACATGCCCGCGGGTCTCGGCTGGGATATCACCGTGGACCCTCCTCTCCACCGGTTCCGTCACGGTGGTACTAGGAGCCCATTCCCCGCCCCATTCATGATGGGACAGCACCGCGATCCTTTGGGGAACGGTACGTGGACCGCATTTCTTCGCCCGCGGCGCACCAACTGCACCAACCGGCCAATCGACTTTGAGGGCGTGGTGCAGCGTGCTAACGCGCGCCTGAGTGAAACTGAGCATGATACTAATCCAACACTAGATTTCCGAAGCTACATCCGCCACAGCCACTCTCGACCGGCTCCAAACCCGACAGACGATGGGGTCAATCCCCTGCTGCTCTCTAACACGCGTTCTGGACAGGATCAAATCTGGTCGTATCAGTGGCCAGCACTTCATCCGTCTCGGTTTCCCTGCGGATGGTCCCCTCGCCTTCATCAATGATCTGATGCATACTTTACCGTTTAATGTGCGGGGCGGTCCGCCCGTCAGCCTCCAATTGGAGATCCGAGGGTCCTGCTGGAGAGGTTCGTCAGGTGAACATTCCGCTTGCCGTGCCGCAACATAGCCGCGAGGTCCGTCCTGAACCGCGCCGCGAGGTGTACCAGGAGCCAATCCACGCTGTTCACTTCTCCCAGAATCTACTGCCGAGCGGTGGCAACAGGAAGCCAAGATGATCTTCGGTTTCACTCATCACGATAAATGCAGGCCGATAAGCACGGCCATCATCGCCGCGCTCATGCCAGCCACCATTGAGCAGGAGAAGGAGAACAAAGCCCGAGAGGAGGAAGAGAAGCGCAAGCGGGAAGAGGAGCGCAAGAAGCGCGAGGAGGAAGAACGCAAGGCGCGCGAAACCAAGGAAGCTGAGGAGAGGGCAGAACGCGAGAGGAAGGAGGCTGAAGAACAGGAGCGCGAAGCACGCGAGGCTGCCGAGGCTGAAGCAGCACGCGCTGCCCAACAAGCCTCTGCGGTTTCTGTGCCGGCTGTTGAGGAGCCCCAAGCGATGGAAGGGGTGGAGTCTCACGCGGAAGCCCAAGCGGAAGAACAGCAACCCAGCGCTTCGACGCAACGCGTGTTCACCACCATTCGTGGCGAAACGTTCGACGTCACCGAGCTTGGCATTGACCCTGACTACCTTGCCGCCCTTCCGGAAGAGTTCAGAGAAGAGGTCATCGCGCAGACTGTGAGCACTCGACGCTCCCAGGCTCGTGAGCAGGCGGTCACGGAGGGAGAGAATACCGAAGTCTTCCAAGAGTTCCTTGAGGCGCTACCGGCCGAGCTCCGCATGGAGATTGTGCAACAGGAGCGCCAGGAACGCCGTCGTCGGGAGCGCGAGGAGCAGCGCAGGCAAGCTGCTGCCGCAGGACAGGATCTTGGTCCTGCTGACATGGATCCGGCGAGCATCCTGCTGACGTTCCCGCCGGCCCTTCGCGAGCAGGTTCTTCTTGAGCAGGGCGAAGACATCATGGATCAACTGCCTCCCGAGCTCGCTGCGGAGGCACGCGCGCTTGCGCAACGCCACAATCTGCATCGCGCACCGCCTGCAGCAGCCCGTCCCCGCGATGTTGCTCGTCGTCCTGAGGCCGCAGCTGACACCAAGCAGCAGCGGCGCACTATTGTGCAGATGCTCGACAAGGCTGGTGTTGCTACCCTTCTGCGGCTATGTTCATTACCCAGCAGAGCTCCATTCGCAACTACCTGTTCGATGTGTTTGTGCACGTCTGCGAGAACCGTCAAAACCGCCTGGAGGTTGTCTCTACGCTCCTTCAGATCTTGCAGGACGGCAGCACCGACATGGACGCTGTTGAGCGCAGCTTCGGCCAGCTGTCCCTGAAGGCCAAGCAGCCGAAGGACAAGGACCCCAAGACGCCGCAGAGCCTCAAGCGGACTTACACAAATATCAGCACCAGCAACCAGATTACCGGTAATTCTGAGGTTTCGCCTTTGCTGGTTGTCCAACAATGTCTTGATCTCCTGCAGGAGCTTGCCACCAAGAACCCTCATATTCCTTCTCTCTTCCTGACCGAGCATGAGACGGTGGCATCGACCCTTAAGCGGAGCTTGAGCCGGAAGGGCAAGGGCAAAGATGTCAACATCAAGGCCCAGAAATTCGCCATCAATTCGCTCTTGGCTCTCCTGGATCGGAACTTGATCATGGAGAGTTCGTCCGTCATGCAGCTCCTGGCTGATCTGCTCAACAAGGTCACCTATCCTCTGCAGGCTCTTGAGCGCCGCCGCAAGGAGGCCGAAGAGGAAGCAAAGAAAAATGCTGAGGAAAAGGTCAAGGAAAAGGGTGAGGCTCCTGCTGAGAATGCCAACCAAGAGGCTTCCCGGACTTCGGAGGGCCAGATTTCTGCCCAGACCACCGAGCCAGCTGCTGCCGCTTCGACAGAGCCTGCGGTCAAGGACAATGAGCAACCCGAGGCAGAGAGCTCTACCGCCAAGGACAAGGAGCTAAAAACCCGAGGAGAAGAGGGTTCGGCAGCTCACTCCGCCCACAATCCCTGACCACAACCTGAAGCTGGTCATCAACATTTTCGTTGCGCGGGAGTGCAGCTCGAAGACCTTCCAGAATACCATCTCGACGATCAAGAATCTCTCAACATTCCTGGTGCCAAGAAGGTCTTTGGCGAGGAGCTTGTCGCGCAAGCCAGGGCCCTGAGCGAGAACATCGTGTCAGATCTCGATGACCTACTTCCACACATTCTCAAGGCGGAATCGGGCACTGAGATCCAAGGGATCGCTCTGGCCAAGTTCTCGCCAGGCGCGTCCGAGCAGAACAAATTGCTGCGCGTCCTGACCGCGCTGGACCACCTGTTTGACACGAAGAGCAAGAAGTCAAGTGGTGCGGAGGGCAGTGAGTCCACCGAGGATGCCAAGGAAGACCTCTTGGGTTCTCTGTACTGGAACCCGACTTTCGGTACCATGTGGGAGAAGCTGGGCGCCTGCCTGAGCGCGATTCGGCAGAGGGAGAACATGCTCAATGTCGCAACGATCCTCTTACCGCTCATTGAGTCTCTGATGGTCGTCTGCAAGAACACCACTCTCACCGAGGCGCCGGCGTCCCAGGCTGCGGCTTCCAAGGAGCTGCTCCTGTCCAGCCCGCCTCCGAGAGCCGCATCGCCAGTTTGTTCTTCACCTTCACGGAAGACCACCGGAGGATCCTGAACGAACTTGTCCGTCAGAACCCCAAGCTCATGTCTGGAACATTCTCTCTCCTCGTCAAGAACCCAAGGTGCTGGAATTTGATAACAAGCGGAACTATTTCAGCCGCAGCGTGCACGCGAAGACTGGGCAGCAGCAGAGGCCGCAGTACCCGCCACTGCAGCTCTCAGTCCGCCGCGAGCACGTCTTCCACGACTCCTTCAAGTCGCTGTACTTCAAGTCCGGCCCGGAGATGAAGTTTGGCAAGCTCAACATCCGCTTCCACGGCGAAGAGGGTGTCGATGCTGGCGGTGTCACGCGCGAGTGGTTCCAGGTGCTCGCCCGCCAGATGTTCGACCCCAACTATGCGCTCTTCATCCCGTTTCCTCGGACCGCACGACGTTCCACCCAAACAAGCTCAGCGGTATCAACGACGAGCATTTGATGTTCTTCAAGTTCATTGGCCGCATCATCGGCAAGGCCCTCTACGAGGGCCGTTCCTGGACTGCTACTTCAGCCGTGCAGTCTACAAGCGCATCCTCGGCAAGCCTGTGTCGGTCAAGGACATGGAATCATTCGATCCAGACTATTACAAGTCGCTTGTCTGGATGCTGGAGAACGACATCACCGACATCATCACCGAGACGTTCTCGGTCGAGGATGACGAGTTCGGTGTGACCAAGGTCGTGGACCTCATCGAGAATGGCCGCAACATCCCCGTCACGGAGGAGAACAAGCATGAGTATGTGCGCCTGATTGTGGAGCACAAGCTGCTTACGTCGGTTAAGGAGCAGATGGAGAACTTCTTGAAGGGTAAGTCCGACTCATCGAGCTGGGGTGCAGGTTCAGTAAGGCTGATATGATTGTGCGTAGGCTTCCATGATATCATTCCTGCAGATCTCATCTCCATCTTCAACGAGCAGGAGCTTGAGCTGCTCATCTCGGGTCTACCCGACATTGACGTGGATGACTGGAAGAGCAATACCGAGTACCACAACTACACTGCGGCCTCGCAGCAGATTCAGTGGTTCTGGCGCGCGGTGCGCTCCTTCGACAAGGAAGAGCGGGCCAAGCTTCTTCAGTTCGTCACGGGAACGTCCAAGGTGCCGCTGAACGGGTTCAAGGAGCTGGAGGGCATGAAACGGTGTCAACGCTTCAATATCCACCGAGACTATGGCAACAAGGATCGGCTTCCCAGTTCTCATACTTGCTTCAACCGTAAGTCCCTTTGTCTAGGATTTATGTATGTTCGAGGACATTTGATGCTAACCTCTCATTCCAGAACTTGATCTCCCCTGAGTATGAGAGCTACGAGATTCTGCGGAGCCAGCTGCTGAAGGCCATCACGGCGGCAGCGACTACTTTGGTTTTGCGTAGACGAGGAAATGCCTCACAAGCAGTCCGGAGAAGAGGACTGGGGCCGAAGATATGATGATGACAGGGAGGAGGGCATAAATTGCCCAACCTGTCATGAGGGAGGGGCTGCGGCAGCATTGATATATTGGTGTGTTGGTTTTGCGATTGCATTCGGCAAGGTTGGGCGGCAGAAAGGAGTGGCGGCAAACCGCAATGCTTTTTTCGAGATGTAAGTGTTGGTCGTGTATATCTTTTCTCATATTGCCGGTTGCTCTTCAGCGCGCCAGGTGGTTTGGAGCGAGAAAAGCGAAGTGCAGGTCGTTTTTCCTCCTCCTGCTGCTTGGCAAGCGGGAACCGGACTGCCTTTCTAGATCGTCGCGGATGCCTCTGCTCAGGGGCGAAGCACAGATATGGCAATACACGGTTCTCAATCCTTCAAGGTCCTGGTGATGTGTTTTTGTAGGTTAGTTGTAGGAGGCCAATGTGCCCTTAGTGCCCTTATCTTCTCCCGCCTGCCAGGACCGTTGCGAGGAGCGCTCGTAGGCATGTCCAAGGGCGCTCTGGCGGAGACTGCCCTGGAACGTGTTATGATATCAAAAGAGTGGACCGCGTAGCTCCAGAAGCTGTACATGTCCAAGTGGTATGTCATTGGGGGTCCTCGTGAAGGCCCCCAACATCCAGAGGTTGAGCCAGGAATGAGGGAGGGGGATTAGGTCTATGTGTTTTAAGATCAAGCACGGTGTTCAAGTCTAGTGAGACCAACATCTTAGGTCCAAAAGGTACAGAAAGACCCGGGCTGTCCGGGTATACACAACATGTACCAAGACTCGAAACATACCACCCCCAGTCGCTCCGGAGGCGGACGAGACAGCACCTGGATGGGGACCATCCGGCACTTTTCCGAGAGCGACTGTATCCCGGTCTGATACTCCTTGGAATTTGGCACACTCAATTCCATGCATATATTTCCTCTGCCAGCAACGCCGACCTCCTCAACACGAAAGACACCGGCACAGCAACTTTGCACGGTATTTCCTGCGGCATTCCCATTCATGAGGAAAAGAGACACAAAAACCATTTATTCCAGAATCCTCTTCAGTCGTTTTCTCTTGCCTGTTTTCTTCTTTAGATGTGGCTTTACAGCCAACTTCTGAATCTCGAGACAGCATCGCCACCTTCTCCCCACTACTTCATGTTGTTAGCTTCCCACGAATCCTTGGCACTGCAGCTGGAGACGATTGGCGGTGTCTTGGCAAGGGAATCAGAAAACCCCCACCCTTGATAAAACACACAATTGGCTCGTGCGCGGACCCAGAGGGCTCAATCCATGCACCGGCAGCGG
This sequence comes from Achaetomiella virescens, assembly GCA_031001845.1. Classification (NCBI taxonomy): domain Eukaryota; kingdom Fungi; phylum Ascomycota; class Sordariomycetes; order Sordariales; family Chaetomiaceae; genus Achaetomiella; species Achaetomiella virescens. The sequence continues at coordinate 75,657 of JARNGD010000065.1, forward strand.
CCCAACTTGACGCCGAAAATTTTCGCCCACATTTTCCAAAATCGATCACGCCCTTGGATCCGCTTGACACAACCGCTCGACAACGACCAGCGAGGTAAGTCACGTCCAGGTTCGCATTGCCCTTCCCCGGCGTCCTTTGTGCGAGACCGGTTGTCGAAGAGTTTTTGAGAAACGTCGGGTTTCACCAAATCCTGCGGAATCACGAGCTCCTCCGACTTTCGATCACCGCCCCGACCGTCGAATCTATCTCGAATATCGACTAATTCGATCCTCTAGAATTCGTCAAGATGGGTATCTCTCGTGACTCTCGGCATAAGCGCGCCGCCACCGGTGCCAAGCGGGCGTAAGTTTTCGAGCATTCCTGGCCCCCTTAGGTGCGGTTGCTTCTCAAAGTGGTGGAGGCTGACAACGGTTTTCTTGCAGTTTCTACCGTATGTCTTAACCTCCTCCTTCTTCTGCTCGCTCGAATACAATGCCCCTCGACGCAAGGGGCACTCGAAGGTCCGCTTGGAAGGTTTCTGTGACCGTCTCTTCGGTTTCTTCGAGATCGAGCAGACAGTCGCAGGAACCGACCCCATGCGTTCTGAGCCTGTTAAACGCACATGGAAATGAACGAAATTTCTGACAGCTGCGTACAGGGAAGAAGAGAGCCTTCGAGGCGGGCCGCCAGCCTGCGAACACCCGTATCGGTGCCAAGCGCATCCACGTTGTCCGCACCCGCGGCGGCAACCACAAGTACCGCGCTCTCCGTCTCGACTCGGGCAACTTCGCCTGGGCCTCTGAGGGTTGCACCCGCAAGACGCGTGTCATCGTTGTCGCCTGTGAGTTACCCTGGGTACTTTTCCCTTTGATATGACACCTGCTGACTTCTGCCAGACCACCCCTCGAACAACGAGCTCGTTCGCACCAACACCCTGACGAAGTCCGCCGTCGTCCAGGTCGATGCTGCTCCTTTCCGTCAGTGGTACGAGGCCCACTACGGCCAGCCCATCGGCCGCCGCCGCCAGCAGAAGCAGGGCCAGACCGTTGAGGAGGTCAAGAAGAGCAAGTCCGTCGAGAAGAAGCAGGCTGCTCGCTTCGCCGCCTCCGGCAAGGTCGACCCCGCTCTTGAGAAGCAGTTCGAGGCCGGTCGTCTCTACGCTGTCATCTCTTCCCGCCCCGGCCAGTCTGGCCGCTGCGACGGCTACATTCTCGAGGGTGAGGAGCTCGCCTTCTACCAGCGCAAGCTCCACAAGTAAGCGTTGGGCGAGGCTGGTGGTTGTGATGATTGGAAGGAACAAGTCTGGTCACGGGTGCTCGCGTCGGCGTTTCGCCTAGGTGTTGATGGGTCGTTTACGGTTGCTTTGCTGCCCGTCTCGTCGATTTGGGAGGGATCTGCGGATATGAAAAAAGACGGCCATTGCGACTTCATTTCCAGTTGCTTCGTCTCCGGTAACAGGGCATGGCAGGGATATAGGGGCAATGGAAAATGAATACCACCACCATGAAGCAGCAAGACAGCGAGCCAATCGAGCCAGAGTAGATCATCTCAGCGTCCGCCGTGCTGTAAGAATCACTCAAGATGTGAAGACGGCACTGGATGGGTTTATCCGTATAAATACCAATGAAGAGACGGTTGTTAGGGGGAGAACGTATAATTGAGAGATCCAAGCCCCGCAATGCATGTTGAAGTGTAGTTATGTAACTGTAAAACAGCAGCCAGCGCAAGGAGCAATGATAGTCGGAATCGTGAAACATGCAATCCATCACTCAAGCCTGTCCATGCGATCCTGATTTTGCTTTCCCACCCACAGCTATCGTATACAACTCGGCCTCCAACTGTCCTTCGCCTCTACCCTTTCCCATATCGTTGGCCTTCATCATACAGCTTCCCCGGCGTGGATCCTCCAGCCATTTGGTGGTACCGGACTGCAGGATCGATCCAAGGGGGGATACCTGTCCAAGACTTGCAGTCCAGAGCATGTATTCCATAAGCTCAGAGACAGATAAGCTACGGTGATATCTGGAATCACTTCAGGAACTCCTTCTTGAGATCGGTCCATTTCCTCGTCAACGCCTCGTGTTGCGAGTTGATCTGTTCCCTGGTCAGCCACAGACAACCTCTTGCACTCTCAGCAAATGGAGCGGAGAATAACGCACCTCAGCATACCGCATCTTAGTCTGCACCAGCTCCTCCTCCAACTCGCTCAGCTCCTTCTCCAGCCTCTGGTTCTCCTCATGCACCTTACCGTTCCGCTTCATCAAGTCGTCCCGCTCCAGCTGCCAGGCCGCCTCGATCTCGGCGGGCTGCTTCTCGATGACGATGCGCAGCTCCTGCACCTGGATCTTGAGGCCCTCGTTCTCGTCCCGCAGCTCATCGTTGTCCACTTTCGTGTGCACCAGCTCCGTCGCCAGCTCCGCCTGCTCCGCGTCCACCTGCTGCAGCCGCTCCTCGAGCTTGCGCAGGCGCACCGCGTAGCTGGCGTTGCTTGCGCGCAGCGCCTCGAGCTCGGCCTCGCGCTCGCGCTCCGCGCGCGTCTTTTCCTCCCACTCTACTTGGTAGGCTTTGAGCATTTCCGGGGTGATCTTGACTTCGCACGCGTCGCGGACCAGCTGGTCGGCTCGATAGACTTCCTTGTCGATGCTGGAGGAGGAGGAGCCGAAGAAGCCGTTCTCGAGGATCGAGGTGGAGGATGGCGTGGCGTCGATGTAGACGTCGAAGAGGCGGTCTTTGAGGAAGGTGGTGAGCTGGGTCATGTCGGAGATGGCGAGCAGCTGGGCGGCGTTCTTTTGCATGAGGACGGTGCCGAACTTGAGGATGGCCGACAGGCCCTCCGAGAGAATCAGGTCGTAGATGCGGAGGACGAGTTGCAGCGGGAAGCGGTAGGCGAAGAGCGTCAGGAACCACTGCGTGGCGTAAAGGTGCGGGGAGATGCCGCGGCGTCGGAGGTGGCAGTACAGCGCCGGCTCAAGGTCCTCTAGCAGGCGCTCGAATTGGTAGAGGTGCAGGTGCAGGCCCGGCATGTCCTGGATGAACAGGTCAGGTCGCGGAGGTGATATTGGTTCATCAGCCTTACCAGGAGGCAGAAGGCTTCCTCTTCGGGCATCTGCGGTCTGTCAGCAATGATGCTCTGGAATGTGTGTCGGGAACAGGGTACTCACGTTGAAAAGAAGCGGCATGACCAGAAAGTTCATGCCCTGGGCATACCCGACTCCCTCGTCAAACAGCGCGTACGCCTTGCAGACGCCGAACAGACCCTCTTGAAGCCCCTGGGCTGCGGCATACTTGGAAAAGCTGGTTCGGGCGCCGAGATCCCTCCTAATAGTCTTCTCAAGCTTGTGGAGCATGGCCAAGTCTTCCTTCTCTTTCTTCGCCCGCTCAGCGGCCGCGGCAGCCTGTGCCTTGCGGACAGACTCCGAGTCCTTTTCGGTGTGGTGACGGCGCGCCATTGGACCCCGAGTGTTCCGAGTGTACTGACGACGCAGAAGATCCCGACCCCTTGGCGCTGCCGTTGGTGCCGCCGCTGATGCTGCTCTGCCTGTCTTTGGCCTTTTTTTCCTTGTCTGTTCCCCTAGCGACAAGTTCTCGGTATACGCTTCCAGTTCCTCGTTCTTGCTCTGCGCCAGTACCTGCCAAATAACGCCGCGGATGGCGTTCGGGATGCCAGTAGCAATCGCCTTGTTCAGCTCCTCCGGGCTTGTCCGGGCAACGGCGGCAGGGCCTTCGTAGACACGGATTGCCAGAGATCCCAGTCCACTGGGCGTCAGCGATGCTGGATGGGCCGGCGTTGACGCCCGAGGCAGTCCCTGGAGCGAGGTTCTTATTCGGACTAGGCAATGGCGACACCGGGCCTGCGCATGATGAGCATCTCCTCCATCGACCCCGGTCTTCTCGTCATCGCCGGGCGCGGCCGCCTCCTCCCTCATCCGGAGCTGCTTGAAGCGGTCCTTAAGGCTGTTGCGCGGTTCCCCTGCTTCCCCTTCCTTGTCCTCCTCCAGCTTGCTCAGCATCATCTCTGGGTTGCTAGTCAGGGTCGCGACTGAGCTCGCCGTGTTTCTCCTCTTCGACGGGGCGGGCTGCGCCGCCGGCGGTTCCTTAGAAGAACTCCTCGAGAGCCAGGAGAAGGGGCTGTTGAACTTCCTGCCCGTGGGTGCCGGCGCTGGAGCCGGGGCCGGGGCCGGGGCAGGGGCGGGAGGAGGAGCTGCTGCGGCATTGGCAGCGGTGGGCTCTTCGATTGGGAATCGGTCGCTGGTGGTGACCACGGCATGGGTGGGGGGCATTGGTGAGGCTGCTGAAGGACATGGTTTTGGTCTTCTCGGGCGGGGGATTCTTCCCTGAAAGGATTGTTAGCACCGGCCCAGGCGGTGGTGATAGTGGCAGAACTTGCCTGGAGGGGGTGGAGGTGCTGTTGTTGTCGTTGTCGACGTGTCGTCGTCGAGATTCACATTGTCGAGGGAACCGGCGGACTCTTGGAGATGGGGCGAGGGGTCTTCTTTTGGGTCGCTTGTTCTTGTGTCTCGGCCGTGTCGTTTGTAGTGGTGGTCGGCGACGGCTCGTCCTCGTAGTCGGAGTTTGTCCGCTCCTCAACGGACTGGCGCTTGATAGGCTGTTGGCGCTTGGTCAGTGACCGCACAGATCCGGTCTCGACAGCATCTTCAAAAGTTTCCTGCAGCGTGACGTTGCACGGTCAGCATCGCGGAGGGGGGCGGTGGGCAGCCGAAGTGGCGCTGCTGTTGACAGCAGATCTCTCCAGCCGGGGCAGACATACCGTGTCCCTGTCAGAGCCGTCTCTGGAGATCGGTCTTTGCTTTGCGTCTTCATCCTCGGCGTTCTGTGTCTTTTGCGTCTCCTCTGTCTTCTGGGTCTCCTCCTCCTTCTTTGGCACCTCCGCTGTCTCCTCAGCGCCCTGCTTCACCGTCTCTTCGATGGCAGACATGGTTTCTAGTGTCCCGACGGCTTCTTGCACGTCTTCACGGTTGCCGGTTCGCAGTGCCAGAAGGATGGCTGGCGAGGGGAGCGTTGGCTTGGGATGCTCAAGGGAGCGGTCGTGTGCCCATGGAATTTAACCGATGGCGGCGGTGGGAGAAGGGGAGGGAAGGTCGAACCCAGAGCCAACAGCAGGTTCAAGTTCGAGGAGAAAAAGAAGTTGAAATTGCGCAAAAAAAAAAAAAAAAAAGAAAGAAAGAAAAACCCTCAGGCTTCTCGTGGACATGGGTTGTGCAATGGTTTTTTTGTGTCGTTTGCGCGGCCCCTTTCGAACGAGGTTCCGCTGAATCCCCAGTCGATCGATCCAGGGGACAGCAGAGAGTTGGAAATGGACAGGAGTAGCCCCTCGACAATGGGGCCAGAGCAGGGGGTCCCATGGGCGGGACATGCAATTACAGGAGCAGTACGTTGGATTGCTGTAACCATGGCCTAATCCGCCCGCCATCGGCACAAAATGCTGTGTGCGTCCGGTTCCACGAAGTCAGGCCAGCATGGTCGACTGAAATGAGACGCCAATTTCTGGCTCTTCCCGGTTGTTGGGTGCTGTTATAGCGGGCTCGAGAGTGTCCGTACATGTACCTTTCATGTCTCCTACTGGCTTTCATCTCGCGCTAACCCGGCACCATGCATTGCCCCAATACTGCAGTTTGTTTTCTTTCTCGAAGTATATGCCGTTTACAACGTTTTCGCCTTTGACATTCACCATCGTTGGATCCAGAAGCCTCCCGTCATCCCAGGAAACTGCGAGTGTCAGCCCCAATCAACTCTCCGCGTCTCGCTTCTCTTTGGCGCCCAGAGGAGGAAGCCACCCGACAGTCAAGCATCTGAAACGAAACAGCACCAGGTCCAGTGCGGGCCAAGACCCGTGGGGGATGCTTCCCCTTGTTCGCTCCACTCAAGCTCCCCTGGCCAATCGCAGCGTAAACTGGGCCACTCGCAAGGCACATCTGCCAGTAGCTGCCGGGCCGCCTATGCTCTCAGCAGTTTAAGTCTGTTTTCTCTGTGCATCGGCCCCGGCCGATCTTGGATGCCGCTTGTCGTTCGATCACCTTGGGAAGCTACTCTGATGGCGTCTGCCTTTGTGTCTTCTGGCCGGTTTCGCGACCAACCTCGCCCCCAGAGTTCCCTTCAAACCCACAGACCCTGGCCAGAAACGAGCAAGGGCCGCGCTGGAACCCAGTGGTCGGAAAACAGGCGAGATTGACAATGATCTGCGATCTGCCACGCATCCCGAGTCCCGGCGTGTCGGCTCGCTTTGCGCCTCGCCGCAGGTCCTCGGTTGCCTGGGTTATTAACTTGTAACATTGACTACTTTGTTCATGAAGTGCTGATCTCAAGTCAGCCAGAAGTCCATTGTAAAAATCTCTCCAATACCCGGAGATCGACCTTGGACAAACAGCCATGCTCAAGGCGGCTAAGATGAGAAGCTGTGCGGAATGACCCCTCGCTGCCACCCTGGCCCCAGCAATTCTAGAAGAAATAACCACGGCGTGGGTTACCGCATCCCCGGGTTCTTGGCCCTTGCACGGTCATGGTCCCATTGCCTTTGACTCATAAAACCCGTCGTGTTGCAGGGTCGACTTCTTCCGCTTCATCTCTGCCAAAGTTGATGTTATCCAGGGCAAATTGGAACAGCCGGCCCCGGCACTGCTTGAACTTGCTTTGTTAGTCCATCGAGTCAGCGCTTGTCGGTTGATCTGGTCCTGTGTGTAGCCTGTCGGGCGTTTGCACCAGACAAAACGGAGTTGAAGACGGAGACAGTCAAGGTTAGTGATGAAAGGTTGGTCATGTTGAAACCTCAAGGCCAAGAGTGCGATCTCCTATAGCTATGGATAGATGAAAAAAGAATATGAGTTCCCAGTGGCACCTTGATCCCAGATCGTGTGCCCCTTTGTCATGCCCGTCTGACCTCCCAGTTGAACGAGGCGGATTCCTCCGCTGGTGTTCTTTTGAGCAAATAGCCGTCTTCAAGCAATTCAACCCTACCCATTTCCAACGTCCAACTTCCTTCCGACTCCCAACCCTCCGTTCCCAGCTGCAAGTTCCAACTCCCCACTACCACTCGGCTAACCGGTGGCAGTTCAGACCTCGTCATCGTCCTCGGCTTCCTCCTCGCGCCATTCCTCTCCTATCATCTTACCGTCATCGTCCGCTTCCCAACCAACCAACCCTTTCGCCATCCCCACCCCAACCGCCCCCTCCTCCAGCAAATCCCATCCCTCATCTTCATCCTCAAACCTGACGCCCCCGCCCCGGGCCCAAACCTCCCAGATCCTCCTCTCGGCATGCAAATCCCACCTCTCGCCCGCCATCAGCCGCATCTCCCACGGCACCCCGCCCGCCACGCCGCCCAGACCATTAACACCCGTCAGGAAATACCCCCTCAACCTCTCATCTGTCAGACCAGGGCCGAGGCGCGGGTCGACTATGTCCTCTGAACCGTGGCACCGGTAGGAACCGACCGAGCCCGACGCCAGGGAGCGAGATGGCGGCTTCCTCGTCGTCGGCGTCGGCGGAAGCGTGGTGGTGGTCTGAGGGGGTCAAGTCCGAGTCCCACTCCCAACCCCACCGCTTCACGCGCCGTCGCCTTCTGAGGTGAACTCGGCGTAGGAGGGCCAGCCGCACACTGGTTCGGAGCAGCCGGCCGAGGGGTTGAAAGTGTTGGGGAGGGCGAGCACGCAGGAGAGGGTGTCATTGAGGGACAGCGGGGCGGTGGCAAGCGTCGGGAAGGGAGGAGGAGGCGGCGGCAGGATGGAGGGAGCGGTGAAGGAGCGAGCGAGCTTGCGCGGGTCGTAGTCACTCGGGGTGAAGGTGCTCGCCTCCGAGGGGCTGCCCGGGGGCGGGATGGGCTCGTCCGCGCAGCCCGCAATCTCCTTGCCTTTGCCCTTGACCTCGAAGATCAGCTTGGGCCCGGGGCAGAACGGGCAGTCGCTCTGGGTGAACGAGCTGTCAGGCTGGCTGACCTCGTCGGCGGTGTCTTCGCCCGCTCGCCCGGCCTGCGCCTCAACATCGTCCTCTTTGCCAACGCTGCCGGGAGAGAGAGTGCTTGTGCCGGCCTCGGTCGCGTCCTCCCTGCCCTTGCCCCTCCTGGGCTTGACCCTGTAGATGCTGGTCGTTAAGGAGCTGTCCGAGTCGCTACCGTCGGGCTGGAACCCGAAGCTGCTTCCCTCCCAGTCCTTGTCCTCACCCGTCCCGACGCAACTGGGCGTGTGTTCGGTCGAAGCGGTGAAGCCAACCAACGAGTTGCTGTCTTGATGCTCCTCATGCGCAACATCTTCAATCCCCTTGTACTTGCCGATGCGTTCGGGCCTGCACTCCCCCGCGGTGAGGGAGCTTGCCACCGAGTGGCTGTCGTCGTCGCGGCCGTCGCGTACCGTAGCGGATCCAAATCGGCCGACTCCACAAACCGGGAGCTCCTTCACGCCAAGAGTGACGAGAACGGGAGGGACGGTGTCGGCGAGGTGGGAGCGCCGGGGCCAGCTGCCACTCGCGGTGGTGTCAATGGGGGCTCTGAAAGAGCAGTCAGTAACTGTTGGTGCTGCTGAGTGTGCAGAAGAAAACTAGTGAAACGCAACAAATCTGAGAAATGGAAACGCACCACGGCCAGGTGTTTAAAAAAAAAAAAAAAAAAAAAAAAAAATACTCCTTTCCCTGGCGAAACTGGCGAGCTCGATGAGAGCGGTACAATTGGCCGGAGGAGGAGGATGTCAGTTGCCCGCATGCAACATCGCGGGTACTGAGAACCTCCAGACCAACAGTACACCATCAATCTGATGGCAATCTGGTGTCGGAACTACTCAGTCATCCCGCTACTGCCAGCATAAATGATGGGGATCGGATATGACAAGTGCCCCTTCTCATACTCGGTAAGATCAAGTAAAGACGCAAGTAGACTTACTTTGTGTTATTAGTGGATGAGTCCGAGGCCTGAGCCTCCGATATTGACGTTGGCAGTCCTGATGCCGAAAACAGGTCAACCATGGACAGTTCAAGTCTCCAAAGGGACAAGATCAAACTTACACTCTCCCCTCCTCACCCTTCCCCCATACCCGCTTCCTCCTCGTCTCCGGCACCCTCAGCATCCTGAGCCGGAGCATTCGCCCCCTCAGCAGCGCTGAAGTACACCGGAATGGTCTTCTCCCCAACCAGCCCGTCGGGCCCGACCACGGGAATCACCTCCCAGCGCGCGTTGCCGCCCTTGGCTCCCAGCATCGCCTCCTTCCCTGCCACCTTGGCCCGCAGCAGGGCAGCCTTGTCCTCGAGCATGGCGGCCTTGGTGCCGACGTACTCGGCCGCCGTCTTTGGGAAGAAGGGCGACCTGTCGAGGCCCGTCTTCTCCGCGTTCGCGCGCGCTCGCCGGAAGGCAACGCGCATCCGCTCTTCGTTGCTGATCCTGTGGGAAGGGGGTTAGTCATGTTCTCGTTCGGAAGTGTGTTTCGGAGGGGTTTGGGCCAAAGTTGCCGTCCAAGAGCTCAAAGTTTCCTTGGGGGTGAGGGATGATGAGGGGTGGTGAGAGCAGACCCCGAGGAGAAGTGCGATCTTTCTTTGTCCGACGCCGCCCTTGCCAGTGTTGCCCCCCAGGAAGCGGCTCTGGAGGAAGAGCTATAGGGCAGTAGTGTCAAAGGGCGGAGACCACCACCTCCTAGCAGGTAACCCTAAGCGCAGTTCAAAAGGGATAAACAAATCTGATCTGGACTTGCCATGTGTAGTTTGAAGCCAGGCTCAACCCCCATTGACCCTGCTCATGAAGCTCCCAGTCCTCTTCTTCATCATGGTAAACCTCTTCCTCGTTGTCGTATCCCTGCTCCCAGTATGCATGCTCACACTCACATGTCTCGGTGTCGTCCCATATTTCGATAGAACTGTCCTTGCGCCTGGCCGCTGCTTTCGCCGAGCGTGAGGAGGGAGTTTGCTCAACATAGTGTTAGACAGGCTGACAGAAGACTCTTGACAGGCTCGCTGTTGCTGTGAGGTGTGAAAGTAGCGATGAAATAGACACAGAAACGAGACGAAATAAACCTTTTTTTTCGTTGGACGTCAGATATGAGCCGGAGAACAGGAAAGACTCACCTGAGCAGAGGAGTAAAGATCCTCGGAGGATCCTTGTGAAGCCATGCAGGCATGCGCGTTGTCGCCGCTGCTGAAGCCCCCTTGGCCATGGCATTTGGATGCTTTGAGTTGTCGTTAGCTTGGGTTGCCACTAGTGAAAAAGGTCATTGTGCGCAAAAACTGGGATTGGAAGAGAGTCTACAGAGCAGCAATGACTCTGAAAGTGTCAAAGTGCTCAATTCTCAAAATCTTTGATGTCAAAGGTGTGAAGATGTTGAAATGTAAGAAAAGGTGGGGCGTGGAAAGGGGGCAAGGGGGAAGAGGTGTATAGGGGCTCCGTTGCCAGAAGACCATTCCAACGGTACTAATCGCCATTGACACAGCGCTAGTACTAACAACCAGCCAAGCAACTGACTGCCAATGGAGACGAATATGGTGATCGTTGCCAGTGGCAATAGGTTGCTTCCTCCTTTGCCCAACCCTCGAGCAGGAGATGGGTTGGGCATCCCTTTCCACCTTCATGCTGACTGAGGCAGCACTCGTTACTGGCAAACCAACCATCTTGGCATCTAGCTGGACATCAACCTCCTTCTGCCGAGCTTAGAAAAGAGAGAGGCTCTGTGGGAAGGGTGGTTTGTTTCCCAGTTGACTGCCGGTGATGGCATCATAACACAACAAGGCTTGATCCTCGGGAACAAGGATTTTTCTCGCAGGAAGAAACAGTAAGTGATGAAGAGAAAGGAAAAGAGGCCAGAGACGGGGGGAAATGCTTTTTCTCGAGAAGGTGCTCACGCTAGAGACCTGGCCACAAGACCGGCAATGATAAGGTGTTTATTGACGACCATACCCAGAAAAACGCCAGTTCCGGCGCTCTTGCTAGCCTCACATCTTGCTCAAGGACAGCGGTAAATCTGACGGTCGCCCCCTTCTCTCGAGCGGATAGCTTGTCTGTAAGAAACTTGGAAACACGTACCTTGCCGCGAGCCCTTAGAGCTCGAGGAAGCCTCGAGCTCGGCGGGGAAAAAGGCGGCCAGCAAGACTGGTCTAAAAGCCATGCCGGTTGTAATGATGGTGCAATTATGGGCAGGCACCGAAGCCACGCCAGCAAACGAGCTGAACAGCCCGGACGACTGCCCAAAGGCAAAATATATAAGAGTGAAACTTATAAAGAAGCGCCGCAAAAAACGAGCAGCTTGCTCTCGTCGTATTCGGTTGCCACCGGACTCGTGTGTGTGGGAGAGGTCGTCGAGACGTGTCGGAGAGTGGTGTGGGAGAGAAAAGAAATTGAGTTTGTATAAAGTTTTCGAGGGAAGAATGAAAGTTTCGAGAAGGCTGAAGGCCTCTTGGCCTTCAATTCCAATCTCAAGTTTTGAACCTGGGGAGGAAGTCGGCGAAGAGTGGGGAAGGGAGGGAAGAGAGCTGTGGAAATACTCGAGTGTCAAGGAAAAACGAAGACGGGACTGCTGAACGTGTCAGCGGCGAGAACTTACCGTCGAGCTGTAGCTTTTCTGGGGATAGGCCTGCTCGAGAGTGGTAGAGATGGGAAAGTGACGAGTTTCGAGGGAGAAATTGGCTGAACAAAATACAACTAGCGCTCAGTTGGAACCTGCCCAAGGTGGTGCCGGTGGTCGGAAAAATAACGAGTTTCGGGGAAGGATTGGACTCAACAAAGCGCAATCACACACGCGATTGGAGCCTTCAGGCCGGATTTCGAAGAGCTTGGTGAATGGGAGAGAGAAGTCACCACTTGGAAAAACACGGGAATGTAAGACAAAAGACCGCTTGGTTGGTCACACAAATGCACTCTAGAGCTTGCCTAAAAGTGGTTGATGTTCTTGATGTTTGATGGGAGTTGGGAGAAGAGCTGTTGAGACACAGGTACTTGCGAATTCAGCAGCTTGACCTTAGTTGGTGAGCGGGTTGGGAAGAGCTCCGCGGCCACGAGTAGCTTAGCAGGGAACCAAGCAACCTTTCGCCGTTGAATGCATGAACTTGTTGCCAAACTTGCTCCCCACATGGCGGTGGTGAGGCTGGGAAGATTCCCAGGAAAGGTATCTTAGCCACCAGTCCATAAACATCCAGCCGACAGCTCATATTTTTGCTCCTGTTAAGATCAGTCAATGGTAAGCCAGAAAGTGCACCAACCAGTCAGCATGGGGCGCTTAGAGCTCGGGATCCTACGGCATGACTGGTTGGAGTTGGTGTGTGAAGGAGGCTGGAGGGAGGCATTAGCTGCGCTTTTTTTGGGTTGCATTATGGGAATGTCAAGATGGTATTTTTTGTGTGTGGTCACTCACTATTTCAGATCAAGGAGCAAAACAGCCTTCTTGTTGTTGGCGGTTTTTATGTTGGTATTGTACAGAGAAAACGCCAATCAGGTCTTGTTCGGTTATTTCAACTCGAGTCTCTGAACTGGGTGTATCATGTGTGCCAATGCGTAGAGAAAACGCTAGTCTGCTGCATCTATGTTTTTGGGGATAATTGAGAAAAGCGTGGAAACGTAAGGACCAATCCAATGAGGGCTAAGAAGGAAGGAAAAAGACGGGAAGCAACAAAAGAGCGGGATAAAGAAAAGGACGAGCCAGATGAGTAGGTAAAGCAGATGTAGATAGAGAAAGGGTTGTGGTTGTTCTAAGGTCTTCATCCAGAGGAAGATAGTTGATATTGACAGCATCTTTTATAGAGATATTGTATAGAGCTAATGCAAGTTCCTGACTGATTAGTTCCTTAGAGTGGGAATGTTGAACTCGGCGTTTTATATAGCAGTTGTACAGCAAAAATGCTACTAGTTGTTGTCATCATTTATTTTAGCAATGTTGAGTCATATCAATAGCATCCTTTGTCTAGGACTCTTTGATATACACTCTCCCTTCACGCTCAGTTCCCAACGCAGTCACTGACCACGAACGACAAGGGTACAAACTTGAATCCCTAGCAGCTAGGATTTTAAGCAGCTCCTGGTCTTTCCACAAAAAAGACGTCATTGTATTTGGAGGCAACCTTAACACCCCGTTCCCATTTGTATAGCTAAAAGAAGAATCATGCTGCCGTTCTTCGTTTAGAGACTATGTGAAGGGCGAGAAAGTCAAGACCAAACGGCCACCTACCTAGCAGCGGCCAGTCCAAACAGCAAACAAACCAGCCCACCCCTGTAGAAATCTCTCTCTAAGTGCATATCATGATACTGTTCTACTGAATTGTGTGAGGAATGTGACAGGCTGACCTTGTCAGATGTGGTGCAGAAGTATCCTCTAAGGTTTCCAGGTTCGAGGTACATGCCAATGATATGTCTCAGGCTAAGGAAGATGCCGTCATGTTGGAGGACATGCTAGTACTTCAAAAGGGCATGTTTCAAGTCATGCAGTGGCCATATCGAAGGCCAAGTTTGGCATATATTATCACAGGATGCAAGATCAACACAGATAGCTGGGGGTGACACACAGGACTGCTACGTCACCTCCTGCCTGTACCAGACCAACAAGAAGAACGGATACCCTTCCAGCCAGTTCTTTTAATGGTAATCTGCATAAGCTCAGTTGCCTTCATGTGTCCGAAAAGGCAAAGAAAGGCGTAGAGCAAAATGTAAGCACAGGACATGGCCAGACATGACGGGCAGGGCGATACACTTAGGGAATCGGAGGGTTAGCCTTAGTTCCTGGTTTTGGAGAGGCTAATAATACGTTCAAATGGTGTGATCTGATGTCAAACACTATGTAGGGTGACATCCACACCTGGATGTGTCAACCAGACCGATATCTCACTCCCAAAAACAAAAGCTCTTCGTTGACTTAAGCATGGTAGGTAAAATGAAGTGGTGTGAACCTTCCTCACGCATCAAAAGTATCCAGATTAGATAAAGGAAATGGAACAACACACTAAGTACTCAAAGCTTCAGGCAGAATCTATCAGGCCCAAGAAGCCTATGTACAGTACAAGACGACTAGAAGCAATGTTTACAAGCCCCCTTTTGTCTACACAACCCAGTTGTAACTCTTGAGCTTGTACCAGTTCCCTCTAACATATATTGTCCCAAAAAGACAGCCGATAAAAGATGTAAGGAGAAACAAAGATGGAAAGAATTGCCGTACTTCCCGCCTCTCATCCAGCACTCCAAATCCCCTCCCACCCTCCAACGTAAGCCCCTGACAAGCACCTTGCCACATCCATCACAGTTGTATGCATCGCTGAAGGCCCTCAGACGTCATTAAGCAACCATAAAACGATTTCCTCCTCCTCCCTTAGATACTTAGGTGTTTCCTTCCTAAAACTTCTCCTTTCCGGCCATGGGCTCCGCAGCAGACATCAGGCCAACCAGTGTCGACGTGGTGCTCCCGATGCTGGGTGTGCGACGCAACTTGTTGAACATTCCCCCCTTCTTCTCCCGCATGTACTCGGGCTGTGAGAAGTGCTGTTGTTGAGGCTGTTGATACTGCTGGGCCGGCACGTGTTGCTGGGTGGCAGCGAAGCAGAGGAGCAGGACAGATGGAGGAGTAGGAGTGCGGCATGGCGGGCGGCGGAGGGTCTTTTTGGTGTCTTGTAAATGATGTGGAAGCTGGCTTTGAGATGTTCTTGTGCTCGGCTGCAGGTGATGCTGGTAACTGAGGTATCGTGTGACGGTCCAACGTGGAAATGACGTGGGTGGAAGTGAGCACTTGGCGCAGATTTGATCAAATGGTCCTTTCCCTCTCACAGTTGGATATTCCTGCTTTCCCACTTCAACAAAACCGAGAAAAGAACAGCGTAACCTTCCAGGCCGGAGCACGAGCAGTCCAGCGGAGAGATATATCCCCCTCGCTCTTCCCCCGAAGCCCAAGCCAAGCCCAAGCCAACCCCATGCCATGCCATGCGCCAAGCCGCTTCCCAAGCCGATGCCTCGCATTCCTCTCGCCCAGTCGACCAATATCACGGACAGCTCCCCTAATTCGGGCAGTACCAAGCATCCATATCAGCCCACCACAGCGACATCAAGCTTCCCTTTGCGCGTGGCTAGCGCATTGCCCTCCACGCCTGGCATGGCGTTTGCTCGGCTTTGTTACCAACCCCAAGTTTGTGTCCTTCCTCCCAAGGTTTCCCAACACCAAACCTCCCCATGCATGTATGTGATGCTTGTCAATCACTCAGTCAGGCAGTTGTCGTGAACTTTTTCCAGATAATAAATAGACGATGCAGGAACAAACCCAGCCCTGCCCAGTCATTAACCAACCGACCAACCAGGGATCACCTCACATTCTTCCTTCATGTAAGTGCATGCCAGACAGACCAGGTTCCGGACCCTGCTCCCACTGCCTTCCCTCGCCCAGCCTCGCCAGTAGGTCTAGCGCATGCACTCCGGATGAAGGGGACCAAAAACACCACTCAAAACCAGAAAGTTTGGAGTCTGGGCATTCCTCCTCCCCCCCCCCCCGGGCAACCATCCATCCGAAACGACCATCATGATCTGATCAGGCGCGAAATAAACAACTGGTTCGTTGGAGCCCACAAACCCCGGATTTGACCCCGGATTTGTACCCCAGATTGTGTGGATTGCGGCGTGGATTGAGGGAGGGTGCTCGGTTCGGGTGGGCGGAAGTCGGAAGGGGTCTAGATTTGCTTGGCTGGGAGCACAAAGGGGGCCTTCGTAAGCAAATCGCCAGACAGCGGGAAAGGGAGTGCTGTGCCGCTGGATGAGAGACATGGTGTTGGCGGTGAGCTTGGTGAGGCTGAGACGCACCTGCGCAACAACGGAATTCCAAAATCTATCCCAATCCAACACTACTGGTGACAAGCCACTGACTGATCAATACCCGTCCAGGCCATCACATACAGAACATTAACGACAAAGAGACTGCCATTTGCTAAAAGTCGAGTCTAGCACGCAGTCCGCTTCTTCCACAATTACCTACACACATGCACCACATGCACAGCATCGGGGGTCGGATGTACAACTAGCCATCAGCCATCAACAAAGGGAAGCAGCCACACCACCATCACATCTCCTTCTCCCTCGTCCACCAGTCTATCAAAGCAAGACGCCCCCGCCAGCATCCTCTTAGATACCCAGAGTAAACTCGACGCCAACATCAATGTCGCGAGCTGTAAGCGAAAGAAAAAGAAGCAGGACGTCAGCGATCGCACTTGAAAGAAAATAATCACCTTTCAGGGAAATACAAAGAGAAAGAAAACGCACCCATCTTGACCACCTGGACAGCTGCACCGCCTTCTCGGCGGCGCTCTGCAGGTCGTCGATCGAGAAGATCTTCAGGCCCGAGTCGTTGATGAGCTGCTGGGCCTGCTCCATGTTGGTGCCCTGGAGGCGGGCAATGATGGGGATCTTGAGGTTGAGGGCGGCGACCGTGTTGATGAGGCCGTGGGCGATGGCGTCACAGCGCACGATGCCGCCAAAGATGTTGACGAAGATGGCCGTGACCTTGGGTCGCTGGTGATGAGCTCGAACGCCTCCTTGATGGCAGCCGGGGTGGCGCCGCCGCCGACGTCGAGGAAGTTGGCCGGTTGGCCGCCGTTCAGCTTGATGATGTCCATGGTGGCCATGGCCAGACCGGCGCCGTTGACTAGGCAGCCGATGTCGCCGTCAAGCTTGATGAAGTTGAGGCCGGCCTCGGCGGCGCGCACCTCCTCCGGGTCCTCCTGCGTGGTGTCGCGCCAGCTGAAGACCTCCTTCTGGCGGAAGTCGGCGTTGTCGTCGAAGCCGAACTTGGCGTCCATGCACATGACCTTGTGGTCGGACGTCTCGGACAGCGGGTTGATCTCGATCTGGGTGGCGTCCTTCTCGAGAAGATCTTGTACAGCTTCTGGATGGTGTCCTTGGCGTCCTCGACGCACTGCTCGCTGAAGCCGAGCTTGGTGGCGATGCCGCGGGCGATCTCGTCGTCACGCCGACGTTGATGTCGATGTAGGTGGTGGTGATGGCGTCCGGGTTCTCCTTGGCGACGCCCTCAATGTCCATGCCGCCCTGCGACGACGAGACGATGACGGGGCCCTGCGAGGCGCGGTCCATGAGCACGGCCAGGTAGAACTCGCGGCGGGCGAACTTGCGCTCGCAGATGTAGACGGCGTTGCACAGGCGGCCGGCGGCGCCCGTCTGCTTGGTGATGAGCTTGTGGCCAATCATCTGCTCGGCGAACATCTTGGCCTCGGTGGGCGAGTAGATGACGCGCACACCGCCCTTGAGCCCGTTGTCGAAGGTACCCTTGCCGCGACCGCCGGCGAGCACCTGCGCCTTGATCACCATGTCATCGGTGCCGATCTGCTTCGCGACGGCCTCGGCCTCGGCGGGAGTCGTCGCGACGGCTCCCTTGGGAGGTCAATGCCATACTGTAGGTTGTTGCCAAACCGTCCGCGTCAGCCGGGATCCTGGTCCCGATAAGCAGATTCGAGCGAGAGATTCTTCGCTCACCTGGCGGAGGAGGTCGGCGGAACGGTACTCGTGGATGCTCAGCGCTCTCCTTTGTTGTTGCGCGATGCTGGGGAGTCTGGCGGAGGGAGAAATCTGGGAAGGGGGGCAACCAAGGTCAGCTCCAGGAACAGCAAGCTGAAAGTCCTGCAACAACAGGAAAAGCGTGTCGTCGACAAGGGCGAGAGAATCCGAAACGGAAGAATTCGAACCTTGGGCGCGGCAAGGGCCGACGCCAATGCCGGCTGCGACCGAGTCTGAACATTATGAATGCGGTCTGGTGTCTGAAAAGATGGACAGCGCGAAGAGGCGAGAGACCCCGATCGATGATGTCGCCAAAAGATTGCGGTGTTGGTTCGAGGAGCTGCCCCTAGAGCGCTTTTGGAAATGACGCTGAGGCACAGTGCTTCGTGTCGCGGTTTGCAGCTTGACACGGCAATGTCCGAGCCAATGGGATTCTGAGATCCATCGAGCTTGGGCAGGATCTTGACACCCGCTAAATGCAATTCCCGTTCTGTCGGCACTTGGCGTCGGTCAAACCAGGTTTCACACGGCACTGCAATTCTGTTCATTGGCACCAAGTTGGACCGGAAGAACCGAGTCCTTAGGTCGAATTGCCGGCATACGGTCTCGGGGTTACGATTCTGGCTCGGATAGCTTCGACTTCAAGAGTGATGCCCTCAAACCGAATGAAGTACAACATCAGCGTCGACGCAGGGACGGCCCTACGTGCTCTCCAGCTCTCCTCCCGTTGTCTTGGCATCAACAACTGAAACCGCGCCCATCGAACTGCGGCACTCGAAGTTCGTCACACTTTCGGCAACTCTCCTTGTGTCATCGGTACTCGAGTACGCGGCGCAGAGTACCCCATATCTCGATCAAGTTTTTGTGTACAGGACTACGCTGCTCTCGAGGGTGAAATCAACGCCCGGGTACCGACGCTCCTCCACCTTGAGCCGCTCATACCCGCCTGTTGTTCTCAGCAGAAGGGTTAGGGTTTTGTAGCACCCAACCACCCCAGCCAAGATCATCGTCCCCTCTCCGGTTTCCAATTCTCAAGACAAGGTCCAGCACATTCATAAGCCTCCTCAAAATGCTCCTTATGCTCAAAGCACCCTTCCACCTCCCCCACTCCTCCTGCACGTCCACCCATACCGCACCAATCTCCAGCGGCTTCCCGTAAGAAACCGCGAAAGATGTTCAACTGCTCCGAATCAAAACGCAAACTGGTTTTCTTTAGATGAATCAGGGCAATTAAGCTCCTTACTAATAATCTTGAAGGACATGTATCTTCCCCTTGACCTTGCTCAAGTCGTTAGGTGCAACCACTAGTAAGGTACCTGCTTGGGTTTGCGCCAGGATTGGTCAAGGCTGTGGAACTTCCTTCTGCAGAAGTCGTTGTCTTTCTGTGACGACGTTCCAAAATGTTCAATGTAATCCTTGATAATATCCTGATGCTTCCGGAACAATTGGGGTGAGCATTGCTGAAAGAGCTCGACTCGGCACTTCAGCCAACAGTTGAAACTCGGAAACAAACACCCAGTTCTCCCGCGTTCCTCCCACAGCACGAGCTTGTCGAACTTTTGTCAGCTTTAGTCTTTGCATATAATAGAGGGAAAATTGCGTAGGTGGGCGGCTTGAAGCGCTTCTCGTTCAAGATAGGATGCAGAGCCAATGGCCCCGCATGGTCTGACTTCTTGAAGCAAACAGTGTCGAAGGGTTCGAGGCTGCCCTGCCAAAGGATCATCCCAACAGAACAGAATGATGCAGTTGGACACATGTTTGAATGCCACCTGTGTGAGGTGGGAGAGCAGAATGACCATGAAGAGGGATGTGAACTCACGCTTGAAATAAGAATCAGAGTGCTTGATGATTGGGCACTGTGTGTTGACTCAAGCGGCTGCGTATTAGTATTTATAGCACATATTGGGACCCCATCCTCCAGCACTGAGAGATGCAACATGCGCTCAATGCTAGTGCTCATCCAGTGGCACGGGTCTATTTTGGATCAAGGAAACCTTCATCACCGCACCAAACATATTGGATGATCTAGTCACTCGTCTGGGAGCTGTGACACACAATCAAGGCTCCTTGAACAAATTGACCCGGTCGAGCTTAACAAGTGATGCGTGGCCACTGCGGCAGATCAATTCGAGAAGAACGGAAGAAGAAGCGGCGACTGAAACTCGGAACGCATACTGTGCCTAAGCAAGCGGTAGAACAGTGACAAGCTGTTCGGTTAAGAAATCGAAATCCAGTGAGTAATAAGTGATTGAACATTATTTGGACCTCAAATTGTTGTGCCGCAAATTCAAAGTATCTCCAAGTATTTCCAAAGGTCTGGTGCTTGCATTTGATGTGACATCAACGCAACAACAGGAGTTGTGGACAAATACACAGAACCGGAACAATGTGACAAATTTTGTGTCGCTAAGTTCATCCTCCGAGGTCCATTGATGACAGAAGGAACGAGACATCCAAACTCGATCTCCAAATCATCCAGTTTCTCATCTACATCTCTCCAAGTCCTCCCTATCCACCTAGCCCAACCGGCCCCTCGCCTCTCACAACTCTTATTCCGCCTCTTCCGCCTTCTGGCTCCCATTATTCTCCTTCGGCGGGACATACCACCTCGACAACCTCCACGGCCACAGAACATCCCCATTCTCCCATCGATAGAACACTGCTTCCCGTCCTCTTCCCATCCCCAAAAGACCGCCCTCACCAAGTTATTCTGCCCCTCCGGCCCCGCCTGGTATCACACCTCAACCCGTCATCCCTGTACGTCCTCCGCCCCATCTCGATCCGCCTCACGCAGTCCCTCCGCATCTTCTCAAATACACCGGCATAAAACTCATCCGTGCCCCCCCTCCCGCTGGCCGCCGGCGTGCCCCAGTGCCGCATGTAGCGCCGGCAGAACTTGCGGTGGATCCGCAGTAGGTCCTCGAGGCAGGCGGTGGCAAAGAGGAGGACGCGCTGCTCAACGGCGGCGGACAGGAGGCGGAGCTTGAGGATGGGTTCATTGGGGTTGGTGGTGGTTGTGGCGGTGTTGTTGTTGTTCTTGCTGCTGCGCCTGGTAGTACTACTTCGCTTGGTGCCGTGGCGGCTGCTGCTGCTGCTGAGGGCGCGGCATTCCTCGGCAAGCGTGGTGTTGTATTTCTCGATCTGCTCGACGATTTCCGGGTCGGTCATGACGTGGTGACGGCAGGGGAGGGGGATGGGAATGATGACGGCGTCGGTGGTGTGGAGCTGGTGAAGGCAGGAGGACGAGTTGAGGGCGGCGCATTTGAGGTCGCGGGAGAGGAAGATGCAGGGGCGCGGGTAGATGTTTTGGTTGCAAGAACCGCCGGTGAACCGGAAGATGATGGTTTGGCACATCGCTGATGGCTGGCTGGGGGGTTTTGCGTCGGCCGTAGGTTGGACGAGCGAATGGGGCGAGCTGCTCAGCTTGATAATAAAGAAGCGAGCGGCGATGATGAAAATGGGCGACAGTAAGTGATGTGTGACTTGTTTTGAAAGATGAAGTTGAAGAAAGTTCGGTTAAGGCTATATAACTATGTTCTTTTGGGATGGTCAAGCAAACCTTCAGGTTGCCATTGTCCCTTTCTTGAATTCAGATGATTAGCTCGCCTGGGCAGCCTGATGCCTCAGCAGCGCCTGATATTGATGTGAGTTTGCCCTTGTCACAGCAACCATGATTCATGACCATTAGTATCAACATTGAATTTGATATCGAACAGCTGGTAGGACCCTCCAGTAGGCAAAAGAGAGGCACATTCGCTTGTTGATTGAATCCAAACACTGACCTGTAATTATTGAGTCGACTACGGCCTTGCGGACTGTTGATCCAGGCACTACTGCCCCGGAAGTTAGAGCGAGGTCTTGGGTCCCGCTCAAGAATCAAAGCTCCGAGCCTGAATCCAATACACCGTGTGGATGCAGTCCGCCAGGAAACGAATTACCGGCCGTCATACAATCTAGCCTCTAGCCCTCGCGCCACGGCGCCTCCTTCAGATCAGGGAAGGAATGGACCCGTGAAGCTGTGATCGGCGTCAGCAGCCGGGACGGAAATTTATCTCCTGCCTCTTCCCACTCGCAGTATGCTTTCTGAGCGCCCTGACCTTGCTCTTGCGGCGGGGCCCTGACTTCTAGTTTGCTTTTCCAGAACAATAACGCTATTCTCCGCCACTGTGTTTACCAAGCTTTTGTACTCTGCTGATGTAACGGGCTGAGCCCTATGGTGGCCTCGGCAACCCTTGGCCAACCCTAACCCTCATTGGGCACCCCTGCCTGAATGTCAACACCAACATCGTGGCAGCGACCCTCATCGTGCCTGCCCCTTTCGGGTTGTTGCCTTCCTCTGGTCAGGCAGAGGCCACGTCATCCATTTTGCTGCGCCCTTCCTTCTTCCTCGTTCCCTTTCTCTTCTTCTTCTTCTTCTTTTCTTCATGATTGGATGTACTCGTAGAGTCGTCACCAAATAGTTGCAATACACTCTTGGGACTGTTACAGCTGAGGCAGCGGTGTTTGCCCACGGTAGAAATCAAGCATCCAACACAACCGAAACTCCAGCTGTGTGTGCGAGAGTTCCGTGAGGAGCGCAATCGGGTATGTGGAACGCGTTCTAGAACCTGAGGAGGCAAATGTCCAGCTTGGCCACCCGGGCTCCAGCTTGCCCAGTTGGGGTAAGGGTGGGAGAGCTCAGTCCATTGTATCTGTTCTGAATGCGCCATCAAATGCATCGCTCCCTCAACGGTGTCGTACCGGCAGAAGTATTTCTGACAAGGAAAGGGGATGGAAATCTCTAGCTCATCCAGCTCCGCTTCGCGCTCGCAAGTCGCTGTATCCTTGCCCAGGCACGGCCGGACCACGCGTTGAGGCGCAGAGTGGCACTCCGTCCAGTCGTTGTTTTCCAAAGCCTCGAGGCAATATCCCGCCGCGTGAAACAAGACGTGGTTCCGACACATCTTTGCCCCGAGTTTTGGCTGCTGATTCACCGGGTAGTCGTAGACATGGAAGGAGGTTCAATACCGTGCGTCTGAGCTCTTAGCCGTGATATCCTGATCGAACGCTGGGGATGTGATTAAGAGAGATCAGTACGTACCAGCGTCGGGAGTGGTTTGCGCTTGAGTAGGGAGAGTGGAGAGTGTCCAAGAGGGCGCGGAAGCGACTAAGGGTGCTTCAATAGGTTACATGGCGATGTTGTATGAACGCTTCTGACGGTGCGTTAGACGTTTGTATCGTTGAGAATCTGTTGATTATGCTGGTCGTCTGCGCTCCTGTTGTTGTCCATTGAATCACGGCGGCAAACAGGCAGGTGCGTGCTTGTTGTGGTGAGCGGTGGAAGACAGGCAGGCTCGATGTTGTCTTCGTCTGGTCAGCGGCGATGGTAGGTCGAGCCCAACCGAAGGAGAGTTGGAGGTACAGCAAGCCATTTTGTGTTCTCTGCTTTCACTTTGCGAAGGAAATTGTGGACTGAGGTCCGGCCAAGGGGTTGAAGCTGGCAGGCACCTCCAGATTTGGGTTGGTCTGTACCTGCCTCGTGAGCCATCCTTTGAGGGGCAACAAGCCCGTCTTGTGGATTCCATTCATCGGTAAACAATTCGCGTGTGCTCAATAAGTGATATGCTTGATACCATACAATTCTCTCCAGTCTTCGCGCTCAAGCTTGACAGTCACGACTTGCCAGTGCCATTGCCAATGTCCGACACCTTGGTGGCCCAATGGGAGATACTGAGAAGGATAACCGTCGAAAACTGTTCTGACCTACGCAGCCCATCCTGAGACTGAAAATTCCTGGTGGCTATAGCTTGGCGGTACCGGAGTTTGGCATGATGACATTCCGAGTTTTGAGAGTGTCCTCCCCCAGGCTTCCGCTTGCCAATTGTAACCACACGAGACAGACACCAGCGATTCGCAGCTCAACTTGAGATGCCCCGCAAATTCCGCTTCCACCATTGGCTCCAAGTGCGACGCTTCCAGGATGGAACTGCCAACAGCCCCCTAACACCACTTCGAGGTCGGAGAGAGATTGACATGGCGCCCCGGATTGTCCCAACTGCCGTCCGCAGAGATGCGGAGAAGTCACCAGAGGCCCCACAACCGCGGCCACTCGGCTCTGACATATGCTCTCTTGATTGATGACAGAAGCAACAAGGTTCCCCTTCCGGATACATCACAAGGCAGAGACTAGGTGGGCAGCCCAGAAGAGGTGTGGTCGGCCGAGATCTTCTGTTCAAGCCCTTGGATATCCACGATCCCACTTGGCTCCCACAAACGCCTGCACTTTGCCCTCGATCTAAGATGCTCGACTTTCTCCAGGGCTTAGGCCCGCTATACACGTCGGCGCTCGTCCTGGGCTGCCTGGTCATCCTCTTCCTGTCCCGGAGACTCTACGTTGACTGCAAGATCCGCAGGCTTGGTTGCATTCGAGCTCCTGTCCTGGGAAGCAACCCCGTCACAGGTAACTCAACCCAGAAGGAAGCAGACTCTGTTTAACAAACACAGGTCTCCCGTTCTTCCTCAAGGCCGGCTATTACCAGAGCAAGGACAAGCTCGACTACTTCTATAGCCACATTTTCGACTCGGGCACTCCTGAATGCCCCCAACTGCGTCGAGATCACCTTCCTCGGCCGCATCCGCTTCTTGATGACGCGAGAGCCCGAGCACATCAAGACCATTCTGACGACCAGGTTTCGCGAGTATGGCAAGGGTGAGGGGTTCCACGATGTCTGGAGCCCCTTCCTGGGCGACTCCATCTTCACCACGGATGGCCAGCTGTGTCGGACAGCAGGGCTCTGATCCGGCCCATGTTCATCAAAGACCGAGTGCGAGACCTCGAGATCTTCGACAAATGGGCCAGCACTTTCATCAGAAAGCTGCCCGCGTCAGGGCAAACGGTGGACGTGATGGACTTGTTCTACCGCATGACGCTCGATGTGACGACCGACTTTCTTCTGGGAGGAGTGTCAACAGCTTGAATAAGTTAGACTCTGCCACTCTGACCTCCTCGACATCGTACTGACCTTCCAGCCCGAAACATGAGTTTGTCGCCGCTTTCCAAGATGTCCAACGCATCCAGATGCTGCTGACAATCATGGCGTTCGTTCCCTCCCAGTTCCTCCCCACCCCTACTGACCACAGGCAGCCCCTTCCGCTCCCTAATCCCCACCTACCGCTACACCCGCGGCATCCGCATCCTTGAGCGCTTCATCTCGCCTTTCATCGAGCGCACGCTCTCCCTCACGCCAGACGAACTCGACAAGCTCTCCAAATCCGACAAGGACTTCACCTTCCTGCACAACATCGCGCGCTTCACACGCGACGCCAAGGTAATCCGGGACCAGCTCATGGCGGTGCTCATTGCGGGCCGCGACACCACCGCTGCCACGCTCTCCTGGAATCTACGAGCTCGCCCACTACCCGCACGTCTACTCCAAGCTCCGCAACGAGGTCCTCGCCACCGTCGGCCCCAGCCGCGCACCCGCATACGAAAGACCTCAAGAGCATGACCTACCTCACCCACACGCTCAACGAGACCCTACGCCTGTACCCGGCCGTGCCGTACAACCTGCGCGCGGCGCTGCAGGACACGAGCCTGCCGGGCCGGCCTGGGCAGCCGGATATTGCAGTGCTGGAGGGGGACGTGGTCGTGTACAGCACGCTGGCGATGCAGAGGCGGAGGGATCTGTACCCCGAGTATGGGACGAACGGAGAGAAGTTTGCGGATCCGGCGGTTTTCTGTCCCGAGCGGTGGGATAGCTGGACGCCCAAGGCGTGGAATTACGTGCCATTTAATGGTGGGCCGCGGATCTGCGTCGGGCAAAACTTTGCTATGACTGAGATGGGCGTTCACGCGTAGGTCCTCTGTCCTTGTTGGCGGGTGGAACAGGTGACGGCTAACGCTGTGGCAGTGGTGAGGATGCTGCTGCAGTATTCAGAGGCTGGAATATCGCGCGCGACTGGGATGCGCAGTTTCATAAGGCGGAGATTGTGGGTGCGCCGGGACATGGCGTTCCCGTTGCCTTTTTCGAAGCTGAGGATGGCGAGATTGCTTGAGGTTGGAGGGTGAGGAAGGACCCATGATTTGCCCATGATGAGAGCGATGCCATTGATGATGTTTATCAGCCGGGGCGATCGGCCAACTGGCCTTGACTAACTCGCAATTCTCACAGCTCCTTATGGCAGTGAGAGTATTTGAATGAGGGATTGTCTTGAGGATTTTCGTTCACATTAGTTGGAGGGAACGCGAGTGAAATAGGGGTAGGTACCTGATAGCTGCACGACATTTGCATACATATGCATAATGTTGTGTAGGTGCATAAATATAACCACGCATGATCCAATCATCGCGAGTTTTCAGACAAGCATCAAAAATTGGTGCCATCCGTCTCGCCCATTTTCATTCCTCGATTGACTTGCTCCTCTTCAAAACAACGACATCCATATCCAGAAGAACCCCACATTGTGGGAGTCACAAGTTTCTTTCCCAGAGCTGGGTATCCGTAAACCATAATCGCCACAAGTCTTTCAACCTCCTCATCCCAAAACACCCACCCTAAGCTCTGTCTGAATCAACGCTTCACCCAACTCACAACCACAACCACCGTCACTAATCAACATGCCGTCCCAAGATGACCCTAAACAAAAGCTCCCCGTCGCCGCAGACTTCAAAGAGATCTTCAACCGCATCAACCTCAACCTGGACAAGCGCCGAAGCGCCCTCTCCGCCCTCACCAAGCACCACCAACCCTCCTCATCCACCACCACCACAACCCCTCCGGTATCAGGAGGAGCAGGCGGCTTCTCCTCCCTCACGTCCTCCTCCAGAGCATCCACCCCTTCTCACCATCATCAACAATCTCAATCCCAGCCGCGAAGAGAGCGGTCAGCAGACGACCAAGACCTCAACCCAGTTTACGCCCTCCCACCAAATGCGGGGATAGGCTACAACCCCTCCCGTTCTTCTTCTTCGGACGCTTCCCGCTCGGCACAGGACAGGGATACACAGCTGCTGAGGAGGAAGGTTCTGGGAAGAATGCGGCGCGGCAGCTCGCCGAGGCGCGGAGTGCGAGGAATGGTGCGGGGTCGTTGAAGAGGGGTTCTGGTGGCGGGTATGAGAGCGAGAGTGAGGAGGAGGTTGGGAGGGGCGCGCTTGTCAGGAGTAGGGGGAAGGGGCAGGGCGTGGGGAGGTGAACGGGAAGGTGGGTACTAGTAAGAAGAGGGGTGCGGAAAGGAGCGTGAAGGGAGAAGGGGAAGGGAATGGGAATGGGGAGGAGGAGGACGAGGAGGAGGTGGCGCCGCGGAGAAAGAAAGCTAGAGTTGAGGGAAGGGAGACTGGGAATTACATGGGAGGGAAGGAGGGAGAGGAAAAGAAGGGGAATGGTGAGAGAAAGTGGCAAAATGGGGGGGAGGATGTGGTTATGGTTGAGACGGGTGCTGAAGCTGAGGGGCAGAAGGATGGACCTGGTGGAACATCAGAGCAACAGGTCAACGGGAGGAAAAGAAGAAGAAGAAAAAGAAAAGAAGAAGAAGAATGGGAAGGCATAGCAAGCTCGAAGGTGAATTTGACGTCGGTGCTGAGGCCGAGGCCTGAGGGTCATCGTAGGTAGTCTGGTGCACAATGGATTCAAGAAAGGAGGCAATCGCATTTATTGTACTTCGAGGTGCAGACGTTAATGAAGTTGACGCACATTACGTAGCAGGCATCGCCTGGATCATGGCACGATCTGCGGTGAGGCAAAGATGCCATCTGCCACCAGTAACAAGCTCTGTTCCAGAGCCTGTTCCAGAGGGCGCCTAGAAAACTTGAAAGCAAGACCGAGCACTCACCACAGTTCAAGGCCTTCTCAGGGGTAAAGATCACAAGACATCTGGAGGAACATGACGCGGGCTGTTTAGCCCCTACTTGCTACAGGCTTGGCGATGCAAAAGGGTTATCGTCCGAGATCTCAGAGATCTGATCAATCTGACACCAAAAGCCAAGGAAGCGCCAGTGAATGGCCAAGATCTGTAACGGTATCTGTGCCGAGCCATTCCAGCAAGGGGGGAAAAGACGGTGCTGCCAGATGCTAACCAGGGCAGGGTGACATATGTTTGGGACATCATTTGGGGGTGTTGAGGGAACGTCCCAGGGCTGCGAGTCTGGGCTGCGGTTCGCATTGCGAAATCCGAGTCGACGCCTTGGAATCGCGAGTCTCCAATCTCAACTCGGTGACTGCTGCATGAAGGCTGGCCAAGCAGCCCCTGTCTCGAACCTACAGAAGGAGCCAATGTAATTTCAGCGGGGTCAGTGATATTTTGGCATCCACTGCGCCCGAACCATTGTGTCTGGCAGAGGGCTGTTGATGGCGCAGACGATGCAGGACGATGGAAAGGCTCGAAACAAATTCAGAATCGAGATCCAGAATTGGGTCCTTCACAGTATGGTAAGGTAGGCAAGAGCGACCTTGGAAGAGTGGATTCGTTGCTCGGAGCATGGTCCACAGCAGGTGGCGCCGGTTCGGCTCAGAGCACGATCTCCAGGCCTACAGCGCATGAGCGACCGTGATCCAGAGCCTGGTATGTCAGGGTTTCAGGTTTCGCTAGCCTCTCCCATGCACCTATGGAGAATGGAGGCACTCTCGAACCCACTGTGGGGGATTCCAGCTTCACCTCTGGACTCCTCTCTCCCTGCACTCAACAAACTTGAATTTCCAAACGGCTGTCTGCCGTTGCCTCGGCTGGCCCGATTTACGAAGCAGCTGATGAGATGAAGAGGATGGAGTGACGATCTTTAACGACAGCAGCTCCCCACGCCAGGAAGGACCCTGTGGCGAGACGCCACGGAGCTCAGGAGCAGCAGCTATCCCGTGTACCGCCCCTCCCCAGCTGCTTCGATCCCGCAGAACAGACGTCGTCTGATATCCGCTCTGCCGCCCGCAATGGCAGGTCCCCCCAATTGTACGCACTGTCTCGCTGCACATTCGAAACCCCACCTCCGAGACAGTTCGCAGTATGCCCGGTGGCGAGCGGACAGGGCTTCGTTCAGTACCTGGAACGGAAACCTGAGAGCTTCCAGAACCATCAAGGTTCGAGGGGTTCTCTTGCTTCGATAACTGTTTCATACCCTCTCTGTGCGGCAAAGTGCGAGAGGCTCCACTGCTGTAGAGCTGCTGTTCCCTGTGGGCACGAAGCCAAATCGACTCGATCCGATCGTCCTCCCGCTACAGTTCCAGATCGATTGCCCGTGCGGCCCAGAAGTAGAGCATCAGAAACCACCGGCTACCCCGGTCAGAGATATCGCTGGGTCAGCGAGCATTGTCCGTGCCAGGCAGCCTGGTCGAACTTCGCACGTCCGCTCGGGAGATTCCCCGTCATCGTTGACTACTCCACATTCCAGACCTCCGCCGATCTCGATTGGCCATCAATCAACCCGCGCGACGTCCGTCTTTTGCACTTTCTTCATGTGGCGCCGCGGAAAGGGAAGGACGTGGAGCTTGGAGTAGATCCAACGATTTCTCCAATCCCGATTTGGCATGTACCTGGTCCGCCGCTTTGCACTGGCCGGGTTGCTTCCTCTTCCATTCCTTCATCTCCCGGGTCCCGATTGTTGTAACCCTTCTGCCGTTCTAGCCATTTCTGAGGGGCAGTGCCGTCCCTCGCGTTTCGGGAACCGGGGTGGAAGCAATTTAAAGTTAGTGGAAGGCCACGCAGGTGAGGTGGGATCAGTGCTAGCCCGTCAGTGCCAGCCAGCTTCTGGAAGACTCTGATCGATCTCTGGGAGAAAAAGCCCGGGCCACACCGCGAGTTTTAGAGGTGGACTGTGCACTGGCCAACCCCTGAACCTGCTAGAAAATCTTGTTACCAGCCAGCGTATCGGCAAGTGGCCTCAAACTTTGCACGGACTTGTCTGAAGGGCAAAAGGGGGCTGGCCGACAATTGACACGGCACGGCTCGATACCTGAACAAGGGGTATTACTTTCATACGCTGTACTACGACGGCCCCTCACCCACCATGCTGGAACATTGCTGCTCTGCAATGCTCGGGCAGCCCGACTTGAGCGCACAAGCACGACTGTGTGCAAGCCAAGTACATGCATTCACATATTAGATCAAGGTACCGGCCTGCGACAACCGTTGTCCTGGAATACCACACAGACCAACAACCTTTGCAACTGCATCTCGTCGAATGTTCCGTGCGCATTCGCCAGGCTTGCACACTTGCAGAACGACCCTGGCCTAGTGACCCCCCGGGATCGTCCCTATTCCTACCAATCAGCCGCCTCAGCAGCTCCATCCGGTCTCGTTGTTTGAACTAGGGGATTCCGAGTCCTTGCGCCACCGAGCGAACGATTTGGATCGAAGCCCTAAAAAGAACGTCTGCCGCTCCACTCCGGCAGAGTCCATCAGACGTGCAGCCTCCTTTTCCACCGACGCTTCAGTTTCCTTCCCTGGCCTCCAAGGCTGGATATCGCGACTTCGAGATACAGCCCCGCTATCCCCGCGACCGCCGACTACCGAACATTGAGCCGCCACCGCCGTTGAACATTCCATTGTCCGAAATCAAGCCCAGTGCGGCACGCGAGAGCTTGCTTCTTGAGAACCAGGACTGGTGGAGACCCGGTTTCATGCGAAGAGGTACGGGAACCAGCAGGGACAAACACAGTCGCCAAGGGACCGGCACACGACCTACCTGAACGCGACTCGACGGCGCACACATCTAACCGAGCTGTGAACGGGACGCGATGAGGTATGCTCGCCTGGGTTCTCTTGAGGAGGAAGGCTGTTACTGGCTGCTGCGGGTCTGTGATAGTCTCTGCTGCTTGCAGGCGATGGCAGTCGACGGCGGACCGCGGAAAATAGCACACAGCCTAGCCACCCCCCGGGTGTTTTCCCCACGCGGGTCCTCTCACTCCCTCGCACTTGCTGGCTTTCTTGTGTCTACTCAGAGCTCGCATTGCTGACGAGTTGGCATCAACAACAGGGCAGATGGCCGCTGTGACTGAGACTGCATCGAGAAACCACGCGGCCGAAGGATCTGACGACTCAATGGTGTAAGGACAGTCCCACTCATTGCGCCCACCATCCAGATGTCGACACCGTCACCCGGAGAGCCTATGGAGATCACGACCCCGACAAATTCGTCGGCTCCAGCCTCGGCCACCAAGAGCCCGGACGCCGAGAGCAAGGTCAACGGAGGCGCAAACGACCGCCTGAAGCCGCCGGCCTCGCAGAACGATCAGTCGTCGTCCGACAACATGCCGGCACCGGCAGCACCGGCGCCCGCCGTCCACCAGACCAAGGTGGTCCAGGCTGCCTTCATCCACAAGCTCTGGAGGTGCGCTTATTGCTCAGTTTCGCCCTGGCGATAGTTGCTAACTCCATGGCAGCATGTTGGAAGACCCCAAGATCCAGCATCTCATTTCCTGGACAGCAAACTCGGAGAGCTTCGTTAGCAGCCGTCGCACGAGTTCTCCAAGGTGCTCTCGTAAGTGGTATTTCAAACCGACCAGGTGTGATCGTATCTGACCAGAACAGGCAATATTTCAAACACACCAACATCTCCTCTTTCGTGCGCCAACTCAACATGTACGGTTTTCACAAAGGTATGATCTCTGGCCTTTGCATGGCTATGGAATGCCATTGACAGCATCAGTGAGCGATGTCTTCGCCCACGGGTCGCCGGATTCGACCATGTGGGAGTTCAAGCACGGCAACGGCAACTTCAGGCGCGGCGACATGGGCGCGCTGCGCGAGATTAGACGTCGGGCTTCGAGGCATGCGCTGGTACATCGGGAGTACAACAACCAGAAGGCACCTCAATCACAACCTGCCACGCCGGCAGAGCCCATGGCGCCCATGCCGGACGCGACCAACCCGAGGCTCAGCAACATCGAGCACACGCTCTTCGAGCTAAGCACCCGGCTGCAGCGCCACGAGGAGAATGCACAGTTCATGCAGGTTAAACACCAAGCGATCATGGACACGGTGGCCCGCCTGCTGCAGTTCAATCAGGACCTGTCACGCGCCGTTCTAGCGCTGGCTCCCAGCCCCGACAACCCGATACACCGGGACGGTAAGTGGCAGACCCCAACTAGAGACTTGGGGGGTTGGGGCATCATAGGCTAATATCTCTCTCCTTAGTCTCGGTCCTGCAGTCAGAGGTCCAGCGGCAGATGGACATGTTCCGCACGCTCGAGGAGGCTCACGAGCCTATCTTCGCTAACACACGCCAGTATTTCTCCAACATGGAGAATGCCCCCGTCTCGCCCCGGCAGTTACCCCAAGACGATCCCCGCAGGACCCCTCGCGGTTCCCCAACCCCGGCCGCCACCAAACCCCTACCGCCCCTCAGTGCCATCCAGCCTCTCCATCAGCACTCGCCGCTCCTACGGCTCAATAGGCGGCAACAGCACCACTCAGCCCTCGCCCTCGTCCCTCCGCGTACCGGTTCCTCCCCCCCCCTCCAGGTCCGCACCCCCCTCGCGAACATGGAACTACCCCCCAGCCTCGCTCGCCGCCACACCTCTGCTGACATTCGCGCCCACGGCTGGCAACCCAACCCGCCGCCCTTCGCCTCGGGCCTCCGTCCTCTCAATGGCCCTCCTCGCCCAACCGCCTCGCTCCCGGCGGCCCCGACGATGGCCAGCGCATCCGCGACTCCTTCTCGCACTACTCCCTGCACAGCAACAACCCCGCCTCTTCGCAGCCCGCACTCCGTCCGGCTTCACCCCTGCTGCCGCATCTGTCCAACGGTGGCCCTCCGCCACCGGCGCTGGATACGTTCGGCAGCTGGTCGTGGAACTCGGCAAACAGGGTGATAGCAGGAATTTGATGGTCAAGGATCATTCCGCGCCGCCGACGCGGAGGGGTAGTATGGCGCATATACTGAACCCGACGGAGTCTGCGAGAGAGATAGGGGAGGATGGCTTTATGAGCGGGATGCTTGATCCGAGGGAAGAGGATCGGAAGAGGAAGAGGTTGCAGTGAGGTGCGATGCCGAACTGCGGTGGAGGTGGATCCGAATGGGTGGAAGTAGGACTAAACGGGGGTGTTTGAGTGTGGCTCCTCGCCCGTGCCCGATGTCGCCGGCTTCAGCTGACGTTAGCTTGAGAGGCACAACGGCGCCAGCAACAACCCGACCCAGTCGTCGATCCCAATGCATCGATCTATCCACCAACACTTCCCGGAACATGGTTTGAAACGCGGGCGCGCGGACTTCCAACGCATCATGCCTGCTCTGTTACAGCTTCGACCTTTATCTTCTTTCGACAACTCGGATTGTTTTTTCTATCGCTACTGTAATCTACTTCACGACCGGATCACTTGTTCATTGACGGACGCATCATTCCCTTGGCGGACTAGGGAGCTAATACGAAGCATCATCACTAATCGGCCTTTTTTTTTTTTTTTTTTTTTTGCCTTGTTCCCTTGGCTTCTTCGATTCCTTCGCTTCAACAGTTTCTCGTGTTCTGAAAGTAACAGCGGGCTTCGCTTTGCGTCACAAAATTTCTTTTTCCCAATTTTTTGTGTGTTCACAAGCCTTTTGGGGTGTTGGTTGGGTGCGGGAGCTCGAGAGGGCGTTTCTCACTAGGGACGCTCCATGATCCAGCTCTTTTCTGTGCTGTGTTCGCACTGGCGGGTGGGCCGGGTATGGTTGGGTGGGTTGGATGCTTTGAAAGGGTGGGTGAGAGGGAGGGAGGTTGTCTTGTATTAATCTCTATCACAGTCGAGGGCGGTTGGTTATCCCTTTCAGGGGTGGCGCGAAGTTGTAGTGTATCTTGCATGTTGCCGACGGATGGGTTGGGCAGTGGGAGCTGAGTTAGAGCGGGCGTGGCATTGTCTGGTTTCAAAACGCCGACTTGGCTGTTTGTGATAGTCGCCTATGTATGGGCATCGACTTGTAAGGGGAGGGATGTGTGGTTAATTGTACTGTAATGTTGTTCGAGCAACTCGAAGACTTGAAAGCCCACGACGCCTTGGGCACATGTGCTTTCGGTTTGACAGCAGGTGTGATGCCCAAGATACTTCTCAGGAAATTGCCCGAACCGACACAAGGGGAGACGGGGCGTGCTGATGCAGCAGGAGAGTATCTGCCTCGAACAGACAAGTTGACGGGTGGAATGACAACTGCAGTTACACCACGCTAAGGCAAGGGACAGGTACCCCTGAGGGTCCGCATCTTGCATGGCTGTCCCACTCCGACGAGGCAAGACTCGACCAAGCCGCTTGCCCTGCTGGCCCTGACCGGTGAAATTGAGGTTGGCCCGAGAACACTCCTCTCTGAAACTCCGACAAGGCTTCCCTTGATAACGCCATAATTACCATCCTCTTGTCTTCCAACGATACATTAGTGTACATCATCCTCTTGTGCAACATGGTCAATGAACCGACGGGACTGATCAAGGGGTTTTGAGCGGGACTGATCAAGCACACATCCAAATGAAACAACAGCATAGCCAACACGTCAACACCCCGGTTCCAATGATCTGCTCCGCTTCCCCTTCCAAGTCTTGTATCGGAACATTAATGCTACGAAGATCATGACCGAACACCGGAGACGGCATATATAATCGTCATGCGTTACACCCCCACCACGGTCAGAGCTAGCTGTACATCATCAATGCCATCATTACTCCAAAGAAAACAAAACGAGGGACGTCTTGTACATGTCCCACGCATCCTCCCCGAATCGGCTCAAACAAATACCAAACGAAACCAAACAAGGTCCAAACACCACCCCTCTTAGTCAAATCCGTCTATCTCCTCCTCCTCGTCGTCCCCCCGGAGCCTCGCCTCACCCACCTCCCTAATCTTCTCCCTCAGCACCGCCCTCCCATACCTCTCGGCAATCTTCCCAGCTGCCTCAATCATCCTCCCGCTGTGATCCCGCATCAGCTGCACCACCTCCAACGCCCTCATGCCGCGCTCCTCGCCGCCTTCGCGGCACTCGACGGCCAGCATCTGCAGCAGGGTCTTGTCGATGTCCAGCTCCAGCCGCGCCAGCAGCGCGCGCTGGGAGGCGGTGGTGGAGCGGGACGACGATAGGAGGTCGGAGAGCTGGGAGTGGAGCAGGGATTTCTGGAGGTAGGTTTGTGTCAGATCTAAGGTTTCGCATGATTGCTCTGAGTTGGGGGCGTTGTCCTCAGATTCGGATTCAGACGAGGCGGAGAGCATGTCGTCGTCTGAGGCGTCTAGGTCAAGACCGGGGGTGGGTTTCTTTTTGGATTTGGGTTTGGATTTCTTTTTAGGCACCGACGTGAGCGGGATGGAGAAGTCAAATTCGGAGAGGAGTGGACGAGGAAAGTAGGGGTACTGGTCGCCGCCCTTGAGGATGATGCAGTGGAACTTGTCGTCGGCGACGGCAATGGGGAAGTAGCTCTCGTGCTTGCGGCCGGAGGCGAGGCGCGGGAGGAGCTTGGTGTCGAGGAGCGGGATCCAGGATGCGCGGGAGGGCTGGCGCCAGTGGAGGAGGGTAAGAAGCGTGCCGGTTGAGTCGTAGATGCAGGGGTCCTGCGAAATGTCAACAACAAGCTGTGGCGAGGATTGGTGGAGGAAACCTACGCCGTTGTCGGAGAAGAAAACGCTCTTGACCGTGGCGCCTTCTGGTAAGGCGACAGTGTCCTCGTTCTGGCACATCTCGTCCCGCTTGATGTTCTCGATGCTGTACAGCAGCCGGCACATGCCGTCTGGTCCGACAGGGCCGTTGCCCATTGTCAGGACGTAGTCTCGCCAGCTGGCGCAGGTGACGATGGGGGTGCTCTTGGGGCGGTAGACGCGATAGGGTATGCCAAACAGCGTGTATATCCTGACATAATTGCCTGTCGTTGTGACGGTAATGAAGGTGTCGCTGAGTGACATGGCCAGGACGGCCTCGCCCTTCGGCAACTGGATGCGCCAGTCGCTGCGCTGCGTCCAGGTTTCGTGCGGCCGGTAGAAGACAACGGCCGGAGCATCGTCCTTGGGCGGACATGAAAAGAGCGTGCCTTTCTCGTTCAGACATGCTTTATCGTAGAGGAAGGTGTCCGTAAAGTGGAAGTCCCTGTGGAACTCGTGGTCGTAGAATTCCACTGTGACAGTGTTGTGAGAGTCCTGGTCGACCGTCCAGACGAAACCGATCAGGTTCAGACAGAGGTACTTGCGGTTGCCTCGCCAAGGGGTAGAACCAGGCTGGAAGGCTGGGTGCAGCTCGGGCTGGAAAAAGTTGCCACGCTTGCTGGGAGGTTGCCCAAAGAGGTCGTCATCGGCACTCCGTTTCCTGGCGGCGCTCAGCGTGTAGCCAGCACCGTCATCGTCGACCACGAAACCATCGTCATCCTCTCCAAAGTTGTCATCCATCAGGTCGTCAAAATCGTCCAGCTCGCCCGCGCGTGGCCGTGACGGGAGCGCCTTCTGGATGGCCTCGGCCTCCTCCATTGGCACCGATCTCTGCTAGAGGATCGTGAATGAAGGGGGCGGGCTGTCTCGGGAGCTGGAGCATGGAGGCGAACTGCTCCGTGACGAAGTCGGGGCAGATGAAGACCTCGCCATCCGATGTCGT
Source organism: Achaetomiella virescens (assembly GCA_031001845.1). Taxonomy (NCBI): domain Eukaryota; kingdom Fungi; phylum Ascomycota; class Sordariomycetes; order Sordariales; family Chaetomiaceae; genus Achaetomiella; species Achaetomiella virescens. The sequence continues at coordinate 111,582 of JARNGD010000065.1, forward strand.
AAAAGAGGCCAGGTTCTTGGTTGGGTGCCAGGCGATATCAATGACATTCGGATACTCGTATCTTGCGACCACGCTCTGGTCCTTGGCCGACCAGACCAGCAGCTTCTTGTCCTTGCCGGCTGAAGCAAGGAGGGCGCCGTTCGGAGACCAGGCGAGCGCTGTGATATCTCCGTCGTGTCCGCTGGAGAAGGCCCGCTGCTTCTCCCAATCATTCTTGGACACAACCTGGATGTCCCTAGTCGGCGTCGCCACGGCAAACGCCCGGCCGTCGGGATGCCACACCACCCTGCATGAGGCCTCGGATTCCGTCTCCATCCTCCCAATGACGCCGTCGACCTTGCGGATGAGCTCAGGGTGCTCCGCCGTCAGCGAGTAGATATAAACGACCCCATCCGTGCACGATAGCGCGAGCATGCTCCCCCTTGGGTCAAACGACAGATGCTTGGTGGGCTTCCCGTGCTCCTTGAGCGTCAACAGCTTCGTGTTATCCTCAATACCAACAAGCTTGACAGTCAGTTCGTCGCTCGCCACGGCGCACCACTTGTTGTCGGGCGAGATAGCAACATCCCGCACGGGTAGCGAGGTGCGCAGCAGAAAGCGATCGAACATGTTGGTGTCGCCGAGGGCGTAGTAACTGACGGTGCCATCCTCGGAGCCGGCGACGAAGAAGTCGTTGGTGGCGGCCACGGCCAGGTTCTGTTCCTGGCACTCGTCGATGTTGGTGGGCTCGCCGTCGAAACCCGTCTTGTAGAGGCGAATGGTGTTGTTGGAGCCGACGGTGACCAGCCTGGTGCCGTCGGGCGTGTAGGCGCAGCGCGTGATGCCCTGGGTATGCGCTGGCCGGGGCCGCGGCCGGGACGCGATGAGCGACGCCATGTGCTGTCAATTGGGTGGTCAAGGTATGAACTCGGGCATTCACTGTTGATGCCGGCAGAGTCTAAACATCGCAGTTCGTCTTGGTGTTGTGTTGGCGTTGGAGGTCTGAGGTTAGTGGGGGTTGCTGCGAGACGCGTCTCACCGCGTTTCCATTTACTTTTCGTGTTCAGCGTTCCCCACCAAACAGCTCAATGTTCGTCGCCATCGTCGTCGACAGCTGCCAGCTGGCGCCGACTGGCGCCTTCCATCTCCTTCCATCAGGCACGAACAAACTGTCCATCAACAACCGGAGGCAGCAGTGAAACCAATTGGTTTTTGCAGCAGGCAACAGGTTTTCTGGATTCTATAAGAGGCCCTGGGCTTTTTGAAAGATTTGCTGGGGACGAGGTTTGCCGGACAGTTGCGAAAATGCAGTCATCAGACCCCGAACACTTCTTTGAGACCGAGTGAGTGAATGAAAGAGGAGGGGGGAAACAAAAGACGCGATGAGCCCCTGCTAACGCCCCTCACAGCGCCGCCCAGGAGAAGAGGCAGCGGCGGGCAGCCAAATCCAACAACAAATACGGCAACCCCATCACTCTGAAATCCAAGATCCTTGCCGCCATCCCCGACCCCCGCGCACCCTCCTCCGCCGTCTTGGTCGCCGAGTCGGCCGGCGCAGTCCGGCTAGTCAATCTCAATGTATGTCTACGTTGATCATCCAAGGTCGAACTCCGTTAACTAACTTCCGACCAGGACCCCGAAGACACCAAAACGACCTACCGCGGCCCCGCGGCCCCCATCATCAGCCTCGCGGTCGGCGGTCCGCACTCCTCCCTCCTCTTCGCCGGCTGCTGGGACAAGGCGATCTGGTCGTGGGACCTCTCCACGGGCGCCCCGGGCCGCAAGTACCTCGGCCACACAGACTTTGTCAAGGCGCTCGCCTGCGCACGCGTCGGGGGCAGGGACCTTCTGATCAGCGGCGGCGCGGACAAGAAGATCATCGTGTGGGACGTGGCGTCCGGGCGGCGCCTGCACACGCTGCAGGATGGCGTGGTTAATATGCTGAGCGTGCAGGATCTGGTCGTGGACCACGCCGCCTCGGCGAACGGGAGAGGAGGTGGTGGTTATTAGCGCGAGCAGCGATCCGCATATTCGCAGGTGGAGGGTGAGGTTGGATGGCTGGGAGCAGGTGGCCGAACGGCGCCTGAGGGCCGAAAGGCACGGAGCGGAGAACCATTCTGGAGCATGAGACGACGGTGTATAAGGTGCTCGATCATGACGGGGGAGAGGAGGTGGACCTGTGGAGCTCGAGCGGCGATGGTACGGCCAAGTGCCTGTCGCGGCTGAAGAATTTTACGTGCGAGGATACGTTCCACCATGGGGATCACGTTCGGGCTGTGGCGGTCACGGAGCAGTGGGTTGTCACGGCGGGGAGGGACGAGGATGTCAAGTTCTGGGATAGGGGTTCGGGGAAGCTCTGTGCGCTGGTGGGCCACTACGATGAGGTCACGGAGCTGGTGGTGATGAGGGTCCAAGCGGGGCGGCGGAGAGGCTGTGTAGTGTCAGCATTGATGGGACGGTCCGGACGTGGCCGCTGGCGAAGGCCGGGCTGGACGCGGCGGTTAAGGAACAGGAAAAGCCTGTGGAGGAAGAAGGAAAGGAGGAGGTAGGAGGCGGTGGGATGTTGAGTGCTGAAGAGGAGGCCGAGCTGGCGGCCCTGATGGAGGGCGATGATGAATAGACTGATGAGGGTCCGAAGATCTGCGATGATGTTTCCCCAGCCACCTCGCGTATCGCCGGGAGCTGATCGTCACAGTCTGGATCATCGCCGCATGGTTACACGCGTGGTGTTCCCGGCGCCACCAGACGGTAATTCGGTTTGATTGTCAGGAGTGAACTCCGACTGCAAGGAGCCATCCGGTTCGGGGACTCCGCAGCGGTGGGGGAGGCAGAGCCGAACGCTGGGACTGGGTGTGCTGTTGGCGGGCGAGAATGGTCAACCATACGACAGACAGCCAATTCTTGCGCTGACAGTCGGGAATCCCGGAGCGCCTTGGCGGCGTCGGTCTCGGCAAGCTCGGTCCTGCATATCTAAGGTTAGTCCAGATGGACATGCAAGATCTGGGTTCGTCTGAGCGAAACCACTGAACTCATGCAGGGGCGCGGGAGGCTGCAGGTAAAACCGAACTGCATGACTTACATAGATTTGGAGTTCACACCGGATGAGCTTGAGGGATAACAGGGTTCGACTCAGTCGACGCAGCCTCCGCCTTCCTGGTTACCACGTGCACCTCTTTGTCTCGCATCCGCAGAAAGAAAACCAACCCTCAGAACAGAACCAACAAGGGTGCTCATCAATATCGAAGCTCAAGCCAACAGAGTTGCATTGTCCCGCCAGCTTTGTTTCGGTAGTCGAGACAGCCGATGCACGTTGGAGGCGTGAGTACGAGAAACCTATAAGCACGGCCGAAGCGGGGCGTTGCCGTAACGTAGCACTAATGGGACGATGCTGTGTTTTCCTCCATCCAGAGCACGTTGTACGGAAACACCGGCACCGTGGAACACGCAAGGAAATGTCCACTGCGGTTATGTTTCTGTTTCGGGTGCCTGACCTGATTCCTGACTCTGGCTCCAACGGCCAACGTCGTCGTCGAGACCCAGAACTACCTGAGTGGCAGGCAAACACTTGCTGGTACTGAGTACGGAGAGGAGAGATGGGATTCTGGGAAAATGACAGATCACCTATTTTTGACACGGGCCCAACCCAGATCGGGCTACCCTGATGCGCTATCTGACCAAGTGGAGGTGCCAGCGGAACGCCATGGATCCTGGCATCAGCCCCGGACCCCAACAGCCCAGTGCACGTCCCTTGCCCTGTGCAGCATAGCGCTGGGGAGCCATTGGCTAGTCAAGGGGCCAGGTACAATTTCAGGTTCGCGGCATCTGTCTGCAACTGTAATCTAATCCCGGTCCCTGCAAGGCCTTCTTTCTTTCTCATCAACCGCTCGAATGATGTTGGTTGGCACTCGGTCCACTTCCAGTCCGCAATCACACTCGCCACAAATGGCCATCTAAATGACTGCAAGGCTTCACGCTGCAAGCAGCATAATCAGTCTGGGGGCGGGGCGCAGCTTTGCAAAGGGATGGCTTTCGGGTCAGACACGTCGTTCGCCTGGAAAGCTACTCCGCCGTCCCATTGCTTCTTGGAGCATGCACAAAGGGTGCGAAATTTGGCATTCCCTCTCCTCCTTCCCTTCCTCCCTCCCTCCCTTCCCTTTTCCTCCTCAACATTCCTGGGGGGTGGGATCTCTCAGATCGCACAGCGTCTGTAGGAAAACCCCAGGGCCAATCATGGGTTTATTGCGGATTGTTGCCCGCTAGTACCCGTGACAGTTCCCGCCCGCGCTTCTCCAAGAGAAGCAAGCTTCTTTTGCATACTGTGTAGCTATTCCTGTACCTCGCTCAGTCACGACCATGGCCCGCTCCCGAGCAGCAGGAGACGGGACGGGATCGGCGCATGCTACCCTGCTTTCCCCTACCCTCTTCAGTCGGCTCAGTCGGGCATGGATGCAGCGCAGGTCCATCATCATCTTTGCGCCGACTCAACTTGGTCCAATCCCAGTTACGGTCGTCCAGCCAATATTATCCACCCGTCCCCCGCGCATTTCCCACGCCTTGCTTCTCCAACTTTCGCCAGTTCGGGCCCAACTTGGAGGTTGCTCTCCAAACGTGACGGCACATGGGTGACAGATCCCCGCCAGCTCGATACCCAGCCTCACACACTTCCAAAATCGGGAACATGCACTCAGGCTGCCTGCAGGCCCCTCATCCGAAGCCCGTCTCCTTCCCTATCACTTTCTTGCCCGCAGCCCATGTGCTTGGTGCTCCGCGCAAGCCACCCCCTCACGTTCCTCGTCCCTCGAGGTGTTTCTAGGCAGTCTTTGACTGGTCTTTGGTTTCTTTTTTCTGAAACAACTTGCTTTGAGACTGCAAGACCGTTGGCTTGCTGCCGATCTCAGCCCTCAAAACGAAACATCACGGACGGACCGGGGCCTGGTGTTAATTGTGGGGGAAGTCTTTTCTTATTCTTAACATTTTAGATCCCACACGTGTTGCCGTGTGCTAGGACCCCCAGTTGATATCTCGCAAACGAGCGTGGCGGCGACGATCTCTTTCTTCTCGTCATCCCCCTCGAGGAAGGGTTTTCGAGTCCCCGCCGTCATTTACACTATGGCTCCGCCGATCTCACCAAGACGGCTGGGCTTATTGTTGCCCTGGAGGGCCCATCCCAGCTCGTGTCGACCCAGCTGCGTCTTCTCCCGACTTCTGAAGACATTCTGGTTCTTCCTAGTCTTCAACACTACCTGACGGAGACCAACCCAGAGGCACCTTACGACGCGCGCGAGCTCATTCGCCGATATCAAAACGCCGCTCAGGCACGACACGCCGAGGCCCTGGACTTCTTGCGACATTCAACAACAGCAGACGAAAAGCGCCTGGTCTTTATGCACGGAGGTACCATGTCGGCACAAGTCAGCTGTCTCTCCACCATCATGGAGCACGAGACCGACGGGGACATTGAGGAGGCGCATGCGACCTACATTCGGGTTGCGAACCGGTCCTCAAGAAGGGCGTTGTTTCAGGACGTCTCGTTGCCGTCGGAGGATGTGGACAACCCCGAGGTCACGAGACCGGTGCCGTCAAAGGAGGAGCCGCATCGTCTGTGGGGGGCATACATGGAAGCTCAAGATGATGCGATAGAGGACCCCATCATCCGCGCCATGAGGGCGGCAGATGCGCTCTACAAAGAGACCGAGTTCCTCCAGCCTGTCACCCCGGATACGGATCTCACCGTCAAGCTAATCGATATCCCATCTCGGTTCAAGACCGTCTGAACTCAACGGTTCGCGAGTCGTCCGAGACCCTTTGGAACTCCAGACTGCACTCCCCGTCTGACAAACAGCCTCACAATTTCAGGGGCCCGACAGAACCGGTTCCCCGGTCTCACCTGCCAAGATCTCATCTAGTACGGCCTCAACGAAACCCAGCTCCACGGGTCCACGCAAGCCGCCGCTGCGGATCCACATCCCCTCGTCGCCGATCACATGGGCCGGTGATATAGTGGCTGGCGTAACCGGCAATATTCACCAACGGCCGACCAAGCGCAGGGCCTGACATCTCAATCCCTGAGGCACAGGAGATCACCCACCATCGAGTCGAACTTGCCGCCGAGGCAGATACCAGCAAGCCATGGTAACTTCCAAGGTGACACGTCGAGACCGGGCCAAAAGTCCTATGGCCAGCCAGTGTCTCATGGGAGCGGCAATGCGACAGAACTCATAATCCCCGAGACTGAGGATCAGCCATTCACTGCAATCCTTCAGATGCTCGAGGACATCGTGGTTCACTTTCAAGAAGAGACCCCGAACGAGCTCCATGATTTCGTCTTCAGGCGCCTCAGCGAGAGTTGCAAGGCCACACGGTCGTCAGTTCCAGGGCCATCCCCGGAAGAGACGGATCTCCTCTTGATGAACGACGGCCTTGTTGAAAAGGGCCAATCTACTGATGGGCCCAGTGGCGGTGTCAAGCCGTGGGCTCCCCAAGATCTGGTCCATGGCTTGCCCACACCAAACCACTCGCCGAAACCCTCGGACACAGCCGTACCACTAATGGAAACCAGGTTTCACAGCATCAGCGTCGGGCAGGAAACGGCGGTGTCTGTCCAGAACTTCCTGCGAACGTTCCTCTCTACCAAGCTGTCCCTGCAAGACCGACGGTACGCGGACCGCGCAGGGTTCCCAGCAGAGGGCGGTCTGTGGAAGCCCCTGGACTGCGATGGCTTGCGGACCGCGTCCGATGATGGCGAACCGAGACTCGACCTGATTCTTGCCGTTGGCTCTGAGAGCACGGTGGAAAGGTCCCGTCTGTCGGAGATTGTGGCACAGATTGAGAAGCTGGGATCCAAGACCAGCGGTCTCTCGCGGACTGGGCGGTTGGATACCCGGTACGTTGCCATTCTCACGGTCTGGAAGAAGCGAAGCTAACAGGCACAGATACCTCATCGCCAACGCGATGCAGGCGTTCACCGCGCAGCCTCTAACCAAGCAGACCCAGAGCAACCCCTTCGCCGACCACACCCTGCTCGCGGCCCTGATCATCCCCCACCTTGAGACGTACCTGGCCACCCTCCAGACGTCCGCTTCCTGCTCATCGAGTACCCGGCTGAGCACCTTCCCACCATCCTCGCCCTGCAGACCCTCATCGGCACAGAGATGATGAAGGTCGTGGGCATCATCAACAGTGATGCCTCCCCACCCAGGCACTCCCTCTCAGTTCCAGAACCAGATCGTGGCCCCGAGGGCTTCCGCTCCCTCAACCGCCGAGCTTCACAACTCGGTGGTGCCTTCCTCGGTCCCTGCTCCCTCTCTAAGGCCAATTTCATCCTCGCGTCATCCGCCACCGGCTTTGAAACAGCCACCTTTGTCGCGGCCATCCGCGAAAGCCTCATCTCCATCTCCGATTTCTACATACCGGAGCGCCCGCTCTACAAGCACCCTACTCTGCAATCACCCCCAAAAAGAAGTCAACCCCTTCCCTCACGATCAACACCACCACCATCCCCAAAGCCTTCCCCACCGCAAACAACCCTCTCACGTCTCCGTCTCAACCCTAATCATCACCCCTCCCTCCTCCCCAGCCGAGCCGCTCCTCCCGCGCGGAGGCCCACTCCGCCCGCCTTCTCACCACCCAAATTTCTTCTTCTCCTCCTCCTCCTCTTCCTCCTCCTCCTCCTCCTCACCACCTCCCACGACAATCCCACCGCGCACCTCGTCCCGGCCCGACGGAGCCCAACCTACCGACGGGGGAATCCGCTGGGGCGAGGTCAACTACGCTACTCATCCTCCTGGCCCCTCAGTTCCATCCTTCTCAGTCCCGTCAATCGTCACCACCCCACCGCGACTCATCCACGAATCCTGGAAGAAGCACCACTTCCTGGTCTGGCAGCACCGTCACCGCCGTTAGCCACAGGAGCGCCTCCAACATCGCCAGCAGCGGTGGGAGGAGTCGGTATCTGCTCCAGCAACATCGGCACAGAAAGAAAGACTCGGATCCGCTGTCGCCTCGGTATTTGCCTCTGACAAGGTTGGATATGTCGGGGATAGCGATGATGGTGAGGGGTACGACGAAGGGGAGGGGGATTATGAGGAGGAGGAGGAGGAGGAGGAGGTAATGGACGCGGAGGAACGGAGGCTTATGCCGTTGTTTATGAGGCGGAGGATGGAGGAGGAGTTTGGGAGGGGGAGTAGTAATAGCAGTAGTAGTAGCAAGGCGAGGAGGTGGTTGGGGCTTGTCTAAGTCTTGTCTTTATTTGTTTTACTCTGTTGTGTTTGTTGATTCTGGCCGCGGATGGGAAAGGATTAGGCTGGGGGTTGTTACCTTCTTACTCGGTATTATTCCTCGACATGGGATAGGGAAGGGGGTGGGGTGGGCTGTACGATATCCGGGCCACACACGTTTTCCAAGCGTTTTTCTTGTGTTTTTCCAGTTGTTTTTTTGCGTTCTTGTAATACCATACCAGAAGTAACAGATAAGATACCAATATGTTGTTTACTTTGCCGACGGCGGATAGATTTAAGTCATGTATTTGAACAGAAAGAAAGCGCTTGCCTTCGCTCGACTGTTGGAGAAGATTGTAAAGGAGATGCTGGCCATCGGGACAAGGACAGCGCGGAATCTAGAACAAATAGAAGGAAGATTACCATACAGAGCCAAGAGGCAAATTGATTGTCAACGATGATAGCGGTTACAACTCTAACCGCTCCCATGTCAGCTTACATTCAGGAGCTTCCAGGAGCGCGGCGCAAATACAAAATAAGACACGAACTTAGGGATTGCAGATTAATACGAGATAGGTACCCAGTGCGCCACACTAGCAAAGTAGTGCTCGCCAGATGTCATACATATACTAGCAGCAGACAGGTGTTTAGGCGTCATGGGACGCGGAGGATGCTCGAGAGGGTAGTGTTGTTGCAAGCCACAACCGAGGAAGGGGGATGGATGTCTGGGGGTTGGGGTTGGAGCGCACCTCTCCTCTGTTTCGCTTTCGCACAAAGGCAGAGAGGTTGGGAGAATCCGGAATTGACTCTCCTATGGAACATTGAGAGCTATGGACTTCTGAAAATGACTGCTACACCATGCTCTTGAACGTGATTACTTGGTTGTGCGAGCAGATTCCACTTGACCCAGGCACTGACAGTTGCCACCTCCTGAACAGCGACCTCGCGTGGAGTGTTCCTGGTATTTAAACATGTAACAATGGAGAATGTTGCATATGTAAGGGAAGCCAGCATTCCTGAATTGTGCCGATGCATAGTTCTGGAGGGGGGGTTTACCGGCGCGTAAGATACTTCATGGGGACAAGGCTGGCACCATGATCAAGTTGGCTCCCTGGATGTGAAACATCTTGCACCTGCAACCCGACTTGAATTATCAAAGCAGCCACCATTAGATGACCTCTCGCTCCCTCTCACCCGCCCACACGGCGAACCAACCACCCAAAACAGCCCATCCGAGGCAACCACCACATTCTCACGCCGGCCAACCAAGTCTTAAAGAAATCACGCTGACCGAACGAGTGCATGGGCATGTGCATGAACAAAGCCACGTGTATCAAGAAACAAAACAAAGCCCCAGTTATGACCAAGATGGGAAAAAATACAGGACGCGAGCTGTAGGTAGGTAATAGTAAGGCGGCAGCGGTAGTAGCGGTAAAGGAAAAAGAAACGAGCCAACTCTAGCTCCGGCCCAGTCCATCGTGTTCCGTTTCCAGTAACGCCTGGGCCGCCTTCTCGTCGTCTTCACTCTCCTTCATCACTGTCCTCGATTCAAAGCTCAAGATTCAACTTCCTGAGCCCCAGGGCTACGCAAGAATGACCAAAACTCCCGGTAAAGACGAGTTCCGTCTTCCAGCGCGTCATTCATAGGAGGACCAACCCTTTCTTCGCCCCTCCCTGTCAGTCAGACGAACCCTCCGCGCTCTAACCACGCCCCGTACGCGGCGTCCGAAAAAAGGCCCATCCGATGCAAAAAACGGTTAACACCCGAGAGCAGCAGCAGCAGCAGCAGCAGCACAAACATCAAACGGCACGGGCAGGCAGCGGCTTAGCAGCAGCCGCCGGACTGGTTGTTGGAGACTCCGTGGCCGGGAGCGACGTTGACGTTGGCTTTCGTGTTGTTAGTAGCGATGCTGCTGCCCATGCGCTCCTTGATCTGGCGGGCCATGGTCAGGAAGGCCTGCTCGACGTTGCTGGCGTTCTTTGCCGACGTCTCGAGGAAGGGAATGCCGAGGCTGTCGGCGAATTCCTGGGGCGGTGTTAGTCTGAAGGGAGTGGGGGCCGTTGAAGACCAGCGCACCTTGGCCACTGTGTACTCGACCACCTTCTTGTCCGCCATATCGCTCTTGTTCCCAACGAGCAGCTTGTTGACGCCCTCGGTGGCGTACCTGTCAATCTCCTGCAGCCACTGCTTGACGTTGTTGAAGCTGTCCATGTCGGTGACATCGTAGACGACGCAGATACCGTGGGCACCCGGTAGTAGGAAGATGTAATGGTGCGGAAGCGTTCTTGGCCGGCGGTATCCCCACTGTGCAGGTCAGCATGCGACAGTCTCAACGGCCGGACCTAGGCGCAGCCATGTCAGGAGTTCTGGGACGTACGATCTGCAGCTTCACCGTCTTGCCGTCGAGCTCGATCGTCCGGATTTTCTGGAAGAGTTAGTTGTTGGAAGACAGGTTCGCATGTTGGTTCCCATGCAGCGACGTACGAAGTCAACGCCGATGGTGGAGATGTAGGACTCCGTGTAGGTGTCGTCGGCGAACCGCAGCAGCAAGCAAGACTTGCCGACACCGGAGTCGCCGATGAGCAGCAGCTTGAAGAGATTAGTCGTATCTGCATGGTGTCAGTTGCCTGGGTGGCGTGGGGTGTGCGGGATCGCAAGAGTCGGGGGGCATTGTCGGAGGGGGAGACCCTGGGAAGAGCGAGAGATGTCAGCAAACAAAGGCGGAGCGAGGCAAGCGCAGTCGGCAGACGGCTGCAGACGACAACGTACTACTCGGGATTCATGGTGACTGATTCGCGATGCGGCGAAGATGCAACTTGTTCAAGGATGGGCGGTGGTGGTTGATGGAGGAAAACGGAAGAGATGCGGATCGTGGAGTGAGCGTCGGGAGGTTGATGATGCGGGAAGGCAGCAGGTTGTCGGTCGAAGCAAGTGCACTCTTGGAAGGCTGCGTCAGGGCGCCAGAACAATTGGTCGACAGTGGACCCAGCAGCGGTCGGGGTGATAACGCAGGGGCCTAGCATGGGGGCCACTCACGTGATGCTTGTTCGGTGTGTCAAGGTGTGGCTTGTCTGGCTTGCAGCAATGGCGGAGACACTTGAAATCGACCTAAAATGGAGGGGCTTCGAAACCGTGGGAACTGCTTACTGAAAGGAGATCGAGAGCCAGCAGGACCTGCAAGACTTGTTTCAGTTCTGGCAGGGTCGCGACGTCCCGAGGAACTGTGGCTTTGAGTCTCGGCAAGCTCGTGACACTGGTCGGTGACGCGAGCCACACCGAAGGGCAGCTGGCAACGGTCAGGCAGCCTGGGCAGGCGACCTCGTCACGTTGAGACCTGGTGTCTCGCTCCTTGCACTCACTGCCCGGAGAAGCCTGCACCAACAGCCAGTTCCAGGTGTCAGTCCCAGCTCGCCTGGGCAGCTTGGATCTTTTCCTCCTTTTCCAAAGCTGGTTACATTGTACTTCTGCCCTCAAATGTTGCATCTGGATTGCGGATTCCTTGCATTGCCTTGACCCTGCTTTTGGACGTGTTCTTTGCATCTCATCTCTCAAGACATGGCTTTTAAGAGAGCACGCCAACCGCCAGACCATCAGGGCGGTTTGTCACTTGCCTATGTGATGTTGTGGTTACGGGGGCGATTTTTGGAGCGATGAAGACAACAGAGCCCCTTATCAATAGAGACAGAACTACCATGATGGGCTTTGCACTCCATCAACTGGAACTGAAGGCCAAGATATCGACTTATCGGGCATAGCAGCTTTTGGGGGCACCGACTTGGGAGAAATCCAATACTGACATCATCCCGGCGCCAACCGTCACGGCCCCCCCAACAAACACTACACCACACCAGCCAACCCGATCGAGCGCAAACTTTTGCAGTCAGCCAGCCAATTCCTTGCCGAAGCCCGAGGGGGGAGGGCAGCACTCCGCATCGACAGCCATGTCTGCGCCGGCGAGGATCCTGCGCTCTCCTTCGCTAGGGAGCTCAGTGCGGGCATCCACGCCATCAGAATGCAGCTCTGTACCACCATGGAGACCCTTGGCAATTGAGCAGCGGCAGCAGTCCCGAGCTGTGACCCCGCCCCGCAGTATCTCTCAACAACCACCCGCCCATCACGACCCTCCCACCCACCATCCTCACCCAGGAGAAGCCTCTCGAGCCTCCAACTAGAAGGCGCCACCATCAGCACTACTCCAAAACCTCAGCTCCCCGGAGTCTGGTTCACCGCCCACCCACCACTACTCTCGCTCTCTTCCGAACAAGCAAACTCCAACAAGCCCCCAGACGAGCGCAAGCTCAAGCTGGGTAAGAGTAAGCCCCCTTTCCCTTCGCCTCCGTTTCTCCGCTCTCACCACTCACTTTGACTAACACGGCCTTTCCTCCCCCAAAAACCAGCCCTCCGAATCCTCCAACCCCGCCTCCCAACTCTTCTCCAGGCCCCTCCCGCAAGAAATCCTCTCCCCGCGCATCACCCTCCACCTCTTCCCGTCGACCCACCCGCACCTGCCCACCGTCACGGGCCGCGTCGCATACATCGCCGCGCTGTGGTCGAGCCCGATCGCGTGGAACCGCGTCCCGCTTGTGGGGAACGTTCGGCTGGAGATTTTGTCAGAGAGGATGGTGGACAACCCCAGCGGCATGTATTACGCCACGCTGCCCGAGGGGAGGAGGCCCGAGGGGGCGGTGGGGGAGCAGCTTGTTGTGCGGTGGAGGACGGTAGGGGGAGGGGGCGCGCTGGCGAGGTTGGGGAAGGGGCTGTTGGGACTGGGCGGAGGGAATGGGAAGGGGAAGAAGGCAAGGGGGAAAGCGTTGGGTGTGTGGGGTGAGGAGAAAGAGGGAGGAGGAATAAGAGAGGCGAAGGGAGTGGTAGGAGGGAAAGAGGACGGCGAGACGGAGGTGAAAGCTCCGGTGGGAACGGCAATGCCGGCGAGGTCGACCAGCAAAGAGTTTACGGGTTTGTTTTCTTTGACTTTGACAGCGAAGGGAGGATACTGAGCCATACGATTGAGCATGTGCAGGAAGGTGGGCAGTGGGAGAAAGGGGTAGGTGCGAAGGTGGTCGGTCTGACCGATTGGTTGCTGGGTGGGATAAAGGGGGGAGATGCGCCGTGTCCTGCTTTTGCGAGGAAGGGGAGGTCGTGACGGTGGATTTTTTTTTTTTTTTTCGGCCAGCAGATGCTGCGTGTACAATACGCCGGGGTGATGGGGGGACTCTCGACGACATGACATATGGCGCTGGAGACGGAGGGAATTTGTTTTATCGTTGTACCAGCACCTCACATGGATCAGGTACAGGCACAGGCGCTGGGAGTTGGGACTCGTATCCGTGAAGCTCAACGACACCCTCCTCGTTCATAACGCAACCTTATTTTTTTTTCTAAGTTTTGTAATATTATCCGAAAATCACCAAGCCAAATAACTCAAAGTCAAAACAAACGAGCAGCAAGCAGCTTCCGGATCATGTGCGGTACGCCAACAGCCACTCCTGGATTCACCAAGGGCAGCCGTCAGGACGCTCACTTTACACGCGCACGGTCGTATCCCCGCCCATCTCGCCGCTCAATTCTCGTGACGTGGGCCCTCGGCGCTGGGCGCCGGCCGGAGCTTCGACGGAGGCGGGCCCGGCCGCGTCATACACCTTGCCGTTGGCGCCGCCCTTGGCATGTCCCTTGCCGCCGAAGCCTGCAGCCTGCAGCGCCTCGACGTATGAGACGAGGGCGAGACGCGCCGCCTCGACGACCTTCTCGGCGTGGGCGAGGGCGTCGCGGAGGGCCTGGACGGTCTGGTCCGCGGTCTCGGAGACGGCGGCAGTATGGCCGTTGGGGGTGGTGGGGGTGCCGTTGGCGGCAGGCTTGACAGCACCGTTCTCAGACGCCGACTTGACGCCCTTGCCGTTGACGACACCGCCACTGACCTGCTTGACGCCCTTCTCGCGCTCCTCCAGCAGCTCGCGGATGTGGGCGTTGAGCCACAGCCCTTCGAGTTGGGCGGGCGTCATGTCGCGGGCGCCGGCGATGCGGCCGCGGCAGGTCAGCGTGCCGCAGAGGCAGTCGAAGGGCTGCGCCATGTGCCACTCGGTGGACGGGTAGAAGAACTGGTAGCGCGTGTTAGGAGAGACGGGCTGGGAGTCGGGGAGGGGAAAAAAAAGAAGGGGCCGGGGTAGCGTACCGTCAGCTCGTCACCCGGCTTCAGCCCTTTCGGGCCTACGATGACGCTCATGTTGCCCGTGTCAAAGATCTGCAGGGGTTAACATCCACACCTTCGTTCCAAGACTCTACCTGCTGTTGAAGCAGGCAGTATATCTTCCAGACAACCCCGGGTACGGAACTGACAAGAGACGGCTCGCACGAGTGGTTGATGTACAGCAGGTCGCTGTTGAGGTCCAAGTGCCTGTCACGGCCCATCTGGACGGTCGCATACGTGACCTCAGTGGTCTCGGTGCACGGCGGGAACTCAAGCTTGGCGAAGAGGGCAAACGGCGGCAGGGTCACCTTGGAGATGCTCTTGGTGGTGAACTCGGCCTCGTTGACGATGACCTCCTGGACGTCGGGGTGGGAGGGCTGCACCCAGTGCGGCTTGATGGGAGCCATTGTGACGGTATGGGGATGGGTTGCGTCTTGTGTTTCAAAGAGAACAACGTCGACCGAGAGCAATGGCTGGCGATAGTCGTGTGGTTCGCCTTCAATTGGGGGTGCGTTTGGTGGTTGCGGTGTAGGACCTAGTGTTCAGCCGATGAGGCGCGTGAGACAGAAAGGAACAAAGACAAGACGTCAGAATCCACGATCAACTCCGCTTCTTATGGAGGACCCCAGGACCCAGGTTCCATGTTCCCCCTCACATTCGACACGGTTACCATGTCACTCAGTTCGGCCTTGCTCGGCTACGAGGAACCGCGGAGCGGGACGCATCGCATTTGACAACGCGCGATTTCACACGACGTCCACACGACGCAAGGCGCAGCTCGCAACACGCTACGCTTTCCTCTCGCCCATCGCACCCCGTCCTCCCGCCGTCACGTCCCATTGCTGCTCCATTTTGCTCCATCCTGGTGCCAATTGCTCGATCCGGCCCGAGGCCCACCCAAAAAGCCTCATCTCCTGACGGGTGCCCGCGGGCCAAAAACCCGCACCTTGGATCGAGATGGTGTTCGGCATGTGCCTAGGCACACGATGGAGATGGCGGGGTTAGTCTGTCTGGCGTTTGCAATTAGAATGGTGGGGCTCTGCCGCTTCGAAGAAGTGGATGCGGTGGGTCGGCAAAAAGCGCCGCGCTCACCAATCACAGCGAGCCTCAACCCCAAAGCAGGCCAAAAGGAAGTGAAGGCACAGCATCACCTGGGGACCCTTCACAACACAGCGCAGCAGTCCGCACACCATCGGTACGGCATATCCGCGCACAGGTCCATTCCACTGACCGGGACGGTGGGCAGTGATGAGGGTGTCGAGCATGTTGTGCAATCTGCCGGGTAGGATGCTGGGCAACTTCAGCTTCAGCAGCACTCGCTCAGCTGGAAGTCCGGATCCTGGCAATTCAGTGTCTGGCGTCTCCCCCGTGAGAAGCTCACTCCCCGCATCGAGCCCTGCTTGAACCCCCCGCCGTTGGCTCAACTCAACACCAACTGACTATGTAAGAATTGCCAAGTCCCTCAAGAGACACCAAAGGCGCGGGATGTCAGGATGTTTCCCTCATCTTGCTCACCTAATGGGCAAGCCATCCCCGCAAACCACCAACTACTGTGGTCGCGTGCAAAAAGAAAACCCCCAAGTCAGGTACCTGTGGGGCACAACAATCCACGCGTTTTGACCAATAGGCTGAACACACCCAATTTTCCACTTTAACCTCCTTTTCGATAGAATCGACCTTCAACTTGCAGCAGTATAGTACGTAGTACTACAACAATGGCGCGGCCAAAGGGATCCAGCGGCACTAAACAGCTTACTACCGAAGAGCGTCAGCGAGTTCGGGTTCTATATTTCGATGCCAGCAAAAGCCAAGCCGAGATCCAGAGGATCACTGGCTACACCAAAGCGCAGATCCGGACGGCTATTCGCGCTCGCGACGCCACTGCTGGGCGGAGCACTGGCCGGCCACGGACGTTAACACTAGAGCAAGAAAAGGAGCTTGTTCAATATGTCGTTTCCAGCAAGAAAACCCGTCGAATGGGCTTCCTCGAGCTCTCAACAATCATCTTCGCTGGGGTCTTCGGCATGTGGGTGATCAAGCACGCCCTTTATCGCCTGGGCTTCCGCCGACGAGTTGCCCGGAAGAAGCCACCGATTACCGAACGAACCCGGCAGCTCCGAGAGACCTGGGCTAAAGAGCATGAACATTGGACCCCTGAGCAGTGGGCAAAGATCCTTTGGACCGACGAGACCTGGGTTACTGGTGGCCCGCATAGGAAGCAGTATGTAACCCGGCGTCAAGGCGAGGAGTGGGATCCTACTTGCATTGTGGAAAAGCATCAACGCAAGGGGGGCTGGATGTTCTGGGGTTGCTTCTCTGGCTTAGGCAAAGGCCCTGGGATCTTCTGGGAAAAGGATTGGGGAAAGATCAACGCTGAGACCTACCGCGCACATACTGCCTGTGATTCATGGCTGGGTACAGTTGTGTAAGGCACAACTTGGCGAGGATCTGATCCTGATGCAAGACGGCGCTCCAGGGCATGCAGCTGCAGAGACCAGGGAAGATCTCCGCGAGCGAGGTATCATTGTGATGGAGTGGCCACCCTTTTCACCGGACTTGAACCCTATTGAGTCTTGTTGGAATTGGATGAAGGACTGGATCGAAGACCGGTATGGCCTTGAAGAAAAGCCCTCGTACGATAAGCTGCGCCAGTATGTCAATGAGGCTTGGGAGGCACTACCAGACGACTACTTGAAGGAGCTGTTGGCCTCGATGCCAGATCGGTGCAAAGCGGTAATTGCAGCTAAGGGGATGCATACAAAATATTAGCTAGCTATTTAGTGTATTTACTGTATAGGGAGTGGATATTCTGCCCTCGGCTGGCGTGGGTACCCCGCATGGAGCTTTTCATTACCCATCATACTAAGTAGAAAAAATATGGTGATGTCTGGTGATGGTTGACCAACCAGGCCGAGACACATGCAATGGGGAGCTTTCCGTCCGTTCCGCGTCCATGCCACCGTCCTCCTTCACTTCTGCCGTTGGCTCCGCGAAGCAGGCAAGTAAGCAAACCTTAACCGCGAACCGAGGATCTGGATTTCTCCGTACCGGCACTTTGCAGGACGCACAGTCAACAAGGCCGAACCACATCCACGCCAGTCCGCATCCGATCGACTGACTAACATAACACCAATTACCCCTGAATAGAGTCTGCGAGACTGGTCCGCTGCACGGCATGTGGAAACCGCCCATAAATTTTCTCACCCTACATTGCGAGCCTGCTGCTCGGTCCCGAGACAAGACCGTGCGTAACTAACTGGCGATCCTGCAGATGCATGGATGGTCTTTGCTGGCCTGCTCGCCCTGGTAGTCGTCTACCCCTACGGCAACGTCTCGACCATCGACACCTGGTTCTTCGGCGCCAGTGCCTCGGCCGAGTCCGGGCTCAACGGGTATGTCGAATGCCTACCACATTTTCAATATACCCATTAACGGACTCGATGGTGGCAGGGTCGAAGTAAAGGACCTCAAGACCTACCAGCAGGTTTATATCTATATCATCCCCATGATCACCAACCTCGGCATTCATCAACATCGTCGTCGTTGCTGCCCGCCGGTTGTGGTATGAGAAGCGTTTCAAGGCGGCTTGGTATGTCTAGCCTTCTCGTGTACCATCAGACCCGGTACTGACATCTGTTCCCAGCTGCTTCTCCCAAAAGGCCGACTCAGACGCTGGACGTCGAAGCTCGTGGTGCGGCCCCCCCGGCCCCCCCCACAAAAACAAACCACCCCAACCCAACCACAGTAAGCATGGAGACGATGTTGAAGATGTGGCCGAATTGCATTACGACGGCAATTGCTTTGGTCGTTGACAATCCCCAGAGCCAAGGGGAAGGGACCCGCCGACAGGCTTGTTCCTGGGGAACCCGCATCACATTTGACAAGGATGCCCGGAACCGCGTCCTGATTCGACACTGTTACATCCCGCCGCCCAAGGCTCGTGATGAAGACCACTTCTTTGTCGAGAAGAACTCCGGTCATGAGCATGACAAAGACGTTAAGCGAACCTTGTGTTGAGCGATCTCGCCGCCTTTTGACTTTACAAGCTCACGCACGGGGACCGGGAACGCCTAGGCGGTATCGAGTACCGCGCGCTGAAGCTGCTGCTGAAGATTTTCTGGTCCCATGTCGATATAGTCCCCCCTCCATTCTGAAAAAGACTGACGCACCGAGCAGGCCATTTGTTAGGGCTCCATCTGTTTGGGGTGATCTGCTTGCTGCCGTAGATTCATAATTCGCCGTCGAAATACACGGATGGCTTGCGGAGTGCGCGCAGGACAAGACCGGTGGACCTTGATACTGAAGGGTGGTGAGAAAAGGCTCAGGGACTTGTTGTCAGGGCCTTCTACTCCGCCCAGACCGTGGTCAACAACCTCGGCTTCACCCTGACGACCGGCTCGATGATCACTTCAGGGACGCCACCTTGCCCATGCTGGTCATGACCTTCCTCGCCTACAGAGGCGAAACCTTTCACCCCTGCTTCCTGCGGCTGGTCATCTGGATCATGCACAAAGTGGTCCCGAAGGAGTCGTCTGCGAGGAGACGCTTCGCTTCCTGCTGGGCTACCCGCGGCGTTGTTTCTGCTGCTCTTTGCTGCTCTTCGCTGTTCCCTAGCCGGCCGACCTGGCTCCTCGCCGGGATCCTCTTCCCATTAAACTTTATTGACGTGCTCCTGATCATCATCCTTAATCTTGACAACCCGACCGTCAACGACCTGCCGATGGTCCTAGGATCCTGCGGCGCTCTTCCAGACTGCCTCGTCCCGGCACACCGGAACGACAACGCCAGCCTCGCTCAGGTCAACACTGCCTTGCAGTTCAGCCTGATCGTGATGATGTACATCGTCATCTCCCCGACTGCTATCAGCATCCTATTGTCGAATCCGTGCGAGGAGCGGGCGCTGGGCATGTACGAGCACGAGGTGATTCCGGACGAGTCGAATGGCAAGTCGTACGTCATGATGCACATCCGCAACCAACTTAGTTTTGATCTGTGGTACATCTTCCTGGGGCCGTTCTTCATCTGCGTCCCCGAATCGGCCAGGATCGCTGATGTTAATGAGCCTGTCAGTGACCCTGATGACAAACCCTCTGGTTTAGCAAGCGGTATCGTGGTGCCAACAGTGGACAATCAGTCCTTCCCGCCGTTCTTGGTCATGTCCGAGGTCGTTTCGGCGTAAGGTGTGCCCCAAATTCTTGGATAACCAGACATGGGCAAGCTGACGAGTCAGCAGCGCCAACGTCCGTCTCTCCCCCTTGGCCATCCCAGCGTCATGACCTCGCTGTCCGGGCAGTTCGCTACCTTCAGCAAGACCGTCATCTATATCATGAAGATCCCAAGCCGTCACCACGGGCTGCCGTACGCCGGGCCGGGCTGTCATCCTACCAGGCGACCGTGACGACCAATGCCAAGGCAACGGGAGTGCTGATGACACCGAGCTAATCAAAGTCCGCCGCTCGGACGAGAAGCTCGAGGGCCCGAAGCTGCAAGAGATGAAGCGCGTGTAGCGGGGAGGCGGGACGGGACACGTGGGCATGGTGTGGAAGAAGCTGAGCAGTCTGTCCCCCTGTATGTCATGCAGTGCTGCTGTCAACGGTGAGTTTGTAATGAAGCTTTTCTGTGGGAGCTTTGCTGTTGGCTGCCGATGTTGAGCCTGCAGTTGAAGCTGACAAAATAAAATCCGAAACCTGACCGAGAATGCAACCTTGTTGGCGTCAACTCACCAACAAGGGACACATGCAGAGAGCAGTAGAGCAAGAATTTCTTCTCTGAGCAACGGCTCCCTGTGTGGTCGGTTGGGGTGAGATGGTGCTGCCTGGGCAATGGGGTCGACCCTGGCCTGGCTCGATCAGCTCGCGGCACACCTTTGACGGGAAGAAACCCTCCGGTACGTCTTGAGTACGTGTCGGCGCCGTTCATCGTGCCCGCGCTATTGGTACTACGAGGAAAGTTCCTCGGCGATGGTGCGAGCCTGGTTGGGTACGAGTGGTGATCGGGAGATCTTCCAGGATGCAGTGGAGTTAAGACGAAATCCAAAAGGATGCGGGCGGAGAATGCCTTCCAGAAACGGGCTCAGACACCTGAGACAGGGGCACCAGAGGGACGCCAAGCGTCTTGTGGACACGGTTGCAGAAGGCGACGTCAACTGGAAGATAACTGAGGTAGAGGTCGGAACTGGGATACGGCCCTCTGTCCATCCCACCTCAGGACAGCGAACAAGAACACCTTTTGACTTCCAGATTCCGAGATGCGGTGAACAAAATCTGACTTGTCACTTCAATGCCGGCCTGATAAGCAAGATGTGGGCCACGCCACCAGAAAAAACGGCCACCCTTTTTGACTCACTCCGGACAAGCAAACGGAAGGGTACGGCTGGAGACACACCACCTTCCATCCCTCTCATTTATCTCCTCCAATCCCGCCTCCACCTAAAAGAAGGATGGTCACACGTGGCTCCCGACGGATGACCATGAAACATGGCAGTTGCGCCCCTGCCCTGTGGGGGTCAGGGGCATGCCCCATTCCTGATAGTACCGAAGACGGCCGAAGACACATGGAAGGACGAGTGGTGTGGCAGCCTCCTTTCCAACTCGACGGGCAGCTTCCTGCTTTTGCCTTGGCATCTTTCATCAGAGAAATCTCTGGATAAGTGCAGCAGCAGGATTTCCAGTATAGCCCGGCCGATCGCCCGTTGGATGAGACAGGAACGGGGGAGCAAGCGATCCTTCGCATGTGCTCTTGGAACCAAAGGTGCCATGCCGGGCCCAGGGGCAAGCCAGCTCCGGATCTTGATGGCACGCTGCGTTCTCTCCTTAGTTCTCCTGGCTCATCCAGACATTCTCAGTCGTCTTTCGGTAGTCTCGGATCAGCATAGTTGGTGGCCTTTCGATTTACACAGAGGTTACGGCGGCTGTCGGATCGGCCGTGAGCGGGGGCTTCCTCGAGAGTATGTCTGCCTTTCGCCTTACTTATCTCCTGTCGAACACCAACGTCATATCAGGAATGGTTCCTCAGGCCGAGAGGCCGCCCTGATGGCACGGACCCGCGTATACCATATCGAAGTCTCGGCGTGCATGGAACTTCTGCACAACAGCTGCAGGTCGAATGGCATACAGGAACCCTTGCAACACACCGTAACGGCCCAGTGAGGCTGAAGGGTGCGTTATAAGACCAGCCCTTAATATCTGGGAAGCCTTAGTGCCCACTCTCCGAGACGCACCTGAGCAGCAAGGCATGGGTGAAATCCCTGTTTGGACAGTCAATCGCCAGTCCTGTCCCAAGGACAATGACCTTCCGCAATCACCAGATTACGGGCTATATCCGTGCGCTCCGAGGGGTGCTCATTATCCCCAGGAATGAAGAGACGTGTCTCTCGTGTCAGCAGGAAATCTGCGCACCCCGTTTCAACACATCATGTTCGACGACACTCCACCGGAGATCAAACCATCCCAGGAGTGAAATGCCACGTGCGGCTTCAGCGAGCTCTCAGAGCCACTCTGCTGTCTCCGTCTAGAGGTCATGTCATTAGTCTGGCACAAGCTAAAACCCCTGTCGATTCCGCCGCATGCCACAGGCAACATTTGCTCAGGCCTTTATTTTGAGTGGAACGACAGATTAAAGTGGGGGGAGGGTGCCAGCATGTCGAGCATTCGTTTGCTTAAAAGAGAGCCATAGCCGTCGTGTAATAGCCGTCGTGTATATATTCGAGGGGGAGGCCAGTCTTACGTTCTCTTTCCTTCTTCCTACGCACAGCAGTATGATCGACTTCTGAAACCTTGTCAAGCAAGATATCCTCGCTTATACCACAGCTCAAGATCAACGACGTATCCCAGGTTCTGTCCCTATCAAGTCAACCTACCACTCTGGCAGTCTGGTAACCAAGAGGTGCATTTATTCACGAAGTCCCTGGGTTGCTAGTGGCTTATACGGCTCCAGACCCTTTCGAATATGGTACATCAACGAGTTCCGTCCTGGTCCATAAACCAGGCTAAGCCCAATCCCAAACCTGAGCCCGCTCCGCCTACACCAAACCCTCCCGAGCCCCCTTTCTAAACCCACGCGCTCCAGAGACAGCAAGGTAACGCAGGGGGGGGTGAGGACTGACAACCACACCGCAATATGCCTGCTAAGCGGCGAACGCATTACCCCTGATGAGCATCGGACGGGCCGGCCCTAGGTGCGCTGGCGCCACCTCGGCAGATGAATATCAAAGACTCGACTGATGGGAGAGAGCAACATGGCGGGCGAACTTTCCGGCAAGGTGTTTCGGAACTTTATTCCGGCGTTGGTTGGTCAGTGGGCGCTGATACCACGGTAGGCGGGTGGGAATTGTAGCATTCCAGAGACGGCTTCGTCGGCTGTGTATCACGTGGGACGGTTGGAACCACATGTATGAGTACTCCTATGATGTCTCTTTCTGTTTCCTTATGTCTTTGCCGGGGGGATGCGGGAGGAGGCAACGGCAGTGTACCAACCATCTCTAGTTTCTGTTTCACCTGAATTCGACCCTTCCACAAGGCAACAGACGGAAGGGCTTATGGGCTTGCTGTAGGATACCCAGCAATCAAACAACTTCTTCAGACTACTACTTCCTTTCCTCACCAAACAAAGCCCCCATCACTACTTACTAGTACCAATGTCAGTCACACTGAGCAGAAAATCACCCCAGCACGTCCTCTCCCGGTCACGATCTCCTTCTCCGCTATATCTCCTCATCCCCATGTCGTCCCATTCATAAACGTCGACCAAACCTCTTGCACCGCATCCTCCCCCCATCTTCCGATCTGCCCATGATCCCTCTCCCGCACCGTCACCACCAACTGCTCCGCCGCAGGAACATATGAACCCATGAAACAGCCTCGCAAGCACCCCGATCGGCCGCGCACGAACCCACCAGCCCGAGGTCCTCCGACGCCACCGCCACGTGCCTCACCCTCCGCGTGTCCTCCCGCCGGAGGAAGTACACCATGGGCGAGCCGAGCCCCGGCTCGAGCCCGCTCCCAAGCAGTAGCAGCCCGTCAAGTTTGTAATTGAACCGGATCCTGGCGTCGGAAACTGCGCGGCGTCACGCCCGTGTCCTGGCCGGCCCGGCGGCGGGGCGTCGTCCATGGGAAGGTGAGCTCGTAGCGGCGGAAGGCGAGGGTGCGGGATTCGTGGCTTATGTGCAAGAGGACAGGGACGGGCGGAGGGAGAGTTGGGCGTGTTTGGAGGAGGTGGTGGAGGTGGTGGAGGTGGTGCGCGAGTCGATGCAGGCGGCGAGGAGGACGCGGGGTTGGATGAGATAGGACCAGATTCGCAGACGGAGTTTGGTGGTGAGGAGGGGAAAGGGGTGGAAGGCTTGAGGTGTAAGAGTAGCGGGGGCTGTGATGGTATTGGTGGTAGGAGAGTTGAAGCCGTCGTGGATGACTTGGAAGTGGAGGCGGAACTCGGTCTTTTCCGATGTGTCTTGGTCATGCCGAGATGTGAACATTTTGAAGAGAGCAACAGGGCGAGTTGGCTGTCTGAAGCTGGTTGAAGTCACTTGAGGTGAGTTGAGTTGATCTCACCGCCAGATGACAATCGGGTGGTGAGATGAGACGAAGCGGGACATTCTCCCTTCTCCGCATGGGATGTTCCCAATCATCCAAAACACACAGATCAGTGTCTCCGTCTGTTCTGTCTAAACCTCGGGAATCTGGCAGGCTACGCGAGACATGGATGTACAGTACCGGTAATCGTTCATCTCGGGTGAGTGCGGATACTGAGATCTTGTCTTGCTGCGAATGATTGGGCTGGGTATCTCGTATCGGCCAGGAAGCTTGGTGGTCTGCTGTGAGGCTGAGGAATAGTAAATAAAAAAATGAAAATAAAAATGACAGGTTTGAAGCGGCATGACACTGGCTGAACTCTGGGACTTCGAAGCCTGAGACTCGGATGGTTGCGCCAGTGGGTAGGGGGTGGGCTTGGGGTGACGGATTTGGCAGGCCTGTTCTTTCTGCTGACCGAAGCCTTCCCGTCATCACTCATCAGGTTCCTTCTGGTTCTCTTCTTGGCCCGCGTGCTTAATGCCTCTTCGCTCGACCCGGCTTGTAACAGCTTCGGGTCTTGTCCACATGGCCAAGGCGGCAACGAGTGGCCCTAAACGGCTAGGCCAGATCTGTGTGCATAAGATATGTCTTGCACAACGATCGATTCCCGTTGGAATCGGGCTGAGACGTGCATCAACATCCCAGTCGAGGCTCATTGGCGGCAGTTGGGATCGTGAGATCAGGCCATCCGATGATTAAAATTTCTTTGACAGACCGCTTGTTCGAGGCGCAAGATGTCCACAAGTACCCCGATGTCAGCATGAGAGTGGAAAGCAAGAGCAGTTCCTCGGTTTCTTTTTGTACGTTCCAGTGCCCGGAACCGGTCATCCAGGAGCGCCTTTTGTCCGCCACCCGGGAACCCTGGACGAGGAGAGGATGGAGAAACCGGAGAAGCGATGATCTTCCCCAGGTTCTTCGACCACGCACAGGCCAGCTGCCCGCTGTCGTCAGTGGCTTGCAAGGTCTTGGCACTCTTCAAGACCCCCAATTGAACTTCAAACTCTGAGGGAAAATACAATGTACTGTCATCCAGCTTGGATCGAGGATATTTTCAAGAATATAACAAGGAGGGAGGCACGGAATGGTAGCCGTCAGAAAGTATCTTTGCGCCCAAGTTAATAGCAGCATAGCCGCAAAGCAAACATTGAGGCATTCGCCATTTGCTCCAGGAGTTGTTGCACCAACAGACGAAACATTATTGGCTGGCCTCCACATGCCCAAGTGGACAGCCAAAAGACCAGCAGACAGAGATCTGCGCTTGTAGCGTCGCTGTCCATTGATCCGAGCCGCCTCCTGGGTGCTGTGCCGGTTACTCCGACACGAAGGCATCGCGAACGGCTCGCTTGTCTGCAGTGGCAACAAGAATGTTGGTTCGCATTATGTGAGGTTGTCGAGGCTGTTCAGTAGTGTACAGAATTTTTCACCAAGCAACTCAGGCCGCCTACGCAAGGAGATCTTGCTCACAGAAGGGCATATCCCGCCCCAAGTGATCGAAGATTCTCGTCCCATGTCCTGGAAAGGTTCCGAATTGACCTCTGGAGCGCCCCACATATCCGTTCGGCCGGGAGTTGATGGTACGCTGGCATGCAACGTCCCGCCGTCAGTGCTGCTTGCACCTTTCCGACAGGCTGCTGCACCTCTCTCCGCGGGATCTTGGCTTGTCCTTGTTGCTTGGCTTCTTCACATGCTTCCTGAGACCCCAAATTCGTCCAAACTCGTTGCTCGATGCAGCTGTGGCTTGTCGACATTCCGCCCTGCATCTTGGCTTGCAGATGCACGGCATGGAGCTGCCAGAGGGCAATGGCTCCCGTCCTGATTACAATGCTCCCAGACCATTTCTCGTATCCAACAGGCGTCAAAGCTGCTGCCAACAGGCGTCTTCACATCCGCGAGAGCAAGGCCGAAGAACTGTGGCGGGGGGGAGGGATGTGGGGATCGTTCCTGCTTGGCAGAATCCAGAACCCAAGAGACGATAGCACCCCACCTACCACAATTGGGGATACCACAACCAGGGCGGAGGATTTGCTGGGACACCAGTACCTCGCTAGGCGTGGCTGCTTCCTTTCCCCGCGTCCCGTGGCATTTTCAGCCATCTCGATCCGCCGCCCACCCAACCACAGCACATCCTCTTGTCCGAGAACCACAGCTTGGCCGATCTGGGAGCCTACGAGGAAGCGCGGCACGCCAGCACGCCTTTCGAAGCCGCGAGTAGTTGCAGACGGCTGCAAGCTGAGCGACGCGCCATCTCTGCAGCCGCTTTTTACCCTGGGAAGCAGCGACGGGAACCTGGTCAGCCCAGTGCTCTGCCCAGCCTTGGGCTCTTGGATTCAGCGCTCGGTGGGGGGCATCACAACGTCATTCACCTTGATCCCCTGCGACAGCACTCACGCCGCCTTCGTGGGCCAGGCACAGGCCATCAGGTCTGGGTCGTCCACACGGGCCACCACTGTTGGTAGGTCCCTTGGGTTGGGAGAAGGGTTTATATTTGGCGGTACCACTTCCTGGGCGTACCTAGCCGCCACCGGGCTGGCAGATGATCTCCGTGCGATTGCCGGCAGCTACTGACAGGCTCTGGGTGGGTGAAATAAGGGTAGAACCACGGGAACGACGCCAGCACACGGCACTCGCGACAAGCTTTCCCCTTTTTTGAGTTGCGCAAGACACGCGGCCAAGCCCCCGACTCTGCCGACCTTTTCTCGGCCCAAGCCTCGAGAGACGCCCGCCCCCGATTCGGGCGAGTTGCCCCAAGTAGCAGTTGGTCTCCATCAGACTTCCTAGTACGTTGCATCTCTGTTCTCTCTATTCTCCCGAGACGTGAACGGCTCGGCAGATTACCGACGGACGCATCCATATTGGACTCTCGGGCTTGCGGAGGGGTTTCACATAATCCACTGTGGCATCTTGTGTCCAATCACCCCTGCTGCCCACGCTGCCCACGCTCCCCATGGAGTCCCCGCCTGTCTGTGGTGAGGCGCCTGGGGCGACCACATGCTTGTGTCTGGTCTCCATCTCCTCCCCTGTCAGCGCCGCCGTGCATGGCCAAGGGAAGTCGGTCCCACATGCACATGGCAGGCCCTCGTCACCGGCCGGCATCCCGGATGCTACAACTCGTCTAGTTCCTCGTCCTGCGCCGGCGTGGACCTGACACTGGATAAGGGTCCACCTGGTCGAGCTGGTGTTGTTGTCACTCCCTCGCTCATGTCCCGAGATCCCGTCCTTACCGCTTATATTCTGAGCTTACCCCGGCCGAGGATCGGGGACTCTATCCAACTCCTGGGTTCAAGACTCATCGTCCTTCTCCACCGTCTACCCCTTTATCTTCTCTGAATGTCGCTGTCATAGCATCCAAGTGGAAATGCCACCTTACTGCCTCCAGGACTGCCACTACTTCTACCGCACCGCTCTCCGCGGCCTCAACATCAGCACCTCCGTCTCGCCTCCCTACGCTTGATAGCACCGGCCGAACCTGGCTGACGAGAATGCCTACACAAGTCCGCATTTTCACCTCGCCAAGATCGCTTGGCGAGACTCTCGCCACCCCTATCCAGCCGTCCCCAGCGACGCCTCGCTCAGTGCCAGAGGTCCCTGAGCTACCGCGGCCTACCGTCAGCCCCACGCTGAAGGCGCGCCAGTACGCCATGTCGTCAGCATACAACGACGAGCCCAAGGGCGGCGTCATACGCCCACCAAGACAAGCTTCCGAAACTGCCCATCCCAGAACTTGAACTCACCTGCGAGAGGTATCTCAACGCCCTCAGACCGCTCCAGTCGCCCAGGGAACATGCAGAGACCATACATGCTGTGCAAGAGTTCCTCAGGAATGAGGGCCCGGAGCTGAACCAGAAGCTCAAGAGGTATGCCGAGGCAAGGACAAGCTACATTGAACAATTCTGTAAGCGTACCTCCCGCAACTCCTGACAAATTCCTTACAGTTGACACAAAGCATAATAAGGGTACGACTCATATCTCAACTTCGACAACCCGGTTGTTCTCAACCTAAACCCTTTCTTCTTGCTCGAAGATGACCCCACTCCGGCCCGAAACAACCAAGTGACACGGGCAGCATCGCTGGTTGTGTCAGCCCTCGAGTTTGTGCGGGCCGTCCGTAAGGAGGAGCTCCCGCCAGACACGGTAAAGGGCACCCCGCTGTGCATGTACCAGTACTCGAGGTTGTTTGGTACAGCACGCGTGCCGACCGATGCAGGATGCCAGATCGAGCAGGACCCCGAGTCCAGGCACATCATTGTCATGTGCCACGGCCAGTTCTATTGGTTCGACGTCCTGGACGACAACTCGGATCTGATCATGACCGAGAGGGACATCGCCATCAACCTCCAGACCATCATTGACGATGCCGCGCAGACGCCCATTCAGGAGGCTGCCAAGGGCGCTCTGGGCGTGCTAAGCACAGAAAACCGGAAAGTCTGGTCGGGCTTGAGAGACGTCCTGATGAGGGAGCCGGGTTCAAACAACGCCGACTGCCTAAGCATCGTCGATACTGCCCTGTTCGTCGTCTGTCTTGATTACACCGAACCGACGACCGCAGCTGCTCTTTGCCAGAACATGCTTTGCGGCACGAGTGAGATCGAGAAGGGCGTCCAGATTGGCACCTGCACGAATCGCTGGTACGACAAGCTGCAGATCATCGTGTGCAAGAACGGCAGCGCCGGCATCAACTTTGAGCATACAGGCGTTGACGGCCACACGGTGCTGCGCTTCGCCAGTGACGTCTACACTGACACCATTCTGCGATTTGCGAGGAGCATCAACGGCAAGGCGCCCTCGCTCTGGGCGTCCAAGAGCCCAGACCCGTCCAAGCGGGACCCCGAGAGCTTCGGCGATGTCAGCACCACTCCCCACAAACTCGAGTGGGACATGACCCCCGAGCTGCGCATCGCTGTGCGCTTCGCCGAGACCCGGTTGGCCGACCTGATCGAGCAGAACGAGTTCGAGTGCCTCGACTTCGGCGCGTACGGCAAGAACTTCATCACCTCGATGGGCTTCTCGCCCGACGCGTTCGTTCAGATGGCCTTCCAAGCCGCCTATTACGGCCTGTACGGGCGCGTCGAGTGCACCTATGAGCCTGCCATGACCAAGATGTTCTTGCACGGTCGCACCGAAGCCATCCGCACCGTCTCAGAGGAATCCGTCAACTTTGTCCAGACCTTCTGGGCCGACAACCCGGCCGAGCAAAAGATCGACGCCCTCCGAAAAGCCTGCCAGCGGCACGTCGCCACCACCAAGGACTGCGCCAATGCCCAGGGCTGCGACCGCCACCTCTACGCTCTCTTCTGCCTCTGGCAGCGCACCGTCGACGAGGACCTCAACAGCGCCGGCGGCACGCTCTCCAGCAACGGTGGCTACTCCTCACCCATCGACGGCCTCTCGGACCGCGGCTCCGTCATCGGCTCCCCGCCGCGCGAGCCCGCCTACCTCCTTGACGGCCACCACGCCACCACCACCGCCATGTCCAGCAGCACCCGCTCCCGCGGCGACTCGCTCGCCTCGCGCACCTCGCGCGACAACTCCCCCAACCACCGCGGCAGTGCGCACCACCAGCTCCCCATGATCTTCGCCGACCCCGGCTGGGACAAGCTCAACACCACCATCCTCTCCACCTCCAACTGCGGCAACCCGTCGCTGCGCCAGTTCGGCTTCGGCCCCGTGTCCGGCGACGGTTTCGGAATTGGGTACATCATCAAGGACGAGGGGATCTCGATCTGCGTGTCGTCACGCCACAGGCAGACGCGGCGCTTTGTGGATACGCTGGAGAGCTATCTGCTCGAGATTCGGAGGATACTCAGGATTAGCAGGAATAACCACGCCGCGTTGGGGAGGGTGGGGCAGGGGGTGAATGGACGGGCGACGAGGGCGAGGGAGATTGATAATGGCGGGTTTAGGAGTGCGGCGGGGATGAATGGGAAGGCCGGTGGTGGATCGGCGGGTGGCGGGGGCAGTAGGATGAAATTGAGGGGGAGGCTGATTACGGGGGCGGAATTGTTGAGAGGAGGGGGGAGGGAGAAGTGGAGTGCAAACGGCAGTGCGTCGTCGCCGACCGAGGAGAGTCTGGTGATGAGCGAGGATGATGAGCTGGGCGGATGTAAGTTGCCTTGTGTTATTTATCTGGTGTTTACTTTCCTGTGGCAGGTGGGTTTTGCGGTGGGCAGATGCTGACATGTTGCAAAAACAGATGGCTTCTTCGACGCGGGCATGCTGCTGCAGGCGCTCAAGGCGAGGAACGACAACTTTGAGAACGGCGAGGCGAAGCCGTCAGAGCGGGCGGCGGTGCAGGCGAGGAGGAGGGACGTGGGGAAGAAGTTGAGGCTGATCGACTATTAGTTTAGACTGGCTGGTGAGGTGGGTGAAGTTGCATCTTAAGGTTGCTCGGTGGGGTTGGGGAGGGGTCTGGACCTGTTTGTCTGACGAGTTTGCGAAGAAGATCGGATGATATCATGTGTTCAGTCAATTTTTGGTTTTTGATTTGGTTTCTTGTGTGGTCGAGTTGGTTAAATACCTACGCTCTTTGGATAGTTAGGAATACATGTCATCTCGCGGCTGTTCATGGTTATTCCCTCTCATCACCATGGGGGTGTTGTCTGACATTGCTCTCTGAGAGACGTTTCTTACTCTGACATGGAGTATATAGTATGATCAAGGCTATCAACATCCTGTCGCTTTCTACTCCGCCTGAAATCATACTCAACCCAAACCTGTCACGAACCCAACATGCTTTGCAAGTCATCCTATTCCCGACCTGTGTTCGGCTCTTTCTTGACTCGTGAGATGATATCTCTCTTTCCTCCAACCTCTAATCCAGGCCCCTGCCCAACCCAGAACGGTCACCCACCCTCCCCACCCTCTCTACCCCGCCTTTCCTTGCCCACACTTCTCAAACCTCCCATCCATACCTCAAACTCCCTCGCTTGCTCCAGCCCAGGCCCCGTCTCGGCGGCATGCGCCGCAAACACAACCTTCATAAACCTCCTCCATCCACCGCCAGCAGCAAGGCTCCTCACCCCGCCCAGGCTTGCGCCGTCGTCGCCCAGATCGAGGGGACGGTAGTGGGAGCGGGCGTGGGCGTGGCGGGGCTGGCGGAAGAGGGCGATGCGAGTTGAAATCTGCGTGGACCAGACCAGACCGAGGGAGGGGGTCTTGAGAGGTTGGGGGGAGGAGTAGTAGGAGAGGAGGAGGAGGAGGAGGAGGAGGAGGAGAACCGGAAGGCGAAGGGGCTATCGCCCCAGCCTGTGAACCAGCGTTGTTGGTGATCGAGGAGCAGGACCGGGTGAGTTGGTTGGTGCTGGTCGTGGGTTGGAAGGTTATCGGGTGGGGGCTGGTAGGCTGGTGGCGGCGGCGGTAATGGTGGTGATGGTGGTGGTTGTTCTTCAACTGTCCTGGACGGGATTGAGGAGGGCGGATCAGATGGGAGGTTGGGGAGTGGGCCACGGCTGCGCGTTGCGAGGGGAGATTCTTGGGTGGAGCGGAAGCCTGGGGTGTGGGTGTGGCGCTGGTACGGGAGGGAGGAGGCTGGGGTTTTGAAGTTAGCAAAGCCACTGCTGCTCCCTCCGCTGCCTGTGAAGCGGTCGGCGACCTGGTTGGAGACGACGACGGCGAGGTTGTGCCGCTGCGCGAGGTCCCGCAGGTGCATGCCCAGCTTGACGAGCTCGGCGGAGCGCGCGCCCATGTTGGAGCCTTGGCCGGCTGAGGCGGACCGCTCGAACTCGGCGCGGTAGTTGGCGGCGACTGAGTCCAGGACTAGTAGACCGATGCCGCGGCGCTCGATCTCGACGGGACTTGGAAGGTGAGGATGTGGTCCTGGCTTTCGAGATCAGGCGTGGCGGTGCTGATGATGTTGTCCAGCGAGGGACGTTCTGATGGTGGGAGGCGCTGGAATAGGGGGTTGGCGGAGAGCATCTGTGCGAGACGCCTGGTCGATAAGGGTGCCTCGGTGCTGATGTAGAGGGCTGGACGGCCCAGGCCGTGGGGCGGCGGTAGTTGGACCGAGAGGAGGAGAGTGAGCAGGAACTGGGTCTTGCCGGCGCCGGACTCGCCCGTAATCTCGGTGATGTAACCGGCCGGGATGCCGCCGGCCAGGGCGCGGTCGAGCTCGGGATCCAGGGTGCTAATGGTCTGCCATTGTGCGGAAAGAGAGGCGGCTGTGTTCCTCAGCGCTCTGGCGAAAGCTTGCTGCTCATCTCTTTTTTCCGGAGCCGGTCGGTCACCATCCTCCGGACGCGCTTCCGTGCCGGATTCGGGTTGCCGTGCTTGCCGGGGTGGAGGCATGAGAGCCGAGTTGGGGATACCGAGGTCGGCATGGAGAGCATCCAGCACGGCAGTGCACAGCCGCTTGACGTCGAGCAACGGCAGATGGGTCCGCTTCCCAATGTCGGCGGCCTCCAGGGTCAGGAGGTCGCTGGTCGAGATGCCATTCTTCTCGAGGGAGGGAATCAGCCTCGCGAACTGCCCAATAGGGAAGGTCGGGAGCACGCGCAAGAGATCGGTCATGGGCCGTCAGGAGACATTGGCAGCTGGCTGGGATGTTGACCGGTATATTTTTATTTCGGTTTTTTTTTTTCCCTTTTTTTTTTTGTTCCCTAGTTGAGGTGGTTGATTTCCCGATCTGAGTTTTGCGGGGTCTCTGTCGTCCCGTTCAGTCGCCTGCCTGCATGATGACAGAAGCAACAGGAAAAGGCAACAAACCACGGGCCAAGAAGCTGGTCCTTTGCTGTTGCAACCGTTGGCTGCAAATTCCCGGACGGGGACCATTTTTAGCCTTGTGGGGCACGGTCCCTTTTTCGCCTGGGGTAATTAAACTTCAGGATCTGGTGCAGGGGACTGGATGTGGATTTGCAGCCAAACATCAGGAACACAAGGCAGCAACAGCCACTGGCAAGCATTGGAGAGCGACCTGCCGTGTGGCGTCGTGTGGCTTGATGAAATTTTCAGGGCTTTTCGCGGATTCCCATCAGATCACAAATTCCCGCTTGGTGGCCCTTTCCTGGGCTGCCACCGAGGGATCGTGGGTCAGCCCAGGATGCCATCCCCCCTGTTCTTCATCTGCACCCCTGAACGCCCAGCGCGCCATCCTCGAAGGGTACTGGCGGTGGGCAGTTGTCCCTGCAGCCAATGTGTCAGGCCCTGGTCCGCCCAGCTATTCCCCAGCAAACCCCAGCAATGGCTCGTCTGTCGACCCGGGAATGCGGCATAAGCAAGGTGGGCTGCCGCCCCGGTTCCCTCGTTGAAACAATTTTATCACTGCGAGATCTGGCAATGGACCGTTCGTCGCAAGTTTCCTGATGTTTCCTTTGCGGCTCCGTCTCATGTGAGAGTGCGCCATCACTGCAGACACGGGTCTTGTCCAACTACGGCGACGACCACGACGCTCATTTGTACCTTGTTTCTACTTCTCACGCTCATTTACTACTTCGATCGTTACTTCTTTACTGTGTAGCAATGGGCCTACATTCACTCCTTTGCGGGGCTGCCCTGTTCGGCGCCGGTCCACGCACTGGCGTTTTCCAGGCCCCAGGCCAACCGACGGCATCGACGACTTTCGCGCTGCTCCTCAGAACTATGGACAGGTCTATGGCTCTTCCCCAAAACCGACAGCAGCACCAGATGCACATGCTGCGCTGAAGCGACAGAGCAGCTTCGGCTCAACCTACCTCCTCGCCCCCGATGCCACTTGCGGCTATCTGAACGGCGTTTCAAGTGTGTAATCACTCATGCCGTCGTTCGGGGGCTGCTGCTGACCTCGCCAGAATCGGCCCTTACCTGCGAGGATGATATGCAATGCGCTTTCATCCCGCAGACGGGCAAGGTGGACGGCGCCGTGGGCTGCTGCAAGGGCACCACCTGCGCCTTCAGGGTATCCTGCATCGACAGGTCCGACATGGACAATTGCGACAAGGACTGCCGGGCCAACCCAGCCATCGTGAAATGGTAGGCGCCTTAACCCTTCAATGACAGCATGAGCCGTCGCTGACCTTGACAGTTCCGCGCTCACTGCCCGGTACTGCAACACCGTTGCTTACCAGGGAGGGATGATGGACTACTTCTGCAGCACGAAGCAGGTCACCACCAGCATCTTCAAGGCCCAGACGACCTTCAGCGGCCAGAAGAGCAGGACTCTGTCGTTGGTCGGGGCCGAGACCACCTCCACTTCCACTAAGGCCTCCAGCACCTCCAAGTCGAGCACGACATCTTCCTCCTCATCCGAGACAACCTCCAAGACATCGTCAAGTTCGTCCGAGACCTCTTCCAACACCGAGGCCCCGACGAGCACAGAGTCCCCGACCGACACTGCAGTGGCCGGTTCAGCCACTTCTACCACGCCCCCAGTGGCCGAGCCCGCTCCCGGCACACCGGTAGGCGCCATCGTGGGAGGCGTCATCGGCGGTGTCGCCCTCATCGCCCTGATCGTTCTCGGTACCGTGTTTCTGCGCCAGCGCAAGAAGAGGGACGAGGCAGCCGCCGAGATGCCGCCCGCCTTCCCAATGTCAGAGCCTAAGAACCCTGCCAGCACTCAGCCGTCGCCTCCCCCTGCTCCTGCTCCCTTCGCGCAAGGAACTGCATCCTCCGGCGCGTCCAGCTACGGGCCTTCTTCGCAAGACCATTCCTCCTCCGCCTCCACAACCCCGGCAAACATGTACGCTGTCCCCGCCGGCGCAGTAGCAGGAGCAGCAGGAGCAGCAGGAGCCGCAGCTGGCGCGGCCATGTACAAACAGCACAACTCGCAAGGTTCCAACAGGAGTGGCCATTATAACAACGGCTACACCGATCCTAGTCCCATGTCAACCCCCAGCAACTCCCCGGGCCCACAATACACTCCGCAGTACCCTCAACAACCACAGCGCCCTTACGGTCCTCCACAGCCTCAAGGACGTGGCGGTCCGCCGCCTCATGGTTATGGATACTCCCACCAGCCCCGCCCCCACAGCCTTGTCCGCCACCGTCCTACTACCAGCAGCAACAGTACCACAACCAGTCCCCGCGTCAATTCCAAGATCCCTACCACGAGGGCGACGGATCCTGGGCCGCCCGCGATGTACCGGACCGCCGTGACAACACCACCCCAGTCTCAACATACAACGGCCAGACACCCGTCGCCCCGGCGTCGGCATTGGGTCCCATGCCGGGGGAGCACGGCTCTTCGGCAATGGGTAGTGGAAATGGAGGCGGCGGGGTGGAAGCGGGGTGCCGCTCATCCTGCAACCTGGCATGGGCTACAGGCCGTACCGACCTGGGTCTACGGCGCCGGGTTCCCAACAGACCGGATCGGGGTCGGTGTCTTCGGATACCGGGGTTGTGACAGGGGTGGCGGCGGCTGTGCCAGTGAGGCAGCTCACTTTGACGAGGCGGAAAGAAGGAGCGGGATCCGGGCCTGGATCTGGGTCACCGAGGGGGTCGCCTCCTCCCCAGCAGGGCAGCCACCGCAGAGGAAGCCAGTGCCGGGTCAAGGTCCGCCGCAGCAACAGCCACCTCAGGGGCAAAGTCAAGGTCACTCTCCACAACAGCAGCAGCAGCAGCAGCAACCACTGCAAACCCAAGTGCCGCCCCAGCAGGCACAGAACCAGACGCCGCAGCAGCAACAAGCGCAGAGCCAACCCCAGCCTCAGGCTGCACCCGAGCCTCAATCCCAGCAGCAGCCTCAGCCTCAGCCTCAGCCTCAGCAGCAGCAGGAGCAGGCACTAGTTCAGGCCCAGCCACAGCAATTCCAACAAGTACCAGCTCCAGCAGCAGCGCCACCGGCGGGAGCAACCTCAGCAGCTGCCGCCTCGCAGCCTGCAGCAAGCCAACCGCCCGTTGAGTTGCCTTGACGGTAATATTTGAGGGAACATGAGGGGGTTTACGATTCAATTCGCATGGACATGTTATACCCAGCACCTACTCGCATTGAGCCTTTTAGAATTCTTAGGAAGAGGAGCGGATTCAGTTCTTACGATAGCATGGAGTTGTATGACGGTGGGTTTGGAGAATCCTTGTTACGGGGTTTCTGGATATTCTTTTTTGGATATCACAGCATCCAGTCCAGACATGCATGGACGCAGATGCCGGACTTTATTGCTTCTTGTACATGCTTGGACCACATATTACCTTCAAATCAGGCCGCTAGCTGAGCCGGCCTCGAAATTCTTTACAAGTGCGGCCCAGCAGATCAGTTATGAGGGAAAGCGTGTGCAGTCTCAAACCGTTTTATCTTGAGCGCCATGCTACCGAGGCTATGCCAAAACACACCAAAACATACCGGACATGACACACTGCTACCGCCCAAACGCCATCTCCATCTCTCGATGGACTCTAATATACTCCCTCCTCAGGCCCAAACTCCTTCCCCTTCCCTTTCAAACACGCGGCCCCCCACCAACCGCTTCATACCCCAACATCCACCCTTCGCCACTACCTCGGATGCGGAAACTTATCCTCCAACTGCATCCTCACGCCCACATTCATACTGATCAGCTCCTGCACCAACAGCTTCGCCCATACGGCATGGTCATCTGCGTGACCTGGCTGGTACTCCCACACGTCTGGCAGAAGCCCTTGTACCCCAGCAGCCACACCGCTCACAGATATCCACTTGCGTGCCGTCGGAACTGATCATCAGCCGCTCGAGCAGCAGCTGGCTCGCGCCGTACGCAATCAGACAGTCTCTCTCCATCTCTCCCAGTCTCAGACCGCCGTCGCGGGAGCGGCCCTCGGTCGGCTGGCGAGTCAAGATGGCGCGCGGCCCGCGTGAGCGCGAGTGCATCTTGTCCTGCACCATGTGCTTGAGGCGCTGGTAGTAGATGGGGCCGTTGAAGAGGTAGGCCTCGTGGGGCTCGCCCGTGATGCCCGAGGTGAAGTAGTCCTTGCCTTCCCAGGAGAAGCCGTGGTCGATGAGAACCTTGCCCATTTCCTCGACGGGGTGCGAGCGGAAGGCGTCGCCAAAGCCGTAGTCGCGGCGGCCGGCGACGACCGAGGCTTTGCCAGTGAGGCACTCGAAGAGCTTGCCGACGGTCATGCGAGACGGGAAGCCGTGAGGGTTCATGATGATGTCCGGGACGAGGCCCGAGTCGGAGAAGGGCATGTCCTCTTGGTCGACGATGATACCCACGACGCCTTTTTGGCCGTGGCGCGAGGAGAACTTGTCGCCGAGCTCGGGGCGGCGGGTCTGCCGGGTTTGGACTTTGATGATGGCGGTGTTTTTTTCCGTGTTGGAGACCATGACCTTGTCAATGTAGGCCGGGTCCGGGATGCGGTAGTTGATGGCGGCGGGGCGGAAGTCGTCCGAGCCGCGGTCGCTGCCGATGCCGGTGGAGGTCTGGTCGATCGGGGTCTCTTTCATGATCATGGTCTCGCCCGAGTGCACGCGGTAGCCGACGACGGCGAGGCCGTCTTTGTCGAGGCAGGCGTGCTTGGCGATGGTGCGCCCGTCTTCGTCCTTCTGGATGCCGCCGAGCCTGTCCTTGCGTCCGTTCGGGTACTGCTGCAGCTCGGCCGTGTACTTGCGGAAGACCTGGCAGCGCCCGAAGCCGCGGTCGCACGACGCCTTGTTCAGCACGAGCGCGTCTTCGATATCGTAGCCCGAGTACGACATGACGACGACCGTGGCGTTCTGCCCGGCAGGCAGCTTGTCGTAGTGGATGAGCTGGATCGTCTTGGTGATAACCATGGGCCGTTGCGGGTAGACGAGGGTGTAGAGGAGGGTGTCGATGCGGTTGAACTGGTTGTATGCAATAGCGCCAATGGCTTGTTTACCCATAGCGCACTGGTAGGTGTTGCGGGGTGACTGATTGTGGTGAGGGAAGGGGATGAGACCGGCAACGGCGCCGAGGATGGTGAAGGGCTCGATCTCCATGTGGGTCGTCGACTGGTTGATGTCGTCCTCTCTAATGGCGATCAACGCGTCGTTCTCCTCGTTGACGTCGAGATACTCTATTACGCCGCACTTCAGGAAGTCGTCGAATGTGGCCTTCCCAAGCTGGAGAAGCCTGAGGTGTTCCACCTTGAGCTTTGACTTTCCGTCTTTGACGATGATGTAAGGCCGGCAGATACGCCCTTCGTCCGTCGCGATGTGCACCGCCGAGAAGTGCTCATTGATGTGAATCCCGACAAACGGCGATATATGGCCGCGGCGACGCATAGTCTTGAACCGCGCCGCAAACTGCTTCGGATGCCGGGTCAGGGCAAAGGGTGTGCCATTCAGGTGGATGATGTATGAGCCGGGCTTGTGCATCTCGGTTCCGGTGAACATCCGAATCGGCTCGACGCCGGGGACGAGACTGAAGATCCAGTTCTTTACGGGCTCCTCCTCGGCGTTTGTGGTGATGTGGGTCATGAGAGCCAAGTTCTTGACCAGACCGCAGGCTTCACCTTCTGGAGTATCTGACGGGCAGAGCATACCCCATTGTGACGGCTGCAGCGCTCTGGGGCCGGACACCTTCCTCGTCTTCTCAAACTGACTGCTGATACGGGTCATCATGCCGAGCGCCGCAATGTAACTGAGTCGACTGAGAACGTGCGTGACACCCGCTCGGTTCATGTTGAAACGCTTGACGCTCCAGTTCCCGCTCTGGATGGCGCGATTCAACCCTTGTGTGATATACTGGCCCTGACTGCTGATGGGACCCACGGGATCGTAGGCAGACGTCCGATTCGGCTTTTTAAAAAAGTACTCCATGTTGCCCTTCAAGCTCGCGACGAACATCTTGAACAGATCTTCGAAGAGCAGCGACAGCAGCTGCCCGGCCAACTCCAGCCTCTTGTTGCCCACGAAATCGCGGTCGTCGACCAGCTTAGGGTTGTGCGCGGCCATCAGGACACGGCGGACCATCATGGCAATGTAGATGGCTTTCGGATAGAAGTCGAGATCTTCGATCGTGACATGAGCAATAATGAGGTTCGCCAGCGCATCCAACCCCTCCTCGACCGGGCTGCGGCGGGGCGCCGCCATCGAACGCCCCTTCTTCGGCCCTCCCATCTTGACTCTGGCACCAACAACTCCAGGGCCTGCTGCTGCGTGTACACACCCGCCTTGGTCGCCTCGTCAAAGTTGATGAGGAAGTCGTCCTGGTACCGCGCATCGCCGCCTGCCACCAGCTCCATGATCTCGTAGTCGGACATGCCGCCGAGGGCCTTGAGGACGATGACGATGGGAATCGGCTCGACGAGGACGTTGTGGTTCAGGACAATCCGGTCCTTCTTGAGAATGACATAGGTCTTGGACTTGCGCTCGTGGGTGGAACTGGTGACGGACGCAGACACGCCTCCCGTCTTCTCGTCGGCCTCGACGATGACACGGTTCTTGCTGAGCTGCTCCTGGATGAGGATGACCTTCTCAGTGCCGTTGATGATGAAGTAACCGCCGGGGTCGAGCGGACACTCGTTCATGATCTCCATCTGGGCGTTGTTTGCGCCACTGAGGCAGCACTTTGCGCTCTTGAGCATGACGGGGATGCGGCACAGCGGGATGTCTTTGCGGACGATCTTTTTGCGGTCGCGCGAATACGTGATGTCGACGACGACCGGGGCAGCGTAGGTCATGTCGCGGAGGCGGCACTCCATCGGGGTAACCTCGTCGCGGGCCTTGAAGTCGGAGTAGTCATTGCGGGTCGGGGTGCCGACGCGGATGTCGGTGAACTCGAGCCAGAAGTCCTTTTCCTGGTCGCTGCGGATGGACCGGTTGGCGCGGACGATGTCCTTGATTTCCTGTTCGACGAAGAAGTTGTACGAGTCGATGTGCTGCTTGACGAGACCTGCGATGTCAACGGCGACCTGCGGTTAGCGACGCGCGCTCCGCGGGACTGCGCAGCGGCAGGGCATGCTCTAGACTCTTGACTCACCCTTGACCTTGAGGAAGGCCGGCAGCAGCTGGTACTTGTCCTCCTTTGTCGAGATGGGATCGGTCAGCTTTTTGCCGTTGTAGAAGGGCTCCAGCAGGGCCTCAAAGCCGTCGTCGATCGCACCCATCTTGCCTGGCCTGCCGTGCTGTCGAAGGGTGCGACAAGGGTGCAGCGGATGCGATCCAAACAATTCTTTTTTTGCCCCGCGCCGCGGCTGGCTGTTCCTTATCGCGATAAGATCGATAAGGTTGGGGACGATGGTGCCAAGAGAATTCGAGGGACCGACCTGGGCAGCCAAGGCTGAGCAGCCTTCCTGGCGCTGTGAGCATCGAAATAACTTACAGCTCGGGAAACAGCGAGGAGGCTCCAGCTATACCGCGTAATCATGTATGAAACGCTTCATCTCTTCCGGGTATAGCATCTGCAGCAGGCGGTAACAACTATCAATGGGTTGTTCATTGCGCACTGTCGATTCACCCAGGCCTCCGTCGTCAAATACCTCCGCGATCGTCCTGACCATGGAGGTGAAACGATCGCAACTCTTGCAGAGTGAATACCGACTGCGGATCGTAAACCAAATCAGATATCTCATATTAATACAGTCCGGCATCCTGGATAGAGATGCGCTCTCGTTCCCCCTTGGTGTCCTGCCAGCCCTTCCCTACGAGGCGGAGTGGACCGTGGCGGCACATCTCACGAGACGCAACGGTCGGCATGCTGAAAACCTCCCTTCTCAAACCGAATCCTCGCTGGTGTCCAGTGCCGGTGGCGCAGTACTGCGCTCGACTGCCCGGAACTGGAGAAGACCAAACTGCTCACGGCAATGGCCTTTGAAGTTACTGTCCCACCCCAGGTTCTTCCTCTTGGCCGGACGACCCCGGCTACCGCGGTCGCCAAAATAGCCCGCTTCGAATGGGAGGTGCCGCGCATCGAGCAAGAAACAAAGGCATATCAGCTGCGAGAGGGTTCCCGACTAGCGCCACGTTTCCTCTCCCATGTCCACGAGAACCGACGTGTAATCGGGTTCCTTCTGGGAAAGCTAGAGGGACGCGCTGCTTCCGTGCAGGACCTGAGCGCCTGCCAGGCTGTCGTAGAGAAGCTCCATGGCTTGCGACTTCTCTATGGGGATGTGAACCATACAACTTTCTGGTCACGGAGGAAGGTTTCAAAGCTGATTGACTTTGAACGGTTTCAGCAGAACGCAAGCTCAGAGTTCTCGAGGAAGGAACTGGGGCATCTGCGCGTAAAATTAGTTGATGAGTCTGGACCTGGCGGGGGTTTATGTTCCGAGACAGCTGCACCTGATCCTGAATGCTCGGGGAACAGCGAGTCTTGTCGAGACTTGGCCGTTCTGAAAACCAAGTGCCACCCGGAGGTGGAGACCTAGATTTCGTGTTGAGCATTGCGGCTCTCCAAGGGTATACTATGTGAGGCGTGTTTGGCAGTTCGTGTAGGAGCCCTTCGGGGCTTAAGGACCTGGACATCAACTGTCTTCACTGAGGCAGGGATGGCAACACTCTAAGAGATGCCGGTCATATGGGTTTCTGATACGGGGAATGTCTTGCCAATAGGAGAGTTTATCCACGATGGCACTTCACTTCCACGCGAGACCCCACGGAGGTGACTCTGTTTGCACATTAACAAGAAGCGCATTGCAAGCACCGGGCAACATCCTTCCATCCCTCCAAAATCAGAACTTTCCCCATCCCCGGCTTTGTGGACGTGGACAATTACCCCGCCTCAGTAACTAGCGTAGATGAAGTTGGTATATTCTATTCTGAGCCGACAACCCCTCACATCCCACGCACTCCAGTTCTGTCGGCACTAGTTGATCTCGCGGCTCACCATTGAGTCAGTCCTCCACAACCTCCATCATCGGGCGGCGCTAAGCTGTGCATAGTAGTATCGTACAGTACATACAAGAGGCGAGTTGAGGTGTTCGGCGGAGGAACCTCACTGAGGCGGGGTCACTATCGCAATGGAGGAGGGGGGAGGTGGATGAGACACTAGCCACCGAGTTGTCTTTCGTCGATTTTCTCCTTCTGTTCTTCTCCTTCTTTTTCTTCTTCTGCTGTTTTGTTCTTTTTTTTTTTTTTTTCACTTATTTTTCTTCTTCTCATAAACCACGCAGAAAGACATCTTCTGGCTATGGATGTCTCTCTTCTTCCAGCTTTTGAGTGAGACAGTCTTCAGAGCGGCTGCAGCCCTGCAACTGGGCTCCCCTCACCGACTTTTAGACTTGCTGTGCACGCTGCAGGTTAATGTGGGGTTGGAATTGAGGCTGATGCTGAGGGAAACCCCCCTTGACAAGTCACAAACTGGATGGCAGCAGCTCTCCTCTCCCCTCTGGGCCAGACATTGCCACCCACAAACGAGTCCCAAGGGAGGATGATCTTCTTGACATTGGTTGACCATGACGAGTCAAGCTGTAGAAATTCTTGAATCGGCCACGAATCAGAACCATACATACCGAGATCGACACAAGTCGTAGTCTGTGATACCCCCATGCGTCTGTCTTCCCGGGGAGTGGTGGGACGGCAGTGTCTCGAGTTCAGAAACCGGAAGCGGGCATTGGTTGTGGTCCAATGCGCGCGAGCCAGAGCCTTGATTGGCCGCCGAGGTCGGCATTGTGGACAACGTGAATTCCATCGTGCACAAAGAGTGAATGTTGATGAGAAAGGGGTTGGGCATGTCGACAGGGATGGGAGCTCCACCAAGGGGACCCCTAGCCTCCGCGACTGCAACGTCCAAAGAGGGTTGCGGCCCGTTGGCGGCGGGGAAGCGAGGATGACGGGCAGCGAAGGGGCTGCAGAATCAGGGGGTTGAAGAAAATCTTTCTTCAGCAAGAGACTCGTCGACCTTCGAGATGGCCTCTTGAACCCAAGCCCCTGAGATCTCCAACACCAAAGTCAAGGCTGCCTGCGAGTCGGGCCGCATCGACGCCGATCTGGATGCGCCCGCTGTCCTTGGTTCCGTATTTGGTAATTGGATTTCCGTCGCTTTGGTTTCGCTCTGTGAATGGCAAACCCCGGTGAAATGCAACCCCGACCTCTTTCGGCTTGCAATTTCACCTTGGCTGGAGCTTCGAGTCCCGGTTGAATCTTCATAACTCGGAAAGACAAATCCATGGATGCTCTCCCGCGGCGTGGCCAACTTGTCTGTCCTTATGAGCGTCGAGCTGAGTTGCCACTGACATGACCATGCTCTGAAGGATCAGAACATCATCCACGGTATAAAGGATGTCGTCCTGCAGACAAGTGAATCGGAGCGGGTCCACCCTTGTACTAAGCGATCTTGGTTCTTGAGCCAATGCGAAGGCAGAAGATGCCCAAAAGACCGGATGAACTCTTCTCGGGCGGACTGGTCTGGCCTCCATTTGTCGCAGACAGAGCACAACCCCTTCCCAAGAAATCTGGTTCGGCCTTTTGAAGGCACAACTAGTGTGGAAGAATCCCTGGAGACAGGTACGCACGTACCGCGCATCTTGTCGCCATCAGCGGCAACCATTGGAAGGCGCATCACAGGCCAGCACCCGACATGAACTCGCATGCATGTGCATGGGCCGGGACAGAACCTGGGGAAGACTGACCTGTCTTACACAGGAGACGTATTCGGCCTTTGCTGGTGGCTGTCCCAGTGAGTGACGAGGACGTGGTGGGGGGTCGTAGGAGGCTATAGGGGTCGGCGTCAGGGCTGTAGCGAGCCAGCCCTCCCCCCTGCCGTCTTGCCGTCCCTGTATCGTACACCGCTGTGTTTTCCCTGGTCACCTGCTGCTATTTCAAGGGACCGATGCCCTCTCAGAACCGGACACCTGGATGGCCACGATGTTGCTGTCATCTCGGGACGGTGGTAAAGCGAATTGGGGTTTCCTGTGGCTGAGGAGACGGAACCGGCGTGCCAGTTGGCCCCCGACCCTCGACACAGCTGCATGGAGGGAGGGCGATCTGTTGGCGTGTCGGCCTGCAGGACATGTCGTACTTCGTACACTGATCTGTGCGGGCGGCATGCCCCCTTCTTATACTCGAAAGAGGAGGACACGGATCGACTTTTGTGGCCG
Source organism: Achaetomiella virescens (assembly GCA_031001845.1). NCBI lineage: Eukaryota > Fungi > Ascomycota > Sordariomycetes > Sordariales > Chaetomiaceae > Achaetomiella > Achaetomiella virescens. Next base: position 155,406 of record JARNGD010000065.1, read on the forward strand.
GGTAGGTGACAAAACGGGGTCGCTGAGCTTTGGGCAGCAAAAATGATGCAAGGAGCCGTCCCAGGCACCTCGAGAGTGTAAACCTTCTGCTGTCGGCTCTTCAAGCTATCCAGTAACACCAGGTCGTGGTCCTCCCGCGGCCTCCCTCATCTCTGGCTCATTTTACCACGAGCCGCTAAAGGCATCGACTCTCCCGTTTCGCACAGTGGCAGGTTCCAGGCTCAGGCTCAGGCTCAGGCTCAGGCTCCGGCTCGGGGTTGTTTTCGAGACTTAACTGCACATTAGGTGTGATCCCAGGGTTTAGCGCGCAGCGGAGGAGCGAGAGCGACCCACAGCAGCCCAATCGAGAGGGTGGGGGGTTCTTTTAGCCACACGAGCTTGGGCCTCTGTCCCGCTGCCAAGGGGTCCGTCCCGCGCTGGGCTGTCTGTCCCAGGCCCCATAAACCGAACTTCCAACCCAAGGCGGCTCGTTTCCCCCATCCCACGCTCCTTTGTACGACTGCTCCGCGTCCCTTTTGCTGTTGCGCCTGGTCTCCAGGGCGCAGCGTGTGCCAACAGACTTTGTTTTCTCTAGGTCAGTCTGCCCCAGCGTGCTTTTTTGCAGCCGGCGCATTCCAGCTTTTTCGAGGTCGAGAGTCTGTCCGCGCGCGCCCCAAAGAAGAAGCCTGAAGCCAGCAGACGGGGGTGGGTGACGGGTATGACGGGACGACTGGGCACAGGTTGGCCGGCAGTTGAGGGCAATGGCGATAGCCAGCGAGCATAGAGGAGCGTGGTTGATGCGAGGACTGCTGGTTGAAAGCAGTCCTTGACCCTCATGGCTTGCTGTGTCCTGCGCCTGGTCTGCAGCCTGCCCTACTTCTGCCTCCGACATCAGATGGCGCCGGACGGACACGCACCCGCCCGATGCTCCGAGCTCTGCACTGCCAGGCTCGTCCCAGACAGCTGCTGACCCTGAGCCTCCCGCAGATTTATAGAGAAGAGATATCCCGCCCCAATTCGCCCCAGCCCCGTGTACGAAAATTGCTGTGTTAGTATTAGCAGAGGGCAGGCGAGATGGACGACTTCTTCCGCACCCAGCAGAGCCCCCGGGCCGAGTCCCAGGTGAGCGGCGCCTTCGTGTCGCCTCCGCGCAGCGGGCCTCTGCTGCCGCGCCGGTTCACCACCGACTCCGGCCGTGTACCAACACTGTCTTCGATCACCACCATTCGCGCCGCTGAACCGCAGGATTTTGCTGCGACTGCGGTACGTTTTCCAGCCCTCGAGGGGAGCACTTGTTAGGCGGGCGTCCGGCTTGGAGCCGCCCCATCTGCCTCTGCCTCCGACCTGTGGGACTTGGGGCTGACCTTTTGACTTCGCAGACGCTGCACAAGGTGCAATTGGTACGTGTCCGCCCTCGGGAATGACGAGCTGGCTTTGGCTGGGATGGACTGCGGAAGCTACATTGCGTTAGACCTGCCTTTTCACAACAGGTTCAGCTAACTCCGCAACAGCTAGAGAAGAAAGGATGGATTACGAGAGGCTCCGGGAGCACAGACGGCGCTTCGAAGCCGAGATTCACAAGCTAGACGCTCAGCAACGCCAGGAGGAGAGAGAGCTCCAGCAGATGCAGGAGGATCTGGTTGCTAGATACGGCGGTCACCAGTCTGAGCCGACGACGCCTCCCGAGTACCGCGACTCCTCGGGCTTCCCCTCGATATTCTCAAGACCGAATCGCTATTCGACATCGAGCCTCGCCTCCCCGCCAGGCTTCTTCAACCGCCCTGCACGCTCCGGGTCACTCCTGACCTCTCCTCTTTCCGGTACTCTTCCCTCCCGGTTCCCGTTCGACGACCTCCCGTCACACTCTGTCCCTGGCTCGCGGAGGAATAGTGATGAGGACGAGAAGGAGGAGGCAGTCCGCCAGGACCCGACAAGCCATCGTTCAACAAATGCGTAAGTGGTGCTCATTCCGGTTGTGATTATCGCTTGTAGGAAGCTGTTTGGGCTGGTCAATGGCTGGGAGCAAAGTGCTCCAGCCAGGCCAGCATTCCCCCCGTTCCTGAGGTCCCGACCGCTGCTCGTTCTCACTTTGGCTATGTTGTCAGCCGGGCATCGCGTGCTCGTTCATCCCCATTCTCGTTGAATTGGGCAGCTTTGCACAATAAGGAGGCAGGGTTCAACACCTATTCATACCGGTCACACTGCACATTCCTATTCTTTCAACACCTCCCGCCATTGCTGCTCCATTCATCTACCATTCAGGAGAGGCAGGACAATAGCTTTGCCAGCAGCTACCTGATCCCGCGCCTTCGTCTGAATCGTGGTGATGCCACTCCTCCATCTTTCTACAGCATCCTCAAGTCTATTTAAAACTGCCTATCTTTCATCCTCATCAATCACCCTCAACTCCATATTTTCCTCACCATCTTTTCTTTTCACACCATCACCGCTCCCAGCGTTTCGGCCATCCACAGCTGCGCAAGCAACGCCATCACCACCTCTGACGCCCCCATTGTCACTGGTCCCCCACTCAGTAATTTCTCTTCACCGCGAGGTCGATGGACCTGAAGACGAACACGCTCACTAACGAGCCATTTCCTCCAGACTCAACCGGTATTCTATGCCAGTGACCCGGTCACGGACCTACACTGACCGACATTGGCCTTGAAGATAACAACAAGATCGCCGGCTTCCTCTTCGACGAAGACTCGACCTCGGCAGAGACCAAAACGACTTCCACACCTCAGATCGGCATTACCACGGACGTCTTCCCATCATTATTCCGGCAGACGTATTCAACCATGGTGAGCTTGCAGCTTTCTTTCAGTTTGTCTGCAGTCGGTCGCTCTGTTTGGAGCTGCCCTTTGCTATCCTTCGCTTCTTTTTCCTGCCCTGAAGTCCGGTCCTTGAGTTTTCTGATCCCGGCCATTCGCGGGTTTCCAGAAAATTGGGCCAGATTTCTGTTTGGCAGGTTGGCGCTGTGCTGGGGAGAAAGGAGCGCGCCCCACGCGTTCAAACTGGCCCGCTCAACACCTGAACTCCAAACCACTCATTCCTTAACGCCATTACCATCATCACGACTTTCTGTATTCGAGTTTCTTTCCCAACCGACTTTGCTTTTCTCTACAGCCGATTCGCTACTGCACCTCCCTTTTTTTCCCGCCGCAGAAAATTTTCGTGTCATCAATTCTTCCCTTCGCACTTTTGCCCTGTATCAGATCGACTGGTTAACATTTGCCTCTCTCAAGACTCCTGCGTCCTCAGCTGCGCTCGACCCTGCGCTCTCTCAGACCTCTGGGCCTGAGCACCCCTCGAACGGCTGGAACAGCATTAACAAGCATCGCCACCAGCAGAGCATGTCTACGATGGGCTCCACTCAGCACAACGGCGGCGCCCCGATTGGTTCGCCCTCCGAGGGCCAGCACCATCGGCAGCAACCGCTCTGCCAACGTCCGCCACTCAATCGACGGCACCAAGTTCTTCCCCGAAACCACCATTGCCGCTTCGGACGTCCCGGCGACCTCCGTCGTCTCGCCTTCTGCCGCCCACCTGGCATCTCCTCCCAAGCTGCACCAGTCCTACCCGCCAACGACGTGCCGACCGTCAAGGCCAACGGCACGACTGGCCTGGCTAGTAATGCGAACAATCACGCCCAGCAGCACTTCCACAATCACAACGCCAGCCTTGGCCGCATCCCGGCCGGCGCCATGCCCACCCGTCATTGCCCGCGAGCTCTCGGGGGATGCCTCTTCGGCTAACGGCCGTGAGACTGCCAACTATCCGTCCATCACGTCAACACTGCAGGCTAGCGCCCCACCCTTTGGTCCGTCCGCTTCCCAGCCGCAGCAGACTTCGGCTGCTCCTGCGCCAGCCATGACCGCGCCCGTTCCGCCGATTCCTTATCCGTACTACCCCGCGAACCCCGGGTACAACGCGATCAGCGGCGGCCCTCCCCCAGCTGGCTACAACGCTCTGCCGATGCTCATGCAGGGCATGTCGGTCAACGGCAACCCTCCGGCCATGTATCCACAGCAGAACTTCACCGGCTACAACCCGCTCTACAACCAGGCTCCTGCTCCTCGTCCGCACCAGGACAGCCAGGCCCGTGTCATCCAGAGCCGCCGCCAGATGGACAGCGAAGGTAATATTCCGACCCAGATTTTGCGATTTGTGTTGACGATGCTAACAATGCCGACAGCCATGGCCCGCTTCAACAACCTTCCCCTTGAGCAAGTCGCGCACGATCTACTCCCTCTGCAAGGACCAGCACGGTTGCCGCTATCTGCAGAAGCAGTTGGAGAACCGCGTCCCGGAGCAGATCCATATGATCTGGCTCGAGACCAACCAGCATGTGGTGAGTTGATGACCGATCCCTTCGGCAACTACCTCTGCCAGAAGCTCCTCGAGTACTGCAGCGACGAGGAGCGCACCGTTTTGATCCAGAACGCGGCTTCGGACATGGTGCGCATCGCGCTGAACCAGCATGGTACTCGAGCCCCCAGAAGATGATCGAGCATGTGACCACGCCGGTTCAGGTCAATTTGATCGTCGAGGCCCTCCGCCACCAGGTCGTCGAGCTCATCCAGGACCTCAACGGCAACCACGTCATCCAGAAGTGCCTGAACAAGCTGAGCGCCGCCGACGCCTCCTTCATCTTCGAGGCTGTCGGCAAGAACTGCGTCGAGGTCGGCACCCACCGCCACGGCTGCTGCGTTCTTCAGCGCTGCATCGACCATGCCGACGGCACCCAGAACCTGGCTCATCGAGCGCATCACGGAAATGCCTACACCCTTGTGCAGGATCCCTTCGGCAACTACGTCGTCCAGTACATCATCGACCTCAACGAGCCCAGCTTCACCGAGCCGCTCGTGCAGCAGTTCGCCACCCGCATCTCGGCCCGTCCAAGCATAAGTTCAGCTCCAACGTCGTCGAAAAATGCCTGCGCTGCTCTTCCGACCAGTCCAAGGATATGATCGTCGATGAGCTTTTGGCCCCTGGCGAGATCGATCGCCTGCTTCGCGACTCATTCGGCAACTACGTGATCCAGACCGCACTCGACTATGCTACTCCCATGTCGAAGCACCGCCTGATTGAGGCCATTCGCCCTATCTTGCCCAGCATCCGCGCGACCCCTTATGGCCGCCGCATCCAGGCCAAGATTCAGGCTCATGACAACCGTGTCGGCCAGCCCAACAACGGCCAGGTGCTCCCGACAGACCCCGCTGGTGGCCAGATCTCTCTCCCCCGACTCACAACCGCGTCATGCCCAACGGTGCCTCGATTCTTGCCACTGGTGCTTACGCCAACGGCGTCAACGGCATGAACGGCATGAACGGCGCCAATGTCAACGGCGGTCCTGCTGCGAGTGCCATGTACCCGAGCAGCTCGGTCGTCGCTGTCCCGCCTCCGCAGGCCCAGGCTCCCCCGCAGCCTCCCCGCGCGCCGCAGCAGTTGCCGCCTCAGTTCACTTCAATGAACCCTGGTTCTGGGAACGGCGAGACTCAGTGGGTCTAAGCGTTGCCTTGCGCTACGCTGCGCACATCGGTTGCACCGACGCGGAGTGATGAGACTTATGGGCCCTTGAATCATCCGTGCGTTCTTTCCCGTCTCTTTCCCCCCCTGGTACATTAGCCGTCAAGGCATCATGCTATGACCGTCACGACCCAATTTTCCTCTCTTGTCTGTTTCAAATAGCGACGACCGGCACGGCATAACGAATTTTTTTTTCCTTTTCACTTCGTGATGCGCGACACGGGGTAACCCTTCTGGGTAAACGAGAAACCCAAACCAACCCACCGAGCTTAAGCAGCTCCTCCTCGATATCCATGATGGTCCTGGTCTCGGGGACGGGCCTGCTTTGTTGTACACTATCCGCTCGATGGGGGTTAGGAAGGCAGTGGAGACGGCATAGAGCGTTTCTTCTCTTCTGGGGAGCGTGAAATCCTGGCTTCTTTCTTTTCTTCTGAGAACGCGGTCTATTTTTCCCCTTTGACATTGCGGATTTTCTTTCTCCTTTACGATTACTTTGCGCTATTTGGTCTTCGGTTTTGGTTCTCTTGCTGGATCTGGAGACTTCGATCCTCTCGGATAACCACAGTTTTCTTTCCCACGTCGTTTCCCAATCTCACGCGAATCTTCGGCTTGACTTGCTTCTCGTTCTCCTCCTGAGGACGATCGATCGATCTTTGCGTCAATCTGCATCAGCAGGATCTTGGCAAGATATGGCACGACGGTCACGGCCATCGTTCGGGATACGGGAGGCTAGGAGATTGATTTGGGAGGGAGAAATGGAGTTGTGCGTTGCGTTCCTTCAGCATGAGAGGTCACCCTGCAACAGCTACGCGCAGCGAGGATAGATTTGCGCGTAGTTCAGCACTCGGACGACTGGTCACCGTCCTCATCCACATCCGACTCGCATTTTGCCGGCAACAAGACGACTGTTATGCACGCACTGACAGACGGCCTCGGACGATGGGATTCGCAAGGGCAGACTTCGGATCTGGGTCGTCTGGCCGGGGCGAACTCGACAACTCATTTCACCGGCTGGTTGGTCACCACCGCACCGGGTGCGCCCTACCTGCACTCCAACAAACCACACACCCCTTTCTCACGCGCAAACCCAATCAAAGGACGGGCATTTTCCGGCTTGTTTTCAGCATTCTTTCCCAGTTGGCGTCGGCGTTTTTTTTCTTCCACCCCACTCCTCCATCCACGCTGCTGTTGTCTCTTGACAGACAGCATTCACTGGCTTGGAAGTTGGTGGTACCTTTTCTTACCTTGGCTCAGTCTCTCCTTATGCGGCTGCTACTGTTGCTGCTTTCTCAACCACCGCCAGTCATTGAAACAGACTTGATCCCATGATCGGACCTAGTTCGTTGCATCAATGGCACGGCAGGAGCGGCACGCAGGACGCAGGACGCAGCGGCAGGACTTGGGCGGGCTAGTTGGCTGGTGGGCATATTGTTACCGCTGGCTTCTGCACCCGTACGTTTGCCTACACGAGACTGGCCTTGGTTTGTCTGTATTCAGAGAGAGGGAAGGAGAGAGAGTTGAGGCGGGAGAGAAACAAAAAAAGGTGCATTTAATTATGTTGTTGGTGCCTATGAAGTGACTGTTTACATATGATGCCCTGATGTGCCTTGATAACCTGAACGTTGATGGTATCCCACGAGCCCGGATAGCCTGCTCATCTTTGAGCCCTGTGTCTGCCCCTAGGATTACATCCGGCGACCGCTCGAGGCAGCATTCCATTTCTCCTTGCATTGAACGGCTCTCCGTTTCGAGCTCCCTCAATTGACAGCAAAGCCGGGTTTCTTTTCCCCATGGATAGAGCAGCGCCATGACCAAGACCTCATCGTCAAGCCATTCAAACTGATAACGTCTTTGACAGTTTTCTGCTGCTCCAAGGTGCACCTTGGAGCACCGTAAGCAGCAGAATATTGAGGGGAAGTGGCAGCAAAGAACGGGATCGACCTCATCCACCTTGTTTCCGTCTATGTACTCCCGGCTGCTACCCACACTGCTCCACGTCTCGGCTTGCTTCTCGGCTCCTTCTCATCATACCATTCAACTGCGATACTAACGTCTGAGTCCCGCCCAAGCTCGCAGACCCTATCTGTCAGAAAGCAGTGGCCCAGAAATCCCAGCATTGGCTTCAAGCCTAGCCTCGAGGGACTTGCGGGAATGATGTCAGGTCCCGACAAGACGTACAAATCAGCGACGGGTGAAGGAGTGCGGGCAAAATTTCGCTGGCCGCTGCAGAATTCTGTGAGCGAAGAAAATTGGGAGCTTGCCTTCAGACAACAGGTCAACATGGGCATGCATGGGCACGAAGATGGCAAGGAAGCAGACAAACACAAGATGGACGTAAAACCCGATCCAAACCCAACTCCAAGCCGGGGAATCACAATGCCATTGATAAAACGCAGAGCTTGCGGCGGACAACCATATCATGAACGCCCCTATTAAGAGCGCCAATCCATTCCTTTTTTGCTGAGCTAACTCGAATCCCCCATCCCAGCGCTCCCGAATGCCAGCATGGCGCAGCTTGGCATCACCGTATCCTCCAGGTGAATCAGGCCGGACAATATCCCACTCCACTGTACGAAACAGAAGAACCAGAGCTGAAACACCGTCGCTAGCAGGGCATTCGCTACGGTCACCCACATCTCCGTGGCACCGTTTACCGGTAGCGCCAGAGGGAGGGGTGTTGTGGCGCTTCCAGGTCTTTCTCCGGCCAGCGCGAGTCTTGTTGTAGCGGTGGCCCTTGTTGAGGCCGCGCGACTTCTTGCCGGTGGCGGTGAGGCCGCGCGACTCGCGGTGCTTGTGGACGGGGTTGACAATCCAGTTGATGCGGGGGTCGCGGCGGATGGCCTTGTGCTGGGGGTCGACGAGGATGACCTCGTAGTACTTGTAGGTCGAGTCCTGGTTGATCCAGTAGGAGTTCAGGACGCGGAGGTTGGCGCAGCGGCGGCCGACACGCTCCTCGGCAGTGGCCTTGAGCGAGCGCTGGTACTTGAGCTGGTTCACACCCTGGTTGGTGGGCTTGCCTGTAGGAAGGGAGGTCGGTCAGCCGTCTATCGCCTCATGTGCAATCGCACACGATCTTCGGATCAGGAAAGTCCTTACCATAGGTGGCGCCCTTAGGAACAGGTCTCTTGCGACCACCACGGCGGACACGCACGCGGTAGATGACATAGCCCTGCTTGGCCTTGTAGCCGAGGCGGCGGGCCTTGTCGGGGCGGCTGGGCCTCGAGGCGCGGTGGATGACGTTCAACTGACGGAGCTATATTGATGCACTCTCAGCAAATGTTCAACGAGTGTATAGCAAGAACGGGGCGATTGTCGTGGTTCGCAGGCCGGGGTCCTCGACCGGTTGAGAAATCGAATTGACCCTCGCCAACCGAACCACCACGAGCCGCCGTCCACAGTATCGAGGGTGCGTTAACTAACCTCCCAGCAGCGAACCCGAAGAAGGAAGCGAACGACATCGCTCTGCTTCTTCTTGGAAAGCTCCTCGAGGTACTTAAGGGCACCCATTTTGCCTGTTGCAAAACTCGCAGGTCAGCTCGTGGTCGCCAACAAAGTCGGACAATGAAAAATCGAGACTTATGTCGGCAGGGAAATGCAGACAGGGCCGTCGCGAGGAGCTGGATATACGCACCGGACTCGAATTCCTGTTGTTAGTACGGTCGAGGGAATCCGCCAAGTTCGTGAGAGTCGGGAGGACAAAATTTCGGGGAGTTCTGCGGTTGTGGAAAAGCGAAAGCCCTAACAGGAGGGCTGAGCGGCTAGCCTGATATGGGCTAGCGCGCCTGGCCCGAGCTCCACAGCTGGATCTTTGACAAGAAGTCTTAGCAGCGCTCCACATCGTTGCTCCAACCCGACTTCAATGATGTTCAGCGGGAATTGATCAAGGTCTCGAGTTGTCTTTGATTCGGTTCCTCACGTCGCTACAATTCTGATCAAGCAAATAGATAACGACAATATGCCTTCGCAAAGTCCCCTCTCAAACCCCCAAATCTCTGGCCGCCCCAAGCTGATTCCCAAAAGCAACGGCATCCACTCAAATCCCATCCATTTACAACAGCAAATCGAACGCAGCAGCATCCCCCTTCACTCCTCCTTTTCCGGCAACGTCCTTATAACCCCCACCAGAGCAACCATCTGCCTCCTCGCCGCGACACCCCAGCTCTCCCCCTTCCTATCATCACCCTTCCCCATCACTAAGGACCTCAACCCCCTCCGCTTCCTCCGCCACTCAAACAATCCCCTCGCCAAGTTCTCCGCCTCGTCCATATTCTCCTCATCGTCCTCATTACTGCTATCACTCTCGTCATCTTGATCCTCAGGCGAGGGCGTGATCCACCCCTCCACGACCTTCTCTCCATACCTTCCCATACTCCAGCAGCTTGCGCATGCCCTCCTCGTCTTGTTTCCACGTCTCGCGCGGGGAGGTCAAGTCTGCGGTGCGGAGTCGCGCTCGGCGGTCTGATGGCAGGCTAGGATTGCACGGCTGAAGCGCAGGAGTTGTTGCGTTTGCTCAAAAAGGATATTGTCTTTTGTGGTGAGGGTTTGGGCGGCAGTTTGCAGGGTAAGGGAGAGATTTGGGAGGTTGTCGTTGGCAGAGAGGCAGGTGGGAGGTTTGGTGCGTAAGTGTGTCAGTGGAAATGAACGGAGGAGGCAGGTAGGGGCTGGAGGGTTACAGCTCCTGCTTGAGCTTTGCGAGGATGTCATGAACTTGATCACGGCCTTGGGCGACGTGGTCTTTGAAACCCTGAATGAACTCCTTGGACTTTTTGTTCTGGTCCATTAGGTGCTGTTCGATGGTGGCCGGCTTTGAGGAGGCGCTGCTCAGGTGTGATCATTAGCATCATGCTCGAGGTGACGCACGCCAGACTAGGTCCCACCGTCCGTAGCTGCCAAAGTCATCTTCGTCAAGAGCATCATCCTGCTTGGTAGCTCGCGAGGTAGCTCCGCGGGTCCTCTTGACCGGTCTCGTGGGAAGGACATCAATGTCAGTCCCATCGCTGCCAGCCGGAGTCTTGGGTCCTCGAGCCGAACGAGCCCTTGACGCGGAGGTAGCGTTTGTGGCAGGCGCTATCTTTGGCCTTCCTTTTCGGCGGCATGATGCAAGTCGACTGGCTTGAGGGCGCGATTGAATCAAAGGTCTGGGAAACCCTGACGAAGGAAAAAAATATGGTGGCTGCTGTACGACAATAGCAGCACCGTCGCAACGTATACTCGCGAACAAAGTATCAATTCATAGCCTCGCGCTCTTGAGGAGGAACACCAAAGGCCGCGGAGGTTTCGTCAGGGACTGGAGATTGCTGTTTCAAGAATCGTTTGCATACATCACGAGAGAGAATCTGTGTGGGGCGACCCGGGATGACTCTCGCTCCCAGCCCATCGTACTTTCCTTCTCCCAGTGCTGTCATTGACCACTGATACATCCCCCGGGAAAGCGCGAAGGACTGTCAATATCCTACACTTATAACGACAACAACCTACCTGGAAGGTCCCTCCATTCTGCGGGAGACTTGAGCCCGTCATCCAAACAATCAGTAGGTGCTCTTGTCAATCGTTAGTTGCGTGTGTCTCCCGAAGGGACGTGAACGGGTAGACTCACTCCTCAACACTACGACTGATATGGGTAAGGTGCCAGATGACGTGTCTTATTCAAGGCAGATGTCGGCTTATCTGCTTGCGCATGGCGTTTGAGTATGTCAACTCAGCGACAAGAAACTCTCTCTACGCCCTAATGAAAGGCCGTGGTGCACTTTTTGGGGAGCTCCTTTTCGAATTCCTGGGAGGTAGGGAGTTGTCCCCAGCGTAGCTCTGGGTTGATTGGTATGGGATAGACGAATGTACGCAATGTGGTTTCAAGAAAGAATGAGAGAGATCAGCTGTTGCTGCCCACTCTTCGGAGGTTATGTATTTGGTCCGCCGACATTCCAAACAACTTCCCTCGGTACCACACTCTGCTCCATGGCCAAGTGGCATTGGGTGGAGAACGCCGACCATGGCCGCCGGCTGCCCAAGTGTTTGGACGAGCGCAAGGTCTTGCGTTCGAGCCGTAGTAAAACCGACCCCCCGGGTCTTGGTAATCGACTGCCGACGAGGGCCAGCCGGCAAGCTTTTTGTCGGTTTTTTGTGTTAATACTTTTCCGCTCGACTGGACGCCTCTCTTCTTGCTGTCAGAGTGGTTTTGCGCAAGTGTGAGGTTACGGACAGTCTGTGCAACTAACAAGGCGAGTTGTAGTAGGGCTGCTCACAGGGCATACCATTCGCCAGATGATGACGAGAGACAAGCCAGTCAAACCGGATCTTCAAGTGTAATTCATTTCTTGTATCCTCTCTGTATAGGTATCCCATCCCTAACCAACCATCAGAAAAGCAACTTGATCCCTTTTGTAACCTCTCTCAAAAAACATAGAAAGGAACTACGTATGATATCCCTGCAAAGCCCTGAGCGCTCTCTCTCTCTTCTGTCTCTGTCTATGGTAGAAAAGTCTTTCAGTTCGTCAAGGCAAACAAACCACAACTGTCTGTTCGCCGATAGGGAGAGGAAGAAAAGAGAAAGTAGTAAAAGTTAACAAAGAACGTAGCCACGTCTTGAAACCCAGCCAAAGTCTCTCAAGAAGCTATTAAATCCGATCGTAGAAAGGAGATAACAAGGCGAGAAAACAAATAAAAAGCCGTCTTGATTCGTAGGAAATGATCCATCTCATCAGACCGTCTGACAAAGAAAGACAAAATAACAAGAAATCCGTGGTGGCCCAGACCAGTCTTAAATCGACACTCCAAGGAAGCACGATGCTGATCGACGCCCCGGCGGGGCATGGCCCGCTCTTTGGGCCAACAGCATCGGTGATCTGACATGTCCCATAGCCTCATAACAGAAGAATCGGCCGTCTTCGTAAACCGTGGTATCTTTCTTTTCTGTATCACAGGATCCGGATGAGCGAGTCTTTTGTGTGCGTGCGTAAGCCGACATTGCGAAGAGAAACGTGGTGTTTGGAAAGGTCATGGGCTGCGGGCTCCACCGGCCTCCCTGTTCTAGCGGGAGTTCAGTGACAAGCCCTGGAACGACCCGAGGAGATCTGCCTGAGTTCCAAGAGGAGGGATTCCCTGATCATGCTGCGAACCTGCGGCAGATTGTGGGCTTGGGTAGCGCCCGCGGCCAGCGTACTCTGCCCCCTGAGCAAAGGTGCTGGCGAAAGGCTCAAGCCCCTGCATCATGCCAGCAGTGTACGGCATGGTTCCTGCCCGAGTGGCATTGCCAAACGCCCCATAGGGGCTGCTGAAGGATAGTTGGAGCCCTGGTAATTGGATCCTGGGGCCACCGTGCGATCGCCGTTGAAGGACGACGAGAACGTTGATTGAACGCCACGCGCAGCGTGGCTGGCTGCAGAAGTAGGCGGATTGTGAGTCCTGCTGTGCCTCCTGGCGGCGGGCTGCAGCGGTGGATCGGTTGACCACTGCGCCTGGACCAACACCGCTAGGGGCCTGCAGGCCGAGGGTAGGACTGGCGAACGATGCTGGGTTGATCGCCGACATCCAGATGCGCGTCTTGTAGATCTTGAAAAGGTCTGTGACAAGAGAGTTGAAGTTGATGTATGTGTCGGCGAAGTAGTAGAAGGTGAGCTTCTTCCAATCCCTGGTGCAAGCCGTTAGTGATCTATTCATCCCTTTTGCTCACTGGGGGAGAAAACAACTTACATCTGGAACTCGGCGTCGAGGATCTCCATATTCAAGCCGTGCTCCTTGACCTTCTGCTGGCAGATGCGCTTCGCCTTCGCCTCATTGCCCTCCTTCTCCCGCAAAGCATGGATCTCGTGGTTTTGCGCAAGGCGCTTGATCAGTTTCGGCTTCAATTCGCCCGCACCCGGCTCCTGAATATGGTGGTGCTGGCTGGGCGGCCCCATACCGCCAACAGCACTTCCTTGGAGACCGTTAGACGCCGCCATGAGACCAGCGCCAGTACCGTCCTGCGCCGCAGCAGCATTTTGCGAGTACATCATCAGCCACTTGTACTGCTCCTCGGCATAGTGCTCCTTGAGTTCTTTGGCGGTTTGCCAGTCGACATTATCGTGGGCAACGGTGCCCAGGTCGGTCCCGCGGTCGGCCTCCACAATCACCAGGTCGCCCGGTTTCACCGTCAGACCGGTGCCTTCCTGGATGTAGAAGACATCGGCCCTGGCGCACTTGAACAGCACGACGTGCAGGGTTTGGGTGTGTCGTGGTTGCGACATGCCGTACATGTTACGATGCGGTGAGTTAGGGCGGGCGGAGGAATAGGGTCCAGGAAGCCCAGCATAAGCAGACTGGAATTGGTTGGCATACGGAGACTGCGTCAGTCCTTGCTGGGGGCCAGCGAGACCGGCACCGCCAGTGAAGTAGGATGGAACTATGTGCGTGGTTAGACCAGCCTCTTGGCGGAGAGCATTATTGAAATACTTACCTTGATTGGCGATGGGATTCCCGGAGTCTCGGGATATCCAGAAGAGTAGTCCTGTGCATGGGTGATATCCTGAGCAGCCTGTTCATGCGCCTGGACTGCCTCGCCCACTGAGCTGATGGACGCCTGTCGGGTTGGCACATCGGCAAACGAGTGCCGGCGGCTTTGAGGAATGTCTCCAAGCCCACCAAAGCCAAGAGAGCTCTGCCAGAAGGCCTTCTTAACGTTCTCCAGTTTCCTGTTCTCCACCGGATACGGATTCCGGAATGGACCGACACCGTACTCGCTCATTCTTCGCGCAAGGCCCCTTCGACCTCCGAGTTCAGACCCTTCATTCAGTTCGTCGTGCTCGTCAACTGCGTAATCCGATTCTTCCGGCACTGGTTCCTGCAGGTAGCTGCTGCTCAGTCCAAAAGCGCTAGCTGTCGATGCGCGGGGACGAAGGCGCGCCTGCTGGTACTGCTGTTGCTGGCGCAACATCATGTTCTCGCGCGTGAGCATCTCGATGGTCTTGGCCGCCTGATCCTGATGCTGGCTACCCTGCATGGAACCGCTGCTGTCGTCATCATCGTCCTCGTTGACTTTGCCCAGCATGGTGCCATCGTTCATCTCGCTCAGCATGCTCGGGCGGGATGGCCGGTGCTGAAGGCCTGGGTGACCGATCGGCCGACGAGTACCAAGAACCGTGGACGCAGCCATGGTCGTAGCGATGCTCTCCGGTTCGAGCTGCCCTACCGAGTAGGATTGAGAGCGGTAGGTTTTCGGGGTTGGGGTGCAACGGGATGGGGAAGGGGATCTGCGAACTAGAAGCGTCCCTTGGCCCCGGCGAACCCTGGGCCAGTCCACTGTCACCGCCGAAGAACGATGTGCTCGAACCTCCAGGGGGACCGTGGAGGTCGGGGAGGGCAGAACCTCGGCCAGGCGTTGCGGGCTTCCTTCCTTTCTGTGCTCCAAAAGCCGGTACCCCATGGGAACGAGCCCCCCCGCTGAAGGCCCCGATTGAGAACTCCACCTGAGGCCGAGCCCCAGGCAGTGACCCCTGCTTCGCCAGCTGGAGTGCTCGGATGGGAAGCCGTTGGGGACATCGAGCTGCTTGCAAAGGAACCCTTCCTCTGGGCGCGTCTGGCGTGGAAGTGACTGCTGAGAGGTGTCGTTCAGCCACGATGACCGACGCATCGGTTTCGGGGGCTGGCGGGAGGAGGTGGGTTGTCATGGCGATGTCCCTCTGCTTCATCATCGGAGCTCGCCAGGGCTTCCGAATCAGTGTCGACCTCCTGTTTAGCTTCTCCCAGCTGCTTCACCTGACTGCTAGTGTGCCGCCCGGGAAGCCTCCTTGGCCTGGCTTTGACGGAGGGCCAGGCTTTGTTGTGCGCTGGAGCTCATCTTTGAGACTATATACAGACAAAACTAAAGTCGAGTGCGGCAGGGAGGGCGACAAATTGAGAAGTATAATGAAAGAGGCGACACAGGCGATGTATGCAAGCCGCGAACTGTGAGCGCGGTCAGTTGATGAACAGGCCACTAGTACCCAGTAGAAGCGTCACGACGTTCAACTTGCAATGAAGGTGCCAAGGGGAGATGCGATAGTGGGCAAGATGTGCTGGCCCAGGTGTCATCCTGGGCCAGGCCGAACCGCCTTGCGTGTGCGACTGCTTCAATGAGACAGAAAGGGAATCACTTACAGGGACACAAATTAAGCGTATGTCTATTAGTCGGGTATTTCCTCCCAAATCTTTATCTTTCCTTCTGTTTCAATGCAGCCTATGCCGTCGTCACGAGAGTGGATCCGAAGACAGGAGTCAGCAGACGGAATATCTGACGGCGCGCTGTCACGCTGACCAGACGAATCGAGTCAGGAGTGGTGTTCTGATCAAAAAGGAAAGCTTGGGTGGTTGGGAAGACGCGATCAAATCGGCCGTGCTAGTTTTGGTCGACGGACTTGTCCGACTGGACGGATCGGTAGCCGAGTCTGTCGAGCCGTTAAGTATCTCGGCGAGGCCCGTCCTGAAGATTAGGGAGGCGGCAGGCGATTGATGGGCAGGACGAGGTGCCCTGTTATGGCGTGCGCCGTGTCGGAGGGAGGATTGCGACGGCGCTAATCGCGAGCTCCCATTGCAGGCGCGCAAGCCGCGTTGCCGACGTGGACAGAGAACGGATCGCAGATCGCAGATCGTAGATCGCGTGTCGCCGACGGCACAGTTTGTGAGTCCCTGGTAAGTGTGGACAGTCTGTATGGAACGCGTCGTTGACGTCGTCGAATTATCGGACCACGAGGTGGAAGAGATGGGAAGGAAGCGGAAGGGGAGCAGGAGGGGGGTCGACTTGGAAGATGTAGGTTGAGGTTCGGATTGAGAGGCGCGAGGTCCCAAGTCGATGTGCTCGTGCGCTGCGTTGGGTGGGAGAGGGTCGAGGTGTGAGCGGGGGAAAGCTGGGGTGTGGCATACTGCTCGTTAGTGGCTGGGATCCCGGTCATGCCTGGCAGACTAACCGAAGCCAGGTCAAATTTGGGCAGGTCCCTCGATACGTTGACGCCGTGGCAAAGGCAGAACAGGTTAAAGAAAATCCTGGATTTTTCTCTGGTGATAATTGTCCGGACTCCTGTTTCTAGAACTCGAGGATACAGATGATGGCGTCAGGTCGAGCAGGCCCGTGCGAGTTGTCGTCTTTTGTTAAGTGCCAAAGTCCATGACAGTGGGAGAAAGCTCGCGACAAACCGACACAGACGGGTCTGGCAGGTGGACCTTTTGCGAAGCGCCGGCTCCGAAAGAAGACTCTTGGGAACGGGATGCGGGGGGGCGAACGGCGAAAGACGAATGTATGGATGGAGGGCGGGACGTTGATCTACGAAGACCGAAGGTACATAAGGTAAGCTCATAATGATGGAGATGATGTTGCGCTGGTCTTCGATGGGACGGGGAGGTGGTTTCCATCGCACAACTTTAACAACTTCACTACAGTGGGTGTGAAGCATTGCAGCTCCTCGTCCAGTCACCAGCCAGACATTGGAAAATTGGGGTCGCCTCCGTGAGTGCTGGGCCGGTTCCTGCACTGTCCAACGTAGAAGCCTCGACGTTAACCCCAAATCGTCTTTTTAAGACTCGAAAACCCGAGAGCCACCTCGGCCCACATTGCTGAGGTCGTAACAAGGAGTATGAGGATTCACGGTAAGAAGCTGGCGACCACAATGTTGTTCATCGCGAAGGTAAGAGCTCGTCGTGCGGATCTCTTCGCGCCGGCGTCGGTTGAGGATGAGACAGGACAGACTTCACCTTCTGGGCTTGAAAGATCAGGGGCCTAGATGCGATGTCCTCAGACACCGGTAGCACTTGTCTGGGCTACAGGTGCCTGGCCTAAATTGTCTCTCAATGTTTGTCGAGTTCTCATCGTGTCCTTCCTGTAAGAGCCTCGTCGTTTGCGGCCTTCAAGCCCTAAAGCGTGTGCTATCTTCCGGGTGGTCATAGCCGCTCCGTCCCGTGCCAACACGCTCGCTCAGATTCCCCGACACCAGCTTGTATACTATGAGCGCCGTCTTCCATGCTCCTGCTCCACTGCACCGAAGGCTTTGACATGACAATGGCTGCCCGAATCCGTGGAGACGTCGGGAATGCGTCGCCGGCTTGGCAGCATCTGGCGCATTCGCAACGTGTAGAAAGGCCAAACCACACTGTAAAATATGATCCATGCCGGCCCCACATCATATCAGGCCAGGGTCCTGGAAATCAGGGCGGGGAAGGCGGGGCTAATTCCTTGGGAGCATCAACCTCTTGAACGAGGAGACTCACTGGACGTCACAAGGGATCGATTTTTGAGAGAGCATTCAATTTGAAGCGCATACCGGTAAACAAAGTTCGGTAGCGGTTGAGGCGCTACAGTCTGGCAGCAACTAAGGGATCCTCACTCCCGTCGCTACAGCACATGCTTCGTCATGGCGACTGTTCCCTGCGACGATTGGCCCGAGTCAACTTGCCCGGCCACGAACATTACCGCTTCGAAACTGTCGGTGATTGCGATGCTTCGTCCGCTGAGACAAAAAGGAAAGCGCGAGGCTGCTTCTTTTGGCTCCTTGAACCCGCCTCCGCCATGCATAAGGTACCTAGGTAGGTAGCCTGCGAATGGTACGTCCCCACAAACACTCGACGGCAGAAATGCATATTTCCTGAGCTGCAGCCGCCGAAAGCAGCTGGACTGATGCAGCTTCAAGGAGTCTGGTTCACCGAGCTCAGTGGCTGCTCCCACTCACACGACCTCGCCAAACCTCACCGGCCTTTTCAGCGATCCATATCCTCAGCCCAGTCCTGACGACTTCAAAATCATTCGGCTTGTCTTTCCGCCTCCGAAAGAGCGACGTCAAAGGCCTGGAGAGATGGGAGGAAATGCCGTAGCCTGCGGTGCAATTTCACCGTGCACCCCGCAACAAGAGAGGCGCCTTGGGTGGAATCATGTTGCTACATGCCCAGCGAACCCATCAGCTTCGAGAAATATCGCTAGCGGGCGCGGTGACGGGAAGCCAGCCCGCAGCATTGCCTTCTCTAAGGTTGGGGACGGGCGATAGGTGGAGGTTTTGTGTGGAGGTCAACGGGCTGCAACTGCATCACGCGGCCCTCCATTGTTGATGGTCGCTCGTCATGCCGCTTGCTCTCGCTGCGGCTACCCTGTCTCGGTCAAACGCCAGCAGCCATGCTCTTGAACCGCATCTCTGGTGTCAACGAGCTATGGCCACCATCTTTGATACCGTACCCGGTCCCACATTCTGATCATGGCCGGGAGTAGCGTCATCCTCCGATCATGATCTGGCCATGCTGGAGGCGAAACCCGGTCGGCAGCTTCCGCGCAAACCAGCAACACCGAAAAATGTGTGTGATATTGGCTTTGCGGAAACCAGCACATCCACAGTACATTTGGCACCACGAGAGATGTAAGACGGCCGGTCCATCAGGCCTAAATTCAGGAAACCAACAAAAGCATCTCGACAGCCAGATACGGAATATTGCCCTCTCGAGCCAAGTGAAGATATCTTCCCTCATCGTCAAGCTCCCGGTTGGCCCCCGTCGTTCAAGAATCGGGAACCCTCAGAAGCGCATGCCCCCCATGGGCCAGGTTCCTACCGCTTGGCGTGTACCTTTCCATGAAAGTCGTTTTTGATACCCGCGGATATTTATGCGCAAGCCCGTCAGGTCGTGCCTGGATCCTCTTTCAAGACGGGGAAGCGGTTCGCCAGAGGCTTTTGCCCCGGATTCTCGCTTGCGGTCGGCGTCTAGACTCGCCTGCGGGGCGCGAAAGGGGAACAAGCTCCGATAAGCTCCAGTATTTCCCCGATCCGTTAGGAGATATGGGCCATGCATTGTTCTTCCGTACAAGTCGCATGTCACTCCATGGAAACGACCAGAAGCGGAGGACGAGCCAATTGCCGGTGGAAAAGGGCATTGCCCGACTCGGCGCAACTCACAGTCCCTCGATCACGATACGACCTAACCGTGGCTTGGCATACTGCATGGTAACGTCTGAGAAGTCTGACCGGCCGGCTTCTTGATTCTCTGAATAGCGCCACAGTTGATGGAACCACGCCTCCCTGTTGGTGGTGGTGATGCCACCTGAAGGATGGACATCGACAGTTTCGATTTTCTATTTGTAAACAGCCGGATGATCTTGGTGCGAGAGATGCGATGTGGCAAGTCATGATGCAAAATCAAGAGCACACGTCTTCCACAGCGGCCCCTGCGATGTGACGATGTGCGCCACGTGAGCACACCGGAGGATGTGAGCTCCCCAAGCTCTGCGGCGAGCGTTGTTTACCCCAAATGGACCATACTTTGCCAGCCTCACCTAGTCACAACCGTAGGGATATGACTGGCCGGATTGTGGTAACAGTGAATGAGCCAGAAAATGGGGTTGCGAAATTGCGTCTATACAGTTGGTCATCCAGCCAGGAGTATTAACAGCTCTTCTTGAGATTAATGGCCCTTTCCCCGTCGTCTGGACAACGCCGCAGCAAAATGTCAAGCCGAACACCAGTCATTGACATCCAACGTCCGAAACGCCGCCGGGCTTACTCGACGGCATCCAGCGACCCCTTGCCCACCGTCGAAGGGGGCACGTGACCCTTCTGTGCCTTGAGCTTCTCCTCAAACTTGGCAAACTCCTTCAGAGCAATCTCCTCCTCCTGGTCCAAGACTTGATGAACACCCTTGACCTCCTCAATCTGTGAAGCCTGTCAGCACACCATCCCGCCTTCCATCGTGTCGGCACAGAACTCACATAATGCATCAACATCCCCTCAATCCCATTCTTCAACGTCACCGTGCTCGAATCACACGTCCTGCACGCCCCCCTCAATTTCAACATCACATACCCGTCTTCAAACCCCTTGTACTCGATATCTCCTCCGTCCTCCTGAATCGCCGGCCGCACCCTTGTCTCCAACAATTCCTTAATCATGCCCACCACCTCGCTGTCGTTCTCGTCATACTCTAGGCTATCCCTCTCCTCCGCGCCCTGCCCCTCCTCCCCCGCCGCAGCCCCGCCTTCCTTCCTCTCCGCCACGTTCACAATCGCCTGCCCGGACGTAATCGCCTCCGTGATGAGCGAAAACACCTCGGGCCGGATGTGCGCCCAGTTCGCGTCGGCGGCCTTGGTCACGGTGATGAAGTCCGCACCGTAGAAGACGGAAGTCACACCATCGATGTTCATGAGCTGGGCTGCGAGCGGGAAGGATAGGGCGGCGCGATGGTCGAGCGCGGGGAGAGGTACTCGACGAAGGGAGTCGTGATGCCCTCGGGCAAGACCCGGTGGTTCGGGAGGAACTTGAGCGCGTCGGGGTTCGGCGTGTTCTCTGTCTGGATGAAGATCGTGCGGCGGGTGGAGCGAGGGAGCAGGGGAGATGAGGCGGGAGTGGGTTGGAGTCGCGGGCGGAGGGGAGTTGCGCGAGGGGAGAGCCGACCGGCGCTGGTGTGCGCTTGCCGGCTGAGGACGCGGAGACACGTTGTGGATGGTGCGACGGGCCGCGTGGATTTGGGAACCAGAGGCGCGAGGCCTCGTAATACCTTGCTTGACGGCATCGTGGGTGATTTGGCCGGGTTCAGTTTGAGAGTGTTGTTGTTGAGGGAGAGAGAAAGAAAGAGTTCGGGACTGTGGAGAACCGAGCATTGCCGCTGTCAATCGGCGCCGATCCGCTGACAAACCCAGCAAATCCGATAAGCTCCGCGGACCCTTGATTTTGCGTCATAGCGGCTCGGCACCCTAAATTTCTGCCGGCGCCCCCTGCACCTTCTGGAATCCCCATCCTCCAGCGCACTTTGCGATCTCACTGGACAATTGCACTGCCGCAACGACCGTTGTCCGCGAACCGCGTTGCGCCATCACCTGCAGCACACGACCGGGGCATTCTTGAAGTGGAATCGCGCGACGGCCAATAACTGTCGCGACGTGCAGCTTGTCAGCCCAGAACCAGCGATCTGAACCGATCTCCCATCTGATTGGCGCCGAATTCTGTACGACATCGACCCAAACCTCCGATTGCGCCTGCGAGCTGGACCGAGGTCTCTTCCCGACGGCCAGTTTGAGATCGAAGAATCAATTGCACTGCTACTACGAGACTCGGACAGAACGAGATTGCGACCCGGCAGTAGAATCACTGCCGCCATGGCGACTGCCGAGACTACCGGCCTGGCTTCGCAACAGCTAGGCGCCGCTTCACCCGAGCCCGCCACCTTCCGTACGGCAGATCCTTTCGCAGACGCCGGCTCCGATTCCATGCCGTCGGGCCCGCCAAAGAAACCAGAGCCCAAGCTCTGCGGCGTGTGCGGCACACAGCCGGGCAAGTACAAGTGTCCTCGTCCAGGTTGCCTATTGCCATAGTACGTCATCCTTCTTCCACCCCGTCTCCCACACCCATCGCTGACCATCGCAAGCTGCTCCGTCGCCTGCAACAAACAACACAAAGAAAACCACCCGGCCGACCCTCCACAGCCCCCTCCCTCCTCCACAACCCCCCCGAACAACACCACTGCGCCTCCCCCTAACGACGACCCCTACAGCATACTCCTCGACCACCGCGCCGCCTTCCAGCGGCTCTTCGAGAGGTACCCTTCCCTCCCCGGTGAGCTCTCGCGCATCCAAGAGACAACCCTGCCCCCGTCAGACACCGCCAATAACTCAACCCCGCTCTCTCACTTTACCTCCTCCATCCCCGGCCTGGGCAACATGGCCAACACGAGCCGATCGCGCAACCAGCCGTGGACGCGAGACGTCGGCTTGCGCAGGGGCGCCGAGGCGCTGAGGAGGGCGAGGACGAATCCGAGCGAGACGGGTGATGGGGTGAGGGAGTTTTGCGAGTTGGTGCTGCATTTGTTGGGCCAGCAGAAGAATAAGGATGGGGCCGCGAGCGGGAAGGGGGCTGAGGAGGGCGTCCTTGGGAGGGTGAGAGAGGTGGTGGTGGGTGAGGAGAGGGGGGTCATTGAGCGGTTGTTGAGGGAGGAGGGGGGTTAGGTGACCCGAGGGTGTGAGCAGAGCAGGAGGGTGGTGGCAGAGTCGTGTGAGACCAAGAGTGTGTAATCACTGTACGATGGATGGCGTGACTTCTCTCCCGTCTCGGCTTCGGGCCTGCGCCGTTCTCTGAGGCAAGCGCGGAAATGGCGGTTTGTTCGCATCCACGGCGGCTTGGTTCAGCCTTCAAAGCTCAGCATCGGCCGAGGCCGGGTTCGGAGGACACCTATTCAGGGATACCAACCGATCAACTAGACATAATCGTCGCATCATTATCATTACCATACGTCTATGTACGTCTACCATATAAAAAGGTACGCCCCCCTTGCCTTCACCACTGCCCCCTTTCTTCTATATTTCAACTAACGTTTAAACCTCCCAAAGAACCCCTTGCCCCCCTTCGTCGGACTCGGACTTACATTCTCCTTCTCACCTACCCCGTCCGAAAATGTCGGCCCTGCCTCCGAGCCCGAATCCTTGCTCCCGCGCCTCCGCAGGGTCCACAGCGAATCCGCCTTCCTCAACAGTGGCGAGAAAACCAACAACTTCGGCAGGTGGTGATGATGCCCGTTCTGGTGCTGGTTCGGGTGCTTCGAGGAGGGGAGCTCGTCACTCTGCGTCCAGTCCACGCGCGCCCTGTCCGCGGGCGGGAAGCGCCCCAGCTCTTCTGGCGGCGGGGTGGGGATGTCATCGATGGGATCGAGCGCGATGAGCGAGTGGCGGATGTGCGCGGGTCTGGATGGCTGGTGTGGTGGAGTTGCTGGTCGGAGAAGAAGGCGGTGGTTGTGCTGCTGCTGTGCTGTCTGAGGCGGCGGCGTTGCCAGTGCTGTTGCGGCGCGCGTGTTTCTGGTGATGAGTGAGTGGTTGTTGGTTGGCAGCAGGCGCACGAGCTCGTCGCCGAAGCTGTGCTTGTTGCTCCTGCGTGGGGAGAGCGAGTGGTGGTGGTGCTGCTCGGCGCGGGCGGCGTCTTCGAGGATGCGCGTGCGTTGGAACTGGTTGCGCTCGAGTACCTTCTCGCGGTGCGCCTGGGCCTGCTGCAGGGCGCGCGAGAGCTCGATGGCGAGGTGATGGTGCTTTCGCCGGGCCGGGCGGTCCGGGCAGGCCCGTCGGCGTGGAACTTGAGTGCGCGCTTGGACAACTTGTGGACGAGGTCGCTGTTTGCGGCACCACGCATGTTCTCCACGGTGGTGGTGCGCGCGAACTGCTTGGCGGCTTCGCGCGGGACGTAGTGGTGGTGTTGTGTGGGTGATTGGGAGTCCCCGGTGGTTTCTGGAGCTTGGGCAGGTAGAGAGGGCTTGTGCTCGGCCGATTCGGACCGCCCGAGTTCCGTAATCAAGCCGGCGGGTGACTCTGCAGGCTTCTGCCTACTGTTCTTGTCGGTGAGGCCGCGTGGTTCCGTCTCGGCGCCGAATGCTTCCCTGGCCGTCCCTCCGCTCGGCTCTCTCCTGGCGCGCCCTCTGTTTCCGCTCGGCGTGCGCCTTTTGTTCAGCCAGGACGACGTACAGGCGGCGGGTCAACTCCGGATCAAACTCGCCCTCGGCCAACCTCTTTGGCGGGGCGCAGTGAGGTCTCCCGCTTGGCCGAGGGAAGTAGTCCCTAGTGTAGTCCATTCTGTATTGCATTGTGCGAGCGGTCGAATAACATATGGTTCACGAGGAGCGGAACTGTTGAAGACAGAGCTACCCCGGGAAGCGAATCAGAACTATGTCTGACGGCATGAAGCAGTGTGAGTGTCTGGCGGTGAAAGCCGTCTCTCTCGGTCTTCCGTCTGCAGGGCTTGGGACGGTGTCGTCTCGGCGTTGGGGCTCGGCGTGGGATGATTTTGAGATGGTATGGTGATTGAGACAGCCGCTGACGGAGAGTCCGGGCAGAGTCAGGGTTCCAAGATAATGAACACACAGCAAGCGCGAAGGGCTTGTGGGTTGTTTCGGATGGCGCGAGTTCGGCGGTTTTAAGACCAGGCGAAGGCTACAGTGTGTATGTATATAAGGCTTGGTCAATCGTATGGGGTAGTAGTGTGGCTTGGCGGCCGGAGGAAGAAGAGAGGGGGGGGGGGGATGGGCTTTCGCCCGCACCCGGCACAGTTCAAGTCCACAAACATCCCTGTTGCCAATGCAGCCAAGGTTGCAAAGCACACGACCTTTGGAAAGCGAGTTTTCGGGTTCGTCCCGGGATGACTTCTGCCGGTTATTGTGTGTGCGGTTTCTGCAGTAGCCGTCGCCAGCGGCCAACGGAAAGGGGCAACGACACAGGGAGCCGGAGATGCTTGCGCCGGGCAAGACAGAGTCGCATCAGCAACGGATCAAGTTGATCAGATGTACGATTTTAGTGGACACTCTGGGGAGACGGCTACACGGGCGCTGGTTGGCGCCAGTCTATCAGGGATCTGGACGCCAGCCAAGGCGGACTGGTCATTTGACTCTTCTGAGCTAGCAAGAAAAATGTGGACAAGTGGGCTTGCATTGGTTTGTGGTGGAGGTCCTCCCATGAGCATTCGCATGCCGGTCCTTGTCGGTCTCGGGGAGAGCTGACTTTGTCTTAGGGATAGAGATGCCATCTTGCCTAGGCAACATGGTCTTCCTCGTCTTCCTGTCGAGCATTGTGGTTTTGCTCCTCCTAGCGAACACGGGGCCCATGCTTCCATGAGTCCTGCTTGCCGAGCTCGTCCTATGGTAGCATCAAAGACAAGACCTCCCAAATGGGTAAGGGGTTAGGTGAAAGTTGCTGGGCTGGATTGGCTCGAACCAGGGAGCGGGTGGCGCCAAGGTGATTTGCTCTGGGGATCCAATTTTGAGAGACGCCGAGTTGGCCAACCTGTCAGGAAGAGCGAAGAATGGTCTTTGCTCGGCGGCTTCCCCAGCTTTCACCAAAGGCGAGGTCCACGCGAGGCTGGATCTCCACCCGGTGCTGGCGAAAGGTGAGCCGAGTCCGGCGAGGATGGCCCGACGCTCCCGGTCCGACTCCGGGGCGTCTGTTGTTTAGGTGTCGGCAACGGGAGTCTTCGAGCCAAAACCCGTCGCATACACAAGCCAGCCATGCCGCGGCATCATTGCTCACCGACACCTTGTTTGTTCGCCGTGGAGTAGCAGACAACAAGCCAAGAATAGTTAATGTCGACTCCAGGCGGCTCAGTTCGATGTGCCGAAGACAGTGAGCGCCTCTGATGCCAACATGCATGATTGTGCGACGGCATGGTCACAGCGCAGCCCGTGTCCTCTGCAGCGCACATAGTAACACGTGCCTGTTCAGAGCGAGTTGGGAGTACTAGGCGTCCCGAGTTCCGACTTTGAAGCGTGGAGTGCCTCAGGTGGAGCGGGCAAGGCGAAGAAGGACTGTGGACGTCTTGAGATTTGTCTCTCCAGGGCCTAGAAAACCTTCTGGCTCCTTTCGGGCCCTTCCCGTTTAAGCGAGCAGCTGATGTGGGGCTGTCAGAACCTTGAGGTGGCAGCTGGCAACTGCCATCCACAGCCGGCCATGCTGCCTCAACTCAAGGAAGCTGTTGCTACCTGCAATGTACACAGTAGCAACGCACAAGGCGTCCCCAACTACCTTACTCTTTCGAGACTCCTGAGAACTCAAAGCAGAAAGTAATCTTGGACTGGATTTGTTGTTGTCCTCATCATCGGAGTGTCTCCCCAACCTCTTGACATGGATCCGGCTTGGTGCTCTTTCCTCAGTGGGCAACAGGGGCACAATGCAGAAATTGAGCCTCCGAAAATGCTTGGCCGGCGATTAGTTACACAGTACTTGGTACGGCAGGATTCCCAAGACACAGCTGTTCAGAAACTGCCCGCACCTCCAAAACTCCCGGCTGCAAACGACGATCGGGACCGCGCCCGCTGTTGCGGAACCTGCGCCGGGCACGGCCGCTTGATGCGGCGGCAGAGTGCATTCCGAGCACCTCGGACCCGACCGGTCTGCATCCACGGCGTTTGCCCTGAGCCAGTGGCATCGTCTCGATGGTGGATTGCAGGACCCTTGTTTGGGCGCTGGTCGGGGGCTTTTTGGGCTGCCCTGCTGCTGCTGGGAGCTGGGGGAAAAGCTGCGGCCTGGAGGGGATCCTGGGCCAGAGTGGAAGAGGAGGACCCTGACCCTGACAAGAGTCGACATCCCAGTCCAATCAATCAATCGGGCTGTCGCTTTCTTCAATCTCGCAGTCCTCCATCGCCAATTCCAGCCCTGAGCAGGCGGGACGCTGTGACTGTTCTTTTCTTATCCTTATTGTGTATATTTTTGCGCGGCCATGCCCTCTCGCTAGCGATGTGGGTACCGATTCAGCAAGCCGCGCCAGACCACCCGGAGCAGCGCTGCCGCAGCAGCTGTCTGTGCCGCCCGCTACCCCGCCGCGAGCTGCTGCTGGTGCTGGTGGTGCCGCTTCTCAAGTCAGTGCTTCTGCTGCTGAGACCTTGGATGCGACAACAACGGGCATAGGGAGCCAAGCTTCGCTCCGCCATCCGGACACCTCCCTTCCGTCCCCGGCTCCGAGGGCACCTTCTTGCTTGTCGACGATCTCCTGCTGCCGCCGGCATCCGAGATTCGTTCGCTTCCATCGTCGACGATCCGTTCTTCCTTCGTTTCCAACCACCCGACCCGAGCCCGAGCACGAGCCTGAAATCCCCGCGCCAAGCGCCCCGGCGACGACGAGTACGGCGAGTGCTGGCCACCGCAATGAGGACCGACAACAACCGTGGATCCCGCCGCGCAAGGAATCTCTGAGCATCACCAATCCGACGCCCTGGGTACGCCACCCGTATTCTTTGATGCCGTTCTCATCGTCTGGAGGAGGATCCCGGCCACTGCTGGCTGGCTCTGAGATGACGAGAGGCTGACCATTGGCCCAGTTCGAGCATGCTAATATAAAACACGCCATGGACCCCATCAACATCGCCGTCATTGGCGCCGAAGGCGTGGGCAAGTCCACCTTTATACAACAGCTGCGGCGAGCTCCGCGACCGCCTACCTCGAATATCACGACCCTGCGCCACGACGTCGACGGCACCCACTACCTGGTCACCCTGGTCGAGCTCGACTTGGAGGGTATCGAGCTGGACCCGAACCAACCGGTACACTGGCCGAAACAGATCGGAGGGCACATGGTTCCCCGCATGGACGGCGCACTGATCCTGTACGATGGCCTGAAGGAGGAGAGCATGCGGGAGGTGCCCCCAATCATGGGTGAGTCTGTCTGTCTCAAATTGACAGCGCGTCCAGTCCCTTCCTGATACGAGAGACCGTAGCCGCACTCGCCCAATTCCTCCCTGCCGACCGTCCTCGTCGCGACGAAGTGCGACACGCCCGACGACCCGCGCCAACCAGACCTCGCAGGCCTCGCGACAGCATTCCCCACCTGCGCCGGCCATTACAGAACCGCGTCGAACGCGCCCGGGAGTGCGCGAGAGACCCTACAAGCAATGTTGAGAGCCGCGCTAGCAAACCGAAGAGGTGAGACACCTACCGTGCTGGCCGTGGATACCTTTTCCCTCCCCCAACATGTCTTGTCACCCCCTCCGGTCATGGGCTTGCCGGTGGTCGGCACGAGGCACTGCCGTGCGGGTGTCACGTTGTGGACGGTACTAATTGCGAGCAGGAGACAAGTCAGAGGGAGTGCCCAGGAGGCGCGCTGCTTCCACCGCGAATCTTGATGCGCCTGCAGATATCCATAACGGGCGCCCAATCAGTCAGCACAGCAAGCACAGCAGGGCCAGCTCAGACTTCTCGCTTCTGCGCGGCTTCCCCCAACCACCAGCCGAGGCCAGTACCGAGGTCCGCTCAAGGCCACCGAGGCTAGGCTACGACAACAATTCTTCCGGCAGTAATCTCGGTTCCAGCACGGCCATTCCCGAGGACGGCCGGCAACAGACGCTGTCGAGTATGCTGCGGACCCCGGGCATTCGCCTGGACAGCGGGAGCGAAACTTTCCTGGACGTTGACGAATCCGACGGCGAGTCGTACCAGTACTCGGACGATGTACCGATCCTGCAGCGGAACGATGAGAACTTTGCGGACAGGCCACCCAAGACCGTGGGGCTGAGCTTTGACGAGCTTGTCGACAGGTTACTGGCTCCCAAGATGTCGAGAGCAGACCAGAACTTCGCCGATATCTTCCTCTGTCTGTACCGGAAATTCGCCGCTCCATCCGAGCTCCTGGCGGCGATCCGCGCCCGGTTTGACCAGCTGCGGAGCGACCGAACAGTACAGATCCTGATCAGAACCGAGACCCAGCTGCGCATCGTCGAGGTGGTGGCAAAGTGTTATCGCTGTACCCGGGAGATTTCGCCAGGCCGGCGACGAGGAAGGGTCTAGAGGAACTCATCAGGCAGCTGATGACGGAACCAGTCTTTGTTGCGCTGCCCAACAGATGCGGGTGCACCTGGAGCAGAAGGTTGTGGAAGACGACGACACAGGCTGGGCAAAGTCCGACCCCGTGGAGGCCGAAGGCAAGGACGGTGCAGGCCGCAGCGGAGTATTGTCGCGGACTCGATGAGCTCCCTACAGCTCGACGATTCCGGCACCCGCCAGCCAGCGGCGCCCGTCCCAAAGCTCAGAACTCTCCGGCCTCGACGCCCACGGCAACCCCAAACACGGCCGCTTCCAAACCACTCGTCGAAGACTACGAGCGCGAGGCCGCCACCCTCACGCCCACGCCCACTCTCCCCATCAACAAATTCCGCTACCACGCCTTCATGGAACTCGACGTCGAGGACAACGCCGAGGAGCTGACGCGCATCGATTGGGTAATGTTCAGCGCGATCCGCATCCGCGACATGGTGCGACACGTATCTCTCTCACACGACCAAAAGGAGAAGTGCCGCAACCTCAAAAGCGTCAACCGCATGGTATCCCACTCAACCATGTCGCCCAGTGGGTCGCCAACATGATCCTCATCCGGGATAAGGCCAAGCATCGCGCGCCCATTCTCGAGAAGTTCATGGTCGTCGCCCAACGGCTGCGCCAGCTCAATAACTACAACGGCCTCGCCGCCGTGCTGGCGGGCATCAACGGCACCGCGATTCACCGCCTGACGCAGACGAGGGCGCTGGTCGCGCCCGACGTGCAGAAGAGGTTTGCGGGGCTGGTGCTGCTGATGGGCACGCAGAAGAGCCACTTTGCCTACAGGCTGGCGTGGGAGAACTCGCCGCTGCCGAGGATCCCGTTCATGCCGCTGCACAGAAGACTTGGTGTCTGCAGAGGAAGGGACAGAACCTTTGTCGGGCCGGACGGGGAAGGATCAACTGGAAGAAGTTTGAGGTGCTGGGCGAGGTGTTGTTGCCTATCATGAAGAGCCAGGGCCAGCCGTATCCACATCTGCAGAGGCATGATATTGTGAGGATGTGCTGTTGGATTTGATTATGCCGACAGATGATGAAGTGAGTTTTTTTTCTTTCCTTTTCTTTCCTTTCTTTTCTTTCCTTTTCTTTTTCTTTCCTTTCCTTTTCTTTCCTTTCTTTCCTTTTCTTTCCTTTTCTTTTCTTTCCTTTTCTTTCCTTTTCTTTTCTTTATTTGTCTTATTTTCCTACTTTTTTTTTTTTTTTTTTGTTTTGCATGACGGCTTGTGGTGAGGTTACTAACAAAGGTGCGCAGGATATCTACCAGCGCAGTATACAGGTTGAACCGTCGTCGGGCGGGCAGGGCGAGTCGAGCAAGAAGAAATTTCCCTGGTTGCCCAAGTAATGTTGGGACGTAGGGATGACTCGGGGTCTTGCGGCCTCGTGGTTTTTGGTTTGGGTGGGTTGAGTAGGCGTTATCATGAGCCGGTGGCCTGGTGGGTTGGGTGTGAGACGATGGGCGAAAGAGATATCGAGGGGGGAAATGAGGCATATGCAGTTTGAATAACTGCGCCATGATGAGATCGAAAACAGGACCTGGCTTATTTTAATGGAACCAAGTGGAGGCATATCAAAAGGGAAAAAGCAGGCAAGACGGGCAAAGTGGGAGTGAATGGCTTTCGTTTCTCCTTCATCGGGATCTGGAAGGGAAAACGGAGGGATCTTTCTGCTGCTTTTCTGGTTTAGACTCTACGGCAACGAGCGGGATCGCAAAGAATTCGTTCTGGTTTGCACCACAACCTCACGATGGAAGGATAATTGAATGCGGCAGTATTGCTGAGCTGTGAAATCGGGGGTATATCCGTCTGCTATGCTATGCAGGTACTGAAACTGGACGATTTGCTTTTGCTTAACCATGAACTGAACGAACCCAAGGCTTGTGTGAGTGCCTTTGAAACTTTCTTCCCTTTGTCTAGTCAAGGGTCTAAATGGGCTCAGCTCTTTATCTCCTGGAAGAGTCGGTCGAGGGTCGGGGTCCACGATCACCTTTGAGCAGCCGCAGGCTCAGGCGAGGCCGCTAGTCCTCTTCCTTGGGCCACAGTCTGTATTTTCTGTCAGTGCCCCGTCTCACAGACAGCCATGATTGGCATGCTCTCTGCTAGTCTTTCATTGGAATGAGAGGGGAATGCTTTGGGTTTTGGTTTGGGGGGTTTCGAGACAGAATCACTTACAGCTCCCGCCTCCACAAACAGCGCAGCATCTTCGTAAACACTACCATCCACACCAGCACCAAACACCCGCCAACACGCACCCAAAGATCTTGAGCCCGGAGCTGTCAAACGCAGAGCCAAGTGCCTCAGTGGCCGTAACCTATCCCCACCACCGCATCAGCATTCTTGTCCTTCTTCCCAACAGGCGGCAACACATTTTTTTGCCGGTTACTCACCAACGCTGTGTTAGGAAACACAAATAGAACCACGTCATCTGGAACACGCAGCTTCCCTTGCTCTCCGGCCGCAGGTACTTCCACAGCGAGCCGACCGATACCAGAAAGAACCAGGTGCTCATCCCCCACAGCCAGAGCCCGGCCATGTAGGCCAGCAGGCCAGACGTACACGAGTGTTCACCGCCCATGAAGTT
>JARNGD010000066.1:0-185774 GCA_031001845.1 Achaetomiella virescens
CTAACCCTAACCCTAACCTAACCCTAACCCTAACCCTAACCTAACCCTAACCCTAACCCTAACCCAAACCTAACCCTAACCCTAACCCTAACCCTAACCCTAACCCTAAGTTCAGTATACTTGTAGAGTCGTCACCAGCTAGTTGCAATATACTCCTAGGACCGTTACATCGAAGACTTAATGCGCGTATATATCAACTATATAAGCAAGCTCGAATTCCTCTACGGCTTTCGTAAGGCCTTCTTTGCCACTATAACGGAAAGAACATATAGGGTAGCTTTGTAGGGGCTGGCCTAGTGCTATATAATCTAGAGAGGGTGCTTTCCAAGCTGGATATAAAGCTTCATATACTAACACCCCCAAGCTTACGGCCTAGCACTACGCAATCCTAGGTCTTCTAGATACTATATAACCCCCAAGAAGCCGAATCATAGTCAACGCTTATCAAGACTTACATTGCCGGCCATCAAAATAGCTCCCCAACTTCAATACTAGGAGCTATAGATCAACTTGCTAACGGTACAATAGCTATAATGCACCAGGTGGCCCTCCTACGGTCAGAGGTCTCTTCGCTCCGCAAGGCCAACGAGGCACTAAGCAGGCGCAGGAGGGCTAAAAGAATACGGGTATAGCTTGGAGGATCACTTGTTATATAAGATGCAAAGGACCTACTAGAGCAGAGGGTTGTAGGTGGAGGGGGAGTGCAAGAAACATAGCCGGATAGTAGTGGTGCCAGGGGACCTCGTACGAAGGTTCGGTGCTATGGCGCGTGTAGTAAGCCTGGCCACAATGCGCGCACTTGCCAGGAGGCCGCAGAATCATCTGATTCAGCTATTTCTGATATAATTATAGTTGGTTCCTAGTATTGTTGTATTATAATTGAGGATAGTGTTCGTAGGGTGGTGGGAAAGTGGCCCGCTCGCTTATCCGGCCCGCTCGCTTATCATGCACGTTAGGAGATAAAGTATAGTTAGGTTTATGAAATGTCAAGACCAATAGACCCTTAAAGAAGCTCGACTAGCTCAACGCCAAGTAGTCACGGAACTGATCGGCTCCTATGCCTGCCGTCTAGATACACCACTAGGCATTCACAACGTCTTCCACGTTATATAGTTGGAGAGCGAGCGATAATCTACTACTATCGTAGAGGCAGGATCATACCAAACCCCTAGCAATTATGATAGAAGATAGCTCGGACAGCGAAAAGGACTAGCAAGTTGAAGAGATCCTCCAAGCTAAGAAGATAAGAGGCGGAACGAGAGTGCTAGTCAAGTGGATATGCTATATACGGCCTACGTAGGTGTAACGGGCTGAGCCTCATGGTGGCCTCGGCAACCCTCGGCCAGCCCTAACCCTCGTTGCGCACCCCTGCCCCTGAATATCAACACCAATACCGCGGCAGCGACTCCCATCGCGTCTGCCCCTTTCGGGTTGTTGCCTTCCTTGGTCAGGCAAAGGCCACGTTATCCACTTGGCTATATTCCTTCTCCTCCTTCTCTTCTTCTCTTCTTCAAGATTGGATGTACTCGTAGAGTCGTCATCAGCTAGTTGAAATACACTCCTGAGACCGTTACATACCGGTCCCTTGCCACATCGATTGTAACTGATATTGAACTAGGGGAGAAACCAGTGGGTTTCTGTAGCGGGCGTTAGACCCCTGCTGTACAGGGGGGAGCAGTGATGGATCTGGGCATTTCTCTCCTTCTTTTTTAGGCGATCTGTCTCACGTGCAAGCCACGGCATGTGTACTAAGCCTACCAGGGGCGCCCACTTGGGAGCTCAAGGGGCAGGCAAGCGGAGACAACACGAATCAACGTTCCTTTTATTCATCGTCGAGACCTCGAGGAGGCCCACGATAAGAGGCAAAGCGAGGTGAAGCTCTGACCAGAGGGCCAGAGCTGTCTTCGTCTCGCGGCGTCCCTTCCGGAGCCACAGTGAGCCATGACTTGTTGAAGTCTCCAGCCCTCCCCTAGTATACGATGACAATGTCGCCAGGCTGCTGTGACCAGCAGTAGGGTGTAGGTGAGATTTGAGGTGCTGTGCACCAGTTCAATATTCGTTTTAATGCCCCATTTCCGGCACTTATACTCGTGGAGAGCGCGACGAACTATCGAGCTTGATACCTTCGGTCTAGGACATGTAGGAGCTGTTTGCATATAAGCTGGGCATCGCGCTTGGCTGATTGACAATATACCGATTTTCCCGTCGAGTGAGAACCTGTGCCCGGCCACTCCTTGGCTTAGAATCGAAGGATATGGTAATTGTAAAGCGTTGAATAGCCTTGCACACGACGACATGCGAGACGCCGAACGTAGCTGCTACCGTACTACAAATAGCTGCACGTGTGGCAGAGCTCAATTCCTCCTTTTTTTTTTGCGACCAGCCGTCAAAATGCGGCCTAAATCAGTCAAATTGAGTGCCATTTAGGAGAGCTATAGTGGTGTGAAGTTCGAGCATGATTATTGGACGCGTCGAGGATGGTGGAGTGGTAACAGACTTTTGGAGCCCCTTTGTAACGTTATCCTGAATCTGTAAACATACCATTACAACAAACGTTAGCAACTAGCAACTGATCAACACTTAAGCACTGCACGTCTTCCACCATCAGAGCCTCAATCGGGTCATGAATGTTCGCTCCCAACTCACCACTTAACCTTCCACTCCCCCTTTTCTTCCCGCCCCCGTCCTGCTGCACCCCGTCCCCCGTCGCCTTCCCTGCCCCATTCTTTATCCCATTCTTAGCCCTATTCTTCACCCCCGCCCCTTGACTAGCACAAATAGTAGTATTTTTCCTCATCCAGATCTCCCCCACTGGACACCCCTCATTCGCCACGCACTCCCACTCGCCAATCCCCATATCCTCCGGCGCCCGCCGCTTCCCCCGACCCCCTCCGCCGATAATCAAGTTGCCCGGCCGGTATGTCGGGTCCAGCTGCATGCGACGTATGACGCTGCCGTGCACGCGCGCGTCGGCAGGGATGTCGCGCACCTCACCGCAGGGAAGCGGCCACCGGATGGGCTTCCAGCTGCCGTCTGGCTGGAGGTCCATGCGGCGGAAGGGGAGGTACCTTTTACGTGTGTTAGTACTGAAGCTGTGGGATAGAGTGGTTTGAGGGGAGGAAGCTGGAGGAGTTGGGGTGGGTGTGTGGAGGATTGTGACGGTAGGGAAGGAAAAGGAGGTCACGGGACTTCAAATGGAATTCGGAGATGGATGAGCGGGCTTACTCCATGATCTTCCAAGCCAAAACCGACGACCAGCTCAAGCCGCCGCCAAAATCGAGCGAGTCGTGAATGCGCGCTACATAGGCCTTATGCATCATCTCCTTGAAGGTTGGCTTCGCGTTTTTGCTTGAGTCAGACGAAGATGTGCTGCTCGTTGTTGTCGAGTTGTTCGTTTGATTGCTAGAAACCCCAGATTGCTGAAGCAACTTAGCTGTACTGACGCTATCGCTGCGGACTATAATGTCTGGGATTAGGGGATGGGATTTTTGTTTGCCAGCGTCCTGGGCTTCTGTTTCGTTAGGCTTCTTCTCCACGTCCCCGTTTGCACCTGTCATGCAGGCATCGTCGAGTGCTTCAATACAGCCCATCTCGCGGACCTTATCGATATCGAATCGCAGACCAGCTTTTATCGCCTCGCGGACCATCCAAACCAGCGGCACGTGGCTGGCAGACTTTGACTCAGGCAGCATCTCCCATCCGCCTCCGATGTCTGCGTGGCCGCCTGCAAACCAGACTTCATCAATGTCCTGGTCGGTTTCGTCCTCGGATTCGGCCAGGGAGTCGACGTCGTGGTCCTTGTCGTGCGGATGAGGGGCCACCGAGACCTCAGATCTGGCGTCGGTGTGCATGCTGCGCCTTGCTAGCTCCTCCGTTATATGCGTCACCGGGGATCGAATAGAGTGGGAGCGGGCTCGGTATGGAGCTGGGCGATTCGGGATTTCTAGTGCTCCTTGTCGGCCGCGGTCTGCGCGCCCCTCGTCCTTCTTAGAAGCCCCCGGCTCGAGGCTGTCCCTCCGCGGTGCTTGTCGTGAATCTCACGCAAATTCTGCTCCGCCGGGGTACGCTCCCTTGCCTTTTGGCTTCGGCCGCTCTGGTAGATGAGGTCCTGCCTGAACTTGGCGCGGCGCTCGTCGATGCTGACGGCGTGGCGGATCACCTTAGCTGATGTCCGCGCAGTGTAAGGGAACTTGCTCCGCCCCATCCACGCGGTCTCAAACCGTGGTACGCTATTGACGGTGTCGAAGAGTCCGAGGAAGCGGATGCGGCGGACGGGGCGGGAGAAGGTCTCGCGGAAGCCCTTCATAAAGGCGTACATCTCCTTTTGTTTCTTGATCCCCTCGGGCGTCTTGCTGCCCTGACGGCTCTGCCAGTTGGAGAAGGCCTTCCATGTAAAAACGACCATTTCCTCGTTGCCGTGGGATAACAGGCCGACGTAGTCGAGCATCTCTGCAAGGAAGCGGGCGATGTAAGCGCCGCGGGAAAAGCCAAATATGTATATCTCGTCACCGGGGTTGTAGAAACGCATGAAAAACGGTAGCCGCCGACGACATGCTGGTCAAAGGACGAGCCAATGGCCGAGTCTTTCGCTTTCATGTACCAAGACTTCATCCTAGCTACGGTGCCCGTGTGGGTAAGGCTATTGGAGACAACATAGGTGCCGATACCAGCTTGAAAGAGTTAGTATCATATAGACGAAAGACGAGGGTACTTCCGAAGCATACGTTGGTAGTAGTGGTCTGGACTTAACGTTAGTGCTGATAATGGCACGAGGAGACCTGCAACGTACACTGGTCGCTGGCTGTCCTATCCAGCATACGGAAGATTTTAAGAATATTGCTATCGCTATCATCACCATGGAACTTGTTCCCTGTGCCATCGAAACATAGAACGATTTTCCGGTGTCTTCGATGATGGGAACATGAGACCCGGAGGGGTTGGTCCTTATCCATTGGGGTCACAGGACGAGACCGAACATGCGTTGAGAAGAACTCTTCATGAGAGCCGACATGGGAGTCATTCCCTGGACTACCAGCTCGAAGGTGGTCGTCAAGTCCGCCAGGTTTGAGAAAAGAGTTCCCATTGTCCCGACTTGTCTCGCCTCAAGATTTCGCTGGTGTTGGCGTCAAATCCTAGGTAAACTGCCGCCTCCACCTCCCGCCAACACCCCGAATGGAGACTCCTCTGCCCATGTCGTCTTTATTGCACTCGGCACGAGCACGGACACCACCTCCGCTCGCGTTACAGCCACTGACGACGTTTGCCATACATGCCTGGTCGGGAAGAGGGTGATCTCCTCCCGATGTGACGACACTGAAGAAATCGACCTTGAGTCAGCCGCTGTCACGAGCCTGTCCTATCAGGACATCGAATGGTTGAGCACAACCAGCGACGACCGGCATCGTCAGTCTCCTGCTCGCAGTGGATCGTATCCACAACAACCAGCCTCTGGCGGAACTGTTTGCCGGAGCCTATCAGGGCGCGTTCGGCCGCAGATCCTGGGCGGGAAAAGCGGCTTCGTCAAAGCCAGCAAAGGCCAATGACTCGGTTTTTGTCGATGATGTGATTTCGGAGGTTGGAGTGGAAGATTCCACTCACTCTCTGCTTGCAGATCTCGGGCACCACAACCAGGCTCTGGTTTGAATGCATTCTGCACTCTGCCTTCATGGATTAAACAAGAAAAACGAGTATGGAAACGAGCATGAAATTGACAGGTTACGAGATGAAGCACTTGAGGATTTGCTCCTGTGGGATTGCAAGACTCGGAATGGGAGTCCGCTTTCTGGAATGTTGGATTGGAATATTCCGCTGGCTGGGCGGAAGTGCAAGGTTGTTTGTGCGGTTGCTACACGCACCAACAACGCTAATTATCCGGACGCTATGCCAAATTCCGGGCCGCCCCTTCGGTTCAACAGCCGACCCCTGGTCCTCATTGGGGCCATACCCATCGTTACAGGCCCAATATCTTGGACCCATTGTTCGACATGATGATGAAGCATATTTTGGATGATGAAGGGTGATGAAGGGATGATGAAGGATCGGTCCCGCTTTCTTTCCACGGTTCAAGGCTCGACCACGGCCTGCATGCCCCAGGCAACACAGCAGCATGCAAGCAATGGAATTCGGGTTCTCCGCCTCCGTCTTGCTGGCCGACGATTGGTAGGTAGCAGAATCTCAATGCGGGTCAACTTGCTCGTGTCCATCAGCCCGCCCATCAATTGCTCCATTTGTGTGATGCTACCCCAGGACTGCCAGAGCTCGTCAGGTCTTGTTTGGAGCTAATAGAGAGCGAGATGCCCGGGGTGCCCGGTTGAGGAAGCTCTCGACCCACCAGGGTAGGAGCCGATCTCCGAATTCCATTAGACCCTGACGAAGCTGAGCTGCAAGCCTCTGAAGCGCATGGCGCGAGATGGCTTGGGCGAGCCATGAACGGAGAGGAGGCAAGCTCTATTTGTACGGCGGGAATTGACCACAGGTGTCGTGTTCTTTCTCGTTTCTCTTTTCCCCTGTTGCAGCGGCCATCTTCCTTTCCTTGCGAGCGTGGCCGGTTTGCTTGTTTCATACATCGAGAGTCCGCCATAACAAGTGCAGCCATGGCCTACCCTCAGAACGGTGAAAAGACCAACGGCACAGAGGTGTTGAACGGTGCCACAAACACGAGCTTGACGACGTCGATCGCCACCGGCGAGAAACTCGCAAGTCGAGCGAAGCCGAAGCCCACTCCTCTCATACTTGAGCACACCAAGCCCGACAGGCAAGGTGTTGCCAACGCCCTTGAACGATATGGCCAAGTCATCCATGCAAGGGTGAAGCCACTACCAAACCAAGCCGGCGTAGGCACATTCTATGAGGAGAAAGATGGGGGAAGCTTAGGCACGACATTAAGAGGCTACGGTCTGCGGGTATGGCTACTACAGCTGGGTACCGCGAAACGAGCAAGCTGACATCTATATAGACCTAAAGACGCTAAAGGGTGTAATTATAGCTAAGGTGAAGCGCGAGAAGCTGACTGACGACAAGACTATGATTATGGAGCATGTGATCCAGCTCGTTTCCAACCTGCCGAGCGACTCGAGGCTGCGCGTCGAGCTCACCAACACCTTCCTCGGCGAACTATGGTACTCTCTGGAGCATCCCCCTTCGCGTTACGTTGGCGAGAAGTACCAGTATCGGCAGGCCGATGGGTCGTATAACGTACGTTGCTTGCGCCGCACTATATCGTTGATTAAGGCTGACAACATTATAGAATATCATCTTCCCGCAGCTCGGCGCCGCCGGGACAGCATATGCGCGATCAGTCAACGTCAACGTCCTTCGACCAGGGCGCTGCCAGACCCCGGCCTGATTTATGACTCGGTTATGAAACGGATAGAGTACAAGAAGCACCCAAACAACGTGTCGAGCATCCTATGGTACTGGGCTAGCATCATTATCCACGGTGAGTTTGGTGGCTATCGTATCCGCAGCATCGGTGTTGCTGACAATGCTCATAGACCTGTTCTGGACTGATTACCCGGATATGAATAAGTCCAAAACGTCTTCGTATCTCGACCTGTCACCCCTATACGGTAGCAACCAGGCGATGCAGGACACTATCCGAACGTTCAAAGACGGCAAGCTGAAGCCCGACTGCTTCGCCGACAAACGTCTGCTGGGCATGCCTCCCGGTGTTGGTGTCCTGCTCATCATGTTCAATAGGGTGCACACTACGTATGCGACAATCTGAGAGCCATCAACGAGGATGGCAAGTTCACTCCACCATCGCCGGCGCTGGAGGGTGAGAAGGCTGCGGCCGCTTGGAAGAAGTACGACAACGACCTGTTCCAGACTGCCCGCCTGATTACGTCTGGCCTGTATATCAATATTACGCTGCTGGACTATGTCCGCAACATTGTTAATGTAAGGAACCTTGACCTGATTAGGCAGCTCAAACCTAACAAACGCAGCTCAACCGCGTTGATACTACGTGGACACTTGATCCCCGTCAAGACACCGGCATCGACGCTGGCACTAATAAGGGGGCTGAGCGCGGCACGGGCAACGTCGTCTCTGCCGAATTCAACCTCTGCTACCGCTGGCATAGCTGCATCTCGGAGAAGGACGACAGGTGGATCGAGGCGTTTTATTACGACCTCTTTAGGAAACCTAGCTCCGAGTTGACTCCTCAGGACCTCGTCAAGGGCTTTGCCAGGTTCGAAGGCCGGATCCCCGAGGATCCTCTCCAGCGACCATTCAACAATTTTGAAAGGGGTCGACGGAAAATTCAGCGACGACGACCTTGTTGAGTGCATTACTTCCGCTGTCGAGGACTGCGCCGGTTCCTTCGGTGCTCGTAATGTCCCGGCGTCTATGCGTGCCGTCGAGATCCTAGGCATTATTCAGGGCCGGAAGTGGAACGTCGCTGGACTGAACGAGTTCCGGAAGCACTTCGGTCTCAAGCCCTATGAGTCCTTCGAGGACATAAACTCGGACCCCGGCGTTGCAGAGTCCCTTCGTCGTCTCTATGATCACCCTGACTTCGTCGAGCTGTATCCCGGCTTGGTTGCGGAGGAGCACAAGCAGCCGATGGTGCCTGGCGTCGGCATGCGCCGACCTACACCATCTCTCGTGTTGTGCTGTCGGATGCAGTTTGTTTAGTCAGAGGTGACCGCTACTATACGGCCGACTATAGCCCCCGCAATCTCACTAACTGGGGCTACAACGACGTGCAGTACGACTTGAACATTAACCACGGCTGTGTGTTCTATAAGCTGTTTATAAGGGCGTTTCCGCACCACTACAAGTACAACTCGGTCTACGCCCACTATCCTATGGTTGTCCCGTCAGAGACTGAGAAGATCCTGAAGGATCTCAAGCGGGACTATCTCTTCGACTTCAGCCGACCCACCAGATTCGTCAGGAAGTTGAAGTCGGTTCGTTCAGCGGTAGCCAGCGCATCTTCACGAGCCTGAGAGGTACAAGGCATCCTGGCACGCGAGTCTTCATACGCTCACTACGCAGGGCAAGTCAAATCTCTCGGGCGATGCCATAGTTCACGACAGCCGCCGTCGCGAGATCAACCAGTCCCTGACCAATGCAGAGTTGGTTTTGCGTGTCAAAGCCTTCTACCGAAAGGTTACTGGGCAACTGCTTAGCGGATATAGCTACAACCTCGCTAGTCACAAGATGGTCGACATTGTAAGGGACGTCGCCAACCTTGCGCCTACTCACTTTGTATCAGCCCTGTTCGGCCTTCCTCTTCGGACTAGAGAAAACCCTAAGGGCATCTACACTGAGCATGAGCTATACGCTGTTCTGTCGACCATCGCCGGTGCCGTCTTCACCAACCCCGATCCCGTCAAGAAGTTTCCCTTGATCGAGGCAGCCAAGACTGTTGCCAGCCAAATCGCCATCCTGATTGAGCGCATAGTCAAGAGCCCCAAGGCCAAGAAGAACGACGCCCTGAGTGCGTACGGCGCCCAATTTATCAAAGGCTTGTCCAACGCTGGGCTGTCCACTCACGACATCACTTGGGGCCATGTCCTGGCAACTTGCGCCGCGGTCGTCGTCTACCAGGCCAAGTTTGTGAGTCACCCTAACCCTATATCCTATTTCACTTCTCCCCTACTAACAAATGCTTAAGTTCGCCGAGGCAGTCGACTTTTACCTCTCCCCCGTGGTACTCCGCACCTCGAAGCCATCCAATCCCTCGCAGCCCAGCCCCCTTCCGAGCATACTAATTCCGTCCTGCTTGGCTACGCGCTCGAAGGCCTCCGTCTCTCGGGCGCGACCCGGCTTCAATTTCACGCTGCGGCAGCCGACTCGCTCCCCGCCGACGACGGCAGCGAGATTCCGGTCCAGGAGGGTGATAGCATCGCTATTAGCTCTGTATGCCGCTACTCCCACAACTTTCCCCCCACTTCCACAGAACTGACACCTCTCCAGCAACCCAGCCCCGAGAACGTCAACCCTTCGCGTCCCCGCGAAACCCACATCCACTTTGCCGCCTCGCCCGCCAGTACCTTCCTCAGCCGTGAGATATCTGAGGCAGCGCTCACCGAAATGTTCCGCACACTCTTCAAAAGAAACAACGTACGCCGTGCGTCCGGGCCGCAGGGCGAGTTGAAGAAGGTTGTTGGAGTCAAAGTTGGTGGCGAGGTTGAGTATCTGAGAGAGGACTGGGGGAGTAAGGGGCCGTGGCCAGTTGGGATGAAGGTTTGTTGGGATGAGTGAGCAGTCCAATGGGTTGGAGGGGCTTCAGGCATAGGGGAGGGCCGTTGGTGACATAGTGAGCAAATACCTGGGTAGTCAGGAGGGGCGCGCGGTAATGATATGAGGTATCTGGAGCTGGAACGGGGTAACTAGTCCGATTATTCCTGGATTCGTCAAGTAGTCTTTTGAGTCGTCTTATTAGTCAGTTCAAATAATACCT
This sequence comes from Achaetomiella virescens, assembly GCA_031001845.1. Lineage (NCBI taxonomy): Eukaryota > Fungi > Ascomycota > Sordariomycetes > Sordariales > Chaetomiaceae > Achaetomiella > Achaetomiella virescens. The sequence continues at coordinate 10,412 of JARNGD010000066.1, forward strand.
CAAGTTGGTTATTATGTCACATGTGATAGTTACTATAAGATAGTTGGATTGATTGTACACTTGTTGTAGACCATTTGGCTCTACGGAACAGCCATCCCGACCCTAATCTAGGAGTTCCTCTTAGACGAAGGGACAGATCGTTCGTCAAAATCGTATAGGCCGGCTAGCATGTCAGTTACGGAGGGTATTAAAAGGGATGTGGTAGGGTAGGTCCAGGCAGCAGCTTAGAGGCTAAGTTTTTTGTCATTTTGAATTGCTTTAAGGACTAAGATCATCCTGGCTTCCTTTAAAGTAGCAGGCATGTTAGAGTAGAGTGTCAGGGAAACTCCAGAGGATATCAAGGGATATGGAATCGTCACTGAATCACTAGGGAATCGTGAGGCAGCCAGGGACCATTCGTTCATTTGAGTATCTCCCGTTTGCTCAAGGAGCTGATCCTTAGGGAAAAAGCGAGATTCTCCTGAAGGTTCGGGGCTTCGGCCCCAAAGCTCCCTTCCAGGTCCCACTCTTCCTGGGTTTGCCACCAACATGATGTCAACCTCCCCATTCCAGGGGTTGTCCCAACGGTTTCGTGACATATCGAGAATCGATATTAGGTATTAAGATTACGCGTCGCGCTAACAGTGTGCAATATATGCGAGAGTGCAACGCTAGTAGATTTTAATAGAGCTGCAGTTGTAAAACGGAAAAAATATCATTAGTGGCCTTAACGCACATTATAAGCGAGTAGTGCGTATAAGCGGGTCGTCGCTTTCTTGGCGCGACACGCCATCTTTCTACCCAACATCAGTTTTCTCTACAACGCAGTATGTCTCCTCCTTTAAAGGAAGCCAACGTCATCTTAGCCCTTGAAGCTCTTCGAAACCACAAGCCACTAAGGCTTGAAGCCATCGCTAAGCTCTATAACGTACCAGCTTCAACCCTCCGTAACTGACGCGCTGGTCGACCTGCACGACGCGATACTAAGCCCAACTCGCGCCGGCTCACCAATTCTGAAGAGGAGGCTATTGTTCAATATATCATTGAGCTATCTACACGATCTTTTCTACCAAGATTGCGTAATATAGAAGATATGGCCAACCAACTGCTACGCGCGTGCGATGCGCCCCCTATCGGAAATCTCTGGGCCTATAACTTCGTCAAACGCCAGCCAGATTGCTATACGCGTTATACGCGTAGATATGACTACAAGACTTGCATTGCCAACTACTAAAATAGCTCCCTAACTTAAATGTTGGCTGCTGTGGACTAGCTTTCCAAGGATACGATAGCTGTAATGCTCCAGGTGGCTCTCCTTCAGGCAGAGGTCTCTACGCTCCGTAAGGCCAGTAAGGCACTAAGCAAGCGCCGGAGGGCTAAAGAGCCACGTGTACGGCTTGGAGGATCACTTACTATGCAAGATGTAAAAGATCTACTAGACCAGAGGGTCGTAGGCGGTGAGGTAATGCAGGAAATGCAGCCGGATGATGGTGGGTTCAAGGGGTTCGTACGAAGGTTCGGTGCTGTAGGGTGCGTGGCAAGCTTGGCCATAATGCGTGCACTTGAAACGTGCCACCTATGCCGCGTATATATATACTAAGCGCAGCTCTAATGCCTCCGCCCCTCCGTCGGATGCGATCCCCTCTATACTACCCTAGCCAACCTTGAACTACTAGCTAGCCCGGCGCAAATAGAAAAATCGCTAGCAGTATACGCCTCTAGTCTACGGCAACGTACGTTCCTGCTTAGCTCTCTTTGCTATAATTCCTGCCCCTATACTAATCGTTAAGGCATCTATACTCCTTCTGGCAATACGTCTGGATCCCTTAGGTAGTTCAGGTAACGAAACTATATCTATAGCACTATAACGTATTTGTTTCGGGCGGCGCGAGAAACGGGACTAGTGTCAGGATCCGGTCGGCAGTGGCAGACGGTCCCGAACCTCCGGGCCGACCTGTTGCACCGAAGGCGCGCAGGCAGCGAGCCTGCAGCAGACTATCTGAAGCCACCTACTCAGCAACTAATAGCGGTAGCTACGCACCTCGCACGCAACTCAGAGGCGTTAGGGGCGCAAGCTGAGGAAAGGTATTGGAGGGAGCGATAGTAAGACGGAGGAATATTGTACCGATGAGAAGGTGATAAGGAAGGGAGAGTCGGGGAGGGTCTGGAAGAAGGCAGAGTTCAATGCAATCCCTTTGGCACACCTACCTTCACTTGGCTACCGACCTGTGTAACGGGCTGAGCCCTGTGGTGGCCTCGGCAACCCTTGGCCAACCCTAACCCTCATTGGCACCCCTGCCCCTGAATGTCAACACCAACATCGTGGGCAACGACGCTCATCGTGCCTGCCTCTTTCAGGTTGTTGCCTTCCTCTGGTCAGGCAGAGGCCACGTCATCCCATTTTGCTGCGTCCTTCCTCTTTTTCGTCGTTCCCTTTCTCTTCCCCTTCTTCCCTCCTCTTCAAGATTGGATGTATTCGTAGAGTCGTCACCAAATAGTTGTAATACACTCTTGGGACCGTTATATTATGGGTTCCCACCCAATTGGGTATAGGTCAGATTTGGGTCCAACCCGTATGGGTACCCGCGGGTGATTCCCTGCCCTCTTCGCACCTCCAAAATGTGAGCCGCCTGCTGGTTACGGCGGATAACCCGGCGCGCACCGACTTGTCTGGCATGGAACACGCACGATGCGCGGTTCTCCACAACTACCCCGTCCACTATGCCTGGATTGCTGAAGGCCGCGCGCCAGCCAGTCTGCAGGCCGACAACGGCAACAACACCTGCTTCGCCGCCCGCAGTGCTGCGGCCGAGGCTCTCCGCCCACGGCTCGACCCGTCGTTCGCGGCCTTCCTCGACGCCGCCGTGCTACCTCCTGCAGACGCCACGGACCCCCCGCCCTTCTTCTTTTTCGTCTCCGCACTCTCTGATCCGGACGGGCTTTTCGACAACCAGACGGCCGATATGTTCGACGAGCCCGAGGACAGCGTGGTGTGTCTGTACATACCAAACATCGGCCAGGGCCGGGAATCGGGCGGCGGCCTGTTCTACCGTCAGGGCCACCATCGCGCCGGCGTCTTCGTGCACATGGGCGACTACAACTTTGCGCTGCATTTTGACGCACACCCGGAGCTCTGGTACCCCCTCGAGACCGTCCTCTGCAACTGGATCGACCTCGTTCATATGGGCAAGATCAGGGCCTCGCCCCGGGCTGGCCGGCCCTGTTCGGCGTCGAAAAGATCGGGCCCTGGGAGTGGCGCCCTTACAGCGAAGTCCAGGCCGCCACCTGCGTCGCGGCGTGGGATCAGCTGTGCAACAGGATCGAGGCGCGCCTTCACGGCGCGTCCGAGCCGGGTGCGCGCTGGCGTGTACAGCGAGGCGGTGGAGCGCCACGCCACCGACAACGTCGAGGAGGGCTTCCGGCTGCTGCTGCCGTACGCCCTCCAGGGCGACGACTGGGACGCGGACGCGGTGCGAGCAAGAGCGACGGGTCGTCGGTCCACCGCGACTGGGTTTCTGTGGTGTGAGACCCACTGGTCCCACACCTTCATCTCAGCCATCCACCCCCTGCCCCTGAGTTCGCTGATCTTCCACTCCTTTCCAACAACAACAACAACAACAACATCAACCTCAACACCATAGCGAATATCACCACATTCGCCGGCCCTCGCGCCGTTCCCCCCTTACAGTTTCAGAGCTGTTCCAGCACGGCTACAAGCCCTTTGGCGGCGACTACTACCGTCCGCAGAGTATTCAGGCATTCCCCTGGTACAATTGCTGTCCATTGTAGCACTTCACTTGGTTGCGCCAATGTCACAAAGTCTGACTTGTTATACAATCTAGTACTATGGTACTGCCTGATCCCATTGTCATTACTGTCGCGAATACGGCAACATGGCGTCGAAGCCAGGCGCATGGCACCCAGCAGCGCCTCCTTCTTTTTCTACAACGGCTGTTTCTGTTTGTCGCACGCGGACCAAATACGGGGCAGGATACGAGCTAGAATTGTAGGGCGGCCGTAGATGGGTCACCAACCGCGGGCCCGCCCTTGACTTTGCCAGCATACGAAGCGGCGACCAAGACTAGTGCTCCTGCCAGTAATACTAGCAATAGTATCAGAACGGCGGCAGCGAGACCACACTCCCCTGCCTCGTGGTCGTCACCATGGTGCTCACAGGGAACGTGGGGATGGACTCCTCGCTACCGGGGACCGCGGCGGCGGCGGCGGCGGTGGTGGCAGTGATGGTGATGAGCTCGGCGGTGACGGTGGGCGAGCTGGCGGGCGCCGCGCACGCCGCCCACGGGCCGTCGTCGCCCTCGGCCATGTACATGTCGACCAAGTTGCCGTCCTCGTCGACGACGATGCTCACGCGCGAGCCCACGTCGTCGTCGTAGTCCTCGCCCTGCTCGTCGTAGTCCTCGCCCTGCTCGTCGTAGATGATCTAGCACGAGCTCCCGTAGACGTGGTTGCCGTTCATGTCAACGAAGAGCAGCTCGTCGTGGTTGAGACCGGAGTCCGCGCCGTCCCGCGCCTTGAGGTCGTCGTGGCAGACCACGGCGGGGTCATCCGCGCCGGCCGATGCCTCTGCGCCGTTGTGGATGCTGTTGTCGGCGTCGGCGGTGAGGCCTCGATTCTGGAAGATGATGGGTTGAAGGTTGCAGTGCCGAATTTTGGCGTTGGCGATCGGGGCCGGATCCTGGAGGTAGTGCTGCCGACGCCAGCCGTGGGCCCGTCCATACATGCTATGTGGATGACGGTTCCGTCAGCAAAAATACTACCCAAAAATTTCACAGCACACTCCCAGAGACGGTCAAGAAAGGCACATACGGGTCATCGTCAAGAACGCGGAAGCCATGGTCCGTAATCATGGTGTTTATGATGGTTCCCGGCACCCGAGTGTATGTGTACAAGGCAAACCAGAGCGGGCCCCGTGTCTGTCAGTCGAAGCCGTAGGTGTCGATGAATTTCTTGCCGGTTCCAGAGCCGCAATTTTCGTTCAGGGGCCCAAACTTCCTATGACAGTCAGACGGGGTCAGTTGCTATCATCAAAGGCAACGGCGAGTCTTGTGAGAGGGAAACCCACAAGGTAGCCGGCGGGCCGTCATCGACGATTCCGGACGTATTTCTCCGGTATCTGTCGCAGGGGTTCCACTGCGCCAGCTTCCACATTGCATAGTCGCGCCCCTGCGCCTCGTTGGCAACCTTGTTGACCAGGCGGCAGGCTTGCGGGGCCAGGTTCTCGACGCGCGGAGGTTGCCCATAGGGAACTCGTCGAGCTGGCATTGCGCGTTGACGGGCTGCCGGAAGCCCTGGACCATCGTGCGGTAGGCCGCGTGGGACTGGTTGCTGCGCCATTGCGCGTACGCGGTTGGGGCTCCTGGCCAACCGGAAGGTGTGGAATAAGGCCCCGCCGTTGAGCATCTTGTTGATGGTTCAGCGCTGGTTGTCGCACACCTCGTCCAAGCCCATGCTGTAGCGGCACGTGTATGTGACGGCGCAGTCGCAGCTAGTCGACGTGGCGCCGCCGTTGAAGCGAGGATCGGCCACTGGCCGTACAAGGCCCGCCCGGTGATGGTGGTCAGCGCCCCGACGTTGGGCCTGGAGGGCGAGCCGCCAAATAACCAGCCGACGATGTTCAAGATAATGGCGAAACCGATGGCGATGGCGGCAAGGGTGGCCGGCGCGCAGATCGCCCCGTCGAGGACTGTCGTTAGACTAAAGGTGAAGATGGACAAAACAAGCAGGGGGGGGCCCGCCTCGAGACGAAGCACGCCCAGGCTGCTGAGGAGCAGGGGGCGCCGCCCGCGGTGAAGCGGCACGCGCCGTTGAGTACGTTGCTGGCTGCGTCGGCGAGCGTGAACGAGCGACCCTACCAGCCCAGGCTGAGCGCGACTTTGGAGGGGCTGACGCCAGCCCGCCACAGAAGGACAGGCCGTCCTGGACCTCGGTCAGGTTGGTGTGCGGGCGGATGTAAGGGCCCGTGAACTTGGCGGTTGAGTCCCAGACGCCGTGGATTTCGTAGCTCATGAAGTTGAACCAGTCGAGATAGGGCTCCATGCTGAGAACGTCAAAGTGCTGCAGGTAGCAGTACGACGACGGCAGCGTGATTGTGATGCCCAGCCCTCTGCCGAACAAGGCCCAGCTCCGCCTAGATTTCTGAGAGACTGGAAGGTTCTCAAAGTCGGCCTTGACGCCGCCGCGGTCGCCGGCCACCGGGTATTCCCAGTCAATGTCGACGCCGTCGAAGCTGTACATCTACATGAAGTTGCACCCCGAGCTGATGAAGGGTTGCCGGCTGGCAGCAAACCTGGCCATGTCGCCGAAGGCGTGCTGCGTGTTTGGCGTGTTTATGGCGTCGTTGAAGTACCAGGCGCTGACCGAGAGCCAGGTCTGCAGGAACGGCCGCTGGGCCTTGAGCACCGTGAAGCGCGAGAAGAGCGACCCCGCGTTGGCGTCCATGGGCGTGACCTGGACGTGGCCGGGTCAAAGAAGGCAAAGACATAGTTGATGTGCGTCAGGCCTGTCAGGTCCAGGTCCTCGGGTGCCACCACGTCGCACGGCCGCGTCGTCGCCCAGGCCTCGTAGTAGCCGATGCGCCTTGCCCCGGCCGAGTTGCGCCCGACGCACGAAAGCGTGGGCGGCGGTCCGCACACGCCGAAGCCCTCCCGGCACCCGGTGCCGCAGAAGTCGTCGGGGCTGCCGCCTGTGCAAGTCGAGCTAGCGTCAGCAACCATCACTCGTAGTAGTGCTGATACAAGATGAGGGCTGATAGGCTTACAGAATCCATACTGCAGCAGCACGCATTCATGGGGCAGTTTGTGTTGGTCGGGTCCGCGTACTGGCCGGAGGGAGCCTTCGTGTCGCAGTTGGAGATGCACACTTCAGGTGCTCTGATCGAGGGCGCGTACGAGCAGACGCCCGTGCTGCTGCAACATGCCCCGTTGGAGCAAGGAATCCCGGCGCTCAAGTACCCTCGGGCAAGTCATTCGCCGCCGCTCTCTTGCTCAGGGAGCCAGAGTGTGCCAAGAGATGCCGGATGATGGTGTCGTTCTGGAAGACGGGCGTCTTGTTCGAGTAGGGCCGGTATAGGGAGTCCAGCGTGGAAGACAGTTCTTGGGCGGTTGGCGCACCGGAGAGTATCCCGGCGGGCGCTCCACCATTCCCTCCCATCTATGATGCAAGGCATGGGCTAAGGTATTTCATACCCAAATAGGCGTACGTCCCCTTTAGGCCACCGGCCCGAAATAGCCTGTGAAGAGTTAGTCCAAGGTTGGGAGCGGACCATATCCGACCGGTGGGTAAAGTGGGTATCCGGGCGATATGGTATGAAATAACTACGTTGACGGCCGGATGAGTCACCCCACTGGGAGAGCGTGGGCTGCGCTCCACCTTTGCCTTTGACAGTTTAACCCGCCCCGGATTATTGGTTAGGCTCCTTTCTGACTCAGGTGTTGGCCGTAGCCCTCGAATATTATCTTGGCTCTTGCCTGGTGATAGCCATACGCTAGTGGCGCCAAAGTGCCGTCGATCGACCCCGCATCTCTAGGTATCTCTGCGAACAAATTCGTGTGCTCATCCATAACGTACATTATCAGCGAACGGGCTATATCAGCGACCGGGCTACTTTTCACCACCCTACGAACACCATCCTTAATTACAATACAACAACACTAGCAACCAACTACAATTACATTAGAAATAGATGAATCAGATGATTCTATAGCCTCCTGGCAAGTGCGGGCATTGTGGCCAGGCTTGCCACATACCCTATAGCACCGAACCTTTGTACGAGCCCCCCTGAACTACTACTATCCAGCTGCGTTTCCTGTACTACCTCCCTACCTACGACGTTCTAGTCTAGTAGATCCTTTGCATCTTATATAGTAAGTGATCCTCTAAGCCGTATACGTGTTTTCTTAGTACGCCGGCGCTTGCTTAGTGCCTCATTAGCCTTGCGGAGCGAAGAGACCTCTGACCGAAGTAGGGCCACCTAGTGCATTATAGCTATTATACCCTTAGGAAGTTGGTCTATAGTAGCCAACATTAAAGTTGGGGAGCTATCTTGGTAGTTGGCAATACGAGTCTTGATGAGCGTTGACTACGCCTCGGCTTCTCGGGGGTTGTATGGTATCTGGAAGACCTAGGGTTGTGTAGTGCTAGGCCTTAAGTTTGGAGGTGTTGGCGTACGAAGCTTGATATCCAACTTAGAAAGCACCCTCTCTAGATCGTACGGCACTAGGCCAGCCCCCGTAGAGCTACCCTATATATTCTTCTCTATTATAGAAGTAAAGAAGGCCTCTCGAAAGCCGTAGAGGAACTCAAGCTTGCTTATATAGCTAATATACGCGCGTATTAAGTCCTCAATCTAGCGACTATATGACAGCTTCAATGGCCTAAAGCAGCTAACATCGAGTAGCTGGAGCTTATAGGAGGAGTGCGGAGGTATATAGAGCGTGATAATGTTATTCTCTTAGTAGTAGAGCTCGAATTCGGTAGAGTGGTGGCTTTCGTAAGCCGTCGAGGATCAACAACCGCTTTTTACCCTTTATACGGGGTGCTATATAGAAGTCGAAGTGCTTGATCCAATCTAGGCCTACCGCATTAGTAGTCTAGCTGTTCTCGGTAGTTGCGATGCGCTAATCGGCTAGGAGGTTGCACTCGGTGTACTAGTTGGCAAGGTGGTATTGCGCGGCCAAGATAATGAAGGGCGGGATCGCCTAGCCGAGGGCATTTACTCCCTGGATCACTATTGCCTATTCGCGGTTGCTAGGCTAGGCTAGTTTTGCCCTGCTAAAGCCGTCTAAGGTCGTAACCACTATACCTAGGCAGATTATGCCTATTATGAACCCGGTCTCGTCGAAGTTATAGATATCGTCATCTATAGTCCCGTACTTGGCCTTAGTATTTCGTATGAGCGTAAACTACTTGCTAATGATCCTTGGATCCTCGCACTTAGCCCTCTAGTAGTCATATCGATAGGTATAACGCGTATAGAGCTCTGGCTGGCGTTTGATAAATCGATGCGCCTAGAGCTTGCCGATAGGGGGCGCGTCGCAGGCGTATAGCAGTTGGTTGGCTATATCTTCCACACTACGTAGTCTTAGTAGAAAAGCTCGCGTAGAGAGCTCAATAACGTATTGAACAATAGTGTGCTCTTCTAGATCCGTAAGCTGGCGCGAGTTGGCGGGAAGATCGCGCCGTGCAGACCGGCCGTCGCGTCGTTGGGCAAGAGTGGTACGGCTAACATTGTAGATCTTCGCTGCGGCTCTTAGGCTTAGATTTTTATCATTTTGAAGAGCTTCAAGTGCCGAGATTACCCTGGCTTCCTTTGAAGTAGGGGGCAGGTTGGGTTGTTGAGAAAATCAGTGTTAAGTGTAGAGGTGGCGCGTCGCGTGGGGAAGTGGCCCGTTCGCTGATATAGCCCTTCGCTGATATAGCCCGTTCGCTGATAATGTACGTTATATACCGAGGATGGGTCCTATTCTTACACCGGAACCCCCGTTTTCTCATCCAGGAGGGGAATGACCTCCCCATCTCCGTCAGTCGTATGTCAGACCAAAGCCCCAAAAGATATAACGTTAAAACTGGTAAAATCAGGGCCGGCGGTGATGCTCGATGAGTCAAAGATCTTAACGTTCCTTACTGAGGAGCACATTACGTCAATATAGGCAGGGACCTCGCCTGGAACTGGTGTTTATATAGTGTGTCTCACCACCACGGGAAGGCCTTCCCCAATGTCTCGGGAACAACGTGTTGTTAGAAAACTGATCCCAGGGGGGCCATAAATCCGTCTCGCCCTCCAACATCTCCGCGCTGATAATGTCTGGGAACAATGTATTCGGCGACAGCAGACCCGCGAACACCGAATTCCCAGTTGGAGTCCCCACCGCACCCGCCGCAGCGTCCTCTGCTGAGCGGACACCAAGTCGCCGAGCATATGCGCGACGTGGCAACGCAGCCCGATTGACCTCAGCCACGTGACCAGTCTGCCAACCAGCGAGTCCAGAGCTGGGACGTCATGCAAGTGCCGCAGTTGGTCTTCATACTTGCGAAGGAGCTGGCAGAGCGTGATAGCTGAAAAAGTGACAATGTGGTATATGTTGTCGGTGAGGTGCTGCGTGCGCTCATCGGCCGTTTCCATCGCTAAAACTGATAATGGATGTGGTGAGACGGATGAGTTCCAAGAGGGGTGAATTGCCCATCCGTTGTGAGTGGCCTTGACTGCTCGCCTCAAAGAGAGTAACAGAGCGAAGTAGTAGCCTATTTGTAGAAACTGCGATCGTGGTTGTTCTAAGGGTCTGATGAGTCGGGCTTCATTGATGGTATTAGGAGAGAAGCTTACCGAACAAGGACTCCCATTCCGTACGCCACGACCGCAGGGCTACGTCGGTGGCTCCAGCGTCAATATGAGGATCAGTGGAATGGATATAAGTGATCCAGTACAACTCAACCTCGGCTACCATACGCATCTCGAAATTTGACAAAAGATGGTGGTCTACTCGGTCACAGAGGCGCTTGCAGACTTCAATAATCATTTTGCTGGAGCACTGCCTTCCGTCGTGTCCCGACGCAGTATCTAGCAAGTCAGTACTATTTGACAACGCTAGAGTGGGTAACTAACTGTAGATGAGCAAGACAGAGATGTTCCAGACACACCATGTATCCAGGTGATCTCCCTTTACTGCATTGCGGTTCGTTCAGCAAGGAATGCGAAATTTGGGTTCGCCAGGGCTTGCTGGAGAGCATAGCTGGTAAGAAGCCAGCCGTCTATACTGAGCGGGACTTGTCCCACGGTTGTCGACCATAAGCTGAGTATTAATGCCGATTGAAAGAAACCATGGAAATTTTGTAGTTAACAGTGACCTGGAGACGAGTGTCTGCGCTTCATCGAGAAGAGTGGGGGCAAGCCGGGTGGCCAAGTCGTCCGTAGTATGCCGGACAGCAATTAGGCAGGCACTGCATAATAACAACGGGACCTGGCCGTTAGAGTAAGGAGGTCATGGGTCGACGAAGATTCGTCGAACCTAACCCAGCGTCCGTAGTGCTCCTGAAGCTGTGACTGGGTTAGTTGTGGTTCGAACTCGGGAACTATGGGCCACTTGCATTGACATAAGCTGATATGCTTCCGAGTACGAAGGAACCCCTTGGAGAGAACGTGAGATTGATTCGCCGGCGAAGCGAATATGTCGTTTGGTGACTGAATCCCAATCTCGGTGGCGGCATCACGGATTAAAATTACAGGTGCCTCGTTGGGCTCTTCTGAAGATCTTGCCTCATCCGCATCTCTTGATACAGGGTCATCCGTCGATATGGGGTTTGATACAGGCGCCACATAGTCGAAGTGCGAATCAATCCGGTCTACTAGCTTCCCCAGAGCACGCTCCAGTCGTTCAAGCCTTGGTGCGGTCAGCCACTACCCAAGTAATCACTGACGAGTTCTGGAAGAGGGGTAACGTTACCTTTGATTAATGGCCGTATGCTGGACTGTATCGTGGCCGAGGCTCGGGCCTTGCACGGTTATTGCATCTTCGTGCTGCGGCTCAAAAGAGCATTGCTGCTTGAGCGTTTGGCAACGAAGGCATGCGCCGAGCCCACTTTCCGACCGGTAGCATCGCGTCTTTTGCCGTCGACAAGTGGTGCAGGCCTTAGATGCACGGTCCGTCCGGAGGGAGGCATACTTCATGTTGAACCTGACAAAGTTAGGCTTGGAACAGCGTCCAGCGAATCATGTGGATAATAAGGGCGCACGCGAGCAATGATGGGGGCGGGATCGCGTGCTTATCGTCACCAATGTCATCACAGGTAGCTATCATTACTGGGCCGCTGCCCCGCATAGGCCCACCCGGGCTTCCAACTGCAACCCGATTCCACGAGACCGGGCCCTTTAAGTCGAGGAGATTGGGCCAGAGGAATTTTGATTCAACGGTTACGCACTGCCAGCATCGAAATGACTTTGCATCCCACTCCTCAGTATTCGTCGCCGTCTCTGGGAGCTTTATCAACCAGCCCAAAGCCAGCATCCCCGTTACTGAAGCACCTATAAGAGAATCTTCCAAACCAGAATTACTACAGCTCAGCAATTGTGCATGCTGCGGCTATGACGAGACCGCGTGTATAGCGAGGTGCATCTATTGTATTCCAGTCAGTTTACCAGTCCTGGAAGCTTCTGAATGCGAACCGCAGAAACATGCCTTCCTGGCGGAATAACTGGTTTCCGGGAAATCCGGCAAGCTGGATGGACATGACATATGCAGCCAGAGCAATAGGACGCTTGTAGTCTTCCATCTTGGAAGCCAGCCACGCGGCGTTGATAGCCTGGGCGCTGCCCATACCCATTTGGTCATGACGACACCGCCTTGTAAATAAATTAGCTCTTGGGTCACCAATGTCGCGCGCGACCACAAATGGAGACGACCAAAGACTTACCGTATAGTACCCATTTGAAACGCATCATGTGCAAGGGCAAGCCAGAGCAACCCTGCAGCGCCCAGAGAAATCCGAGCATGATGTGCAAACCGCGCTCGTGGAATTGGTCGCTGCTGTAGGCGAGGAGGATAGCAGTATAAGTGCACCCACGCTACCAACTGAGTTCATGCCATTTGCTTGCAGCCCGTGAATCCGAGGGACTTGATCATGGATGGAGCATAAGTATTCACCGGTTGGATCATGACCCTGTGCCTCTAACGTCAAAAAGGCTGCTTACAGTGCGTGTAATCGGAGAGGGAGTAAAGACCATACATCGTCAGAAACGCGGAGACTATGTGCCCGTAGAGTTCCAGTCGGTGAAGGTCTCAATGATGTGAGACGGGAGAACAGGCTTTCCGTATCGAAGAGCCTTGCTCGGGTCGCTTCGAAGGACACGCGTGACGATAATGGTGCCTTGGCGTTCGGAAAAGAGCTTGATAGGGAAGTTAAAGAAGACCTTGGGCGACGCAGCGTTATGTGGCAGATAGATGTAGGCGACGACGCCCAGGAAGCACGTCAAAGCGCCCTCTAAGTCAGGTATCCCGATTGTCAGCATGTTGCCATATTCGTTTATTTCGTGATGGTTGACGGTGAACTCACCTACGAGAAACAGCCACTGCCACCCAGCGAGCCGTGTCTCCTCCTAAAGACAACAGACCAACTGCCAACGGCCCTGACAGTGCTCCAGCGATGGAATTAGACGCCCAGAAAAATGCGTATCTCAGTCCCAGTTCCTGGTTCGTGTAGAACTTTGAGATATACAACGCCATACCGGGAATGTTACCCTCCCTCGAGCGCTCCGACAAAAACCGACATGTGTACAAGCCTGCCGGGTTGTGGATAAAGACCTGACACCACGTAGCAATTCCCACAAGCACATCGTCACGGGGAGGAAGCGTTCGGGACCAAGGACCTTGGAGATCATGTTAAAGGGGATTTCGGTGATGATGAAGCCGACGATGAAGAGGGTCTGAGCGAGGTTGATGTGGTAATTGTCTACCTTCGCATCCTCGCGGAGTGTGTCGGTGAGGGCGTTTGAGACATTAGTGCGGTCGAACTGGAGGAAGACGAAGAAGAGGACAATGAAGGGCATTATCAGCATGTCGACACGCGTTTGGCCGCGCGCTCCTCCGCGGGTGTCCATATTTCATTTGGTGAGTAGCCGGGAATCCCAGAGGCTTCCAGAGCGAGTGACTCGTCTTCTTTCTCGCTGGTATGCGTGGAGGATGCCATTGGGCCTTTCGTGTGGCTGTCATTTGGCCGGTCAGATGCTAAACACAGAAGGTTCGATGTCAGACTGCGGCCGGTGGGGACCGTTCGGGCGCAATGAAAGGTGGCCGTAAAGAGCGCGGTGACCGATCCTCTTGCGAGGAATCGCCTCCGTGGGGCGTTTATAGGAAGCCATAATGTCGGTTGTCGATATCTCTGGTGATAACAACATCGAGCCCAGAATTGCGTGCTTTCAGAACCAGACACACGATGCGATATGAGCTACGTGCGACTTGCAGAGATTCTCATGGGAGACTCGGCCGCTTGTGGAGTGGGGGCTTATCGTCCCGACGGCTTGCCGCCGGCATCCCGGTGGTAAGCCGGACATTCCGCGGGCTCTCAGCCGGCGGGACCCCAGGCCGCGAAGTAGACAAAATCACGATATATGATGAACATTAAAAGGTATTGCGTCAGGAGCTTTATTGTCTTGGATTATACACGTTGTTAGGCCCCTTACCACTCAACAGGGCTTGCATTCACCTTTGGTTGAGTGTGCCTCGAGTGACCATGATTCACCCCGAATCAGCCCCGGAATGGAGCAGAACACCTGAAACGCCGCGGCGTCGGCCTCATAGGCGTCGACAGTCCCGCTCCTTTGGCGGCTACACCCTCCTCTGCCCCCTGACATCCGACGTTGCACACCTAATCGACATCGACGGGAACGAGGTCCACCGGTGGAAACTCCCAGGCCGAATCGGGCGCCACGCGCGGATCCTGCCGAACGGGAATCTCGCCGTCAACACCATAGACCCAAACCGGAAAGATATCTTCCCTTTTTTCAACAAGTATGGGGCGGAGTGATGAGCGAGCTTGACCCGGAGGGAAACGTGGTGCGACAGTTCAGGGATGAGTTCGGGCACCATGACCAATTCCACTTTGGCGATGGGCGGCTATTGTATGCCAGCCTCGAGCCTCTATCAAAGGAGGACTCGCCAAGGTCGTGGGCGGCGTTCCGGGGACCGAAATTGACGGGATCACATACGCCGACACCATCAAAGAGGTGGACGCGAACGGAAACTTGACCTGGGAATGGAAGGTCTCGGAAAAGCTACCGCGGGAGGAGTATCCACTCCAGGCGCACTACACACGCGAGCACTACCCCCTCATCAACTCTGTCTTTCCCCTAAAAGACGGCAACATCCTGGCGTCGATGCGCTCCGTCTCTGCGGTGGTAATAATCTCCAAGGTGACAGGCGACATCGTCTGGAGATAAAGTCTGACGTTCTCGCCCAGCAACATTGCGCCAATGAGCTTCCCAATGGGAACATCCTCATCTTTGACAACGGCGCCTTCCGCAACGGGGAGTCTATCATGTACAGCCGCGCCATTGAGGTTGACCGGAAAACGAAGGAGATCATCTGGGAGTACAGAGACAAGTCACAGATGATCTCCTTCTACACACCGTTTATGGGGAGTGCGCAGCGGCTTGCAAATGGGAATACGCTGCTCTGTGAGAGGGTTTGGTAGGCTGTTTGAGGTCACTATGAAGGGATATATTTGCTGGGAGTATGTTAACCCGCACTTCCAGGAGTATCAGGATGAGCGGACCGCGAAGTTGTTTCGGGGGAGTCGAATGCGTTGTTTAGGGCATACCGCTACTCGGCCGAGGAGATTCCCTGGTTGAAGGAGAAGGCGAAGACAGGGAACGGGTGTGTTATGATGTGAACTAGTATGACCTACCAGGCTCAAGACAGTGACGAATTTAAACTTGGGCGAATCCGTGTGTTGTCAGCTGTTGATATGCTCGGAGACAGCGGTCAAGCATATGTTCATATGCTCCTTCAGTCGATGTTTTCTTGGCGTTCAATTTCTTGCTCGGGCAGCAGCTGTCTTGAAGCTCCCTGTTCAACGACTTTCTGTTGCAAACGGGGTCGTTGACCTCCTGCGTTTGCAGACCGCCTCGCCTGCGTTTGCCTACAAAAGTTCCCTGTCTGCTGAGAAGGGTTTAGAACTGGTAGCTACAAGGACAAGAAACCACACCTTTTGAACAACAACGAAGACAGAAGCAGTCACTGTTAACGGGGAGGGTGAAAACGTGATTCTGGACCTGGTAAATACATTATCAGTGAGTCGGACGTATCAGTTGGTCGGACACTGGTAAGGGTTATACAGATATTTGGCTAGAGTAATAGCAACGAAATTATCAGGGAATTATCAGTTAATGCTGTAACCAAATATCTATATAATCCTTACCAGTGTCCGACCCACTGCTATGTCCGACTCATGATAATGTACGGATGTCGCTACCAAAAGTCTTCGTACACCGCCTTCAGTGCCAAAACCCCTTTAAGTCAGCAATGCCTATAAGCCCCTGGAAGCCCCTGAATTGAAACCCCCTTTTCCCCCCTATACAACACTAGGCCCGGGCTCTACAACTATATCTTGCCGGCGGTCCTTAAGCCTCCTTCCTTATATTCATTACCTCCCTCTAACTGAATAACCTCTAGATATAGAACGGGATCCTCTCAATCCATGCCCGTATTCTATCCTATTTCAGATACTCCCGCGCCTTCTTCCATACTATCTCGGCCTCCTTCTTGCTCTTAGGAGCTCCCTTCTTAGTTATTACCCGCTTTAGATACGGCCAACACTGCTTCATCATAATTAAGATCGGGAGAGTTGGGGCACTAGAGCAGTCTCGCAACGCTAGTAGTATTATAGATTACAGCTTGCGCGTGGTAGGCATAGAGGGAGCTAGATCTTCCTAAACAAGAGCATCCGGGCCGCATTTCCAGGCAAATGGAATAAGCTTCTAGATCAGGATCTCCTTCTAGTAGCGATACTAATTAATACTAGAGCCCTCTTGTCGTATAAGCTTGCCGTATTTCGCATCTTACTTCCATTGAGGAGCTCTCCTACCCTAAGTGCGCGACTTCAACCGCCTTATCCTAGTCTCTAGCTCCTACTACCCGTATAATAGGCTCTAGCTTCTTATTAAAGCTCCTCAAGATCCTTCTCTATAGCCTTCTTCTTTTAGGCAGTCTCTAGATGCTAGATATAGTAGGGCCTTTTTGAATCGTATGTAAAATAGCCCTAGAATTGGAACTTGGCATTTGTGAGCGACGAGCAATATATGGGCGAGGCTCGAGGGCGCTGCTAATACTACTCAATTCTGCTAATCGAAAGCTGAGGAAGAAGAGGGAAAGGTAGGAATACAGGCCACGCGATGCATAGGAAAAGGAGAACCCCCTGCTAGGAGGCTATTCTAGTGCGGAAACGCACCTATAACCCCAACCCTGTGTGCGCCTTGGGTGCGCTCTCCGTCACATATACCCACCACCAGCGCTCTCATCAAATCAAATATCGTCAAACCAAATCTGTTAAACCTAGCTATAGTAGGTATTAAACCTAGCTATAGTAGGTGCTATGCAGAGGGACTATAAGTACCCTATAGTTGGGTTGTATAGCCTGTAAGTATAGTAGTAGGTTCAGGTGGTGGTACGAATCCCAACCGACCTACCCTATACCGCAGGCAGAAAACTATAGTCCTTGCAATTGCTCGAGCCTAGCGTACAGCCACTGGCTCGCGGCGAGCATTTTTAGGACCCACAAATCGGGCTGGACCCACTTTAATAAGGACCTTGCATTAGGCTAAACTAAAGCCTAAAACTAGTCAAGTAATAAAATATATACAGCTAAGCCAAGGCTATAGCTATATATATATATACTACTAGTAGCCAACCTATATAGTACTAGCTATAATAGGTTAGACTAAGTGGGGCCTAGTGGGTCCGGACCCTGAGTTTTGCGGTATTGAGTTTTCCACCTAATAGACCTCTAGGTCGTGCAATCCACTACGCGTTGGTCGGTAGGTATATGAGTAGAAGATAGTACGGTCTACTTATAGTGGATTATAAGCAACATTTAGTTCTATAATACCTCGCGAACCTATAATATAGAAGCTTTCCAACTATTATCATTATCTGCTAGAGAGCCTGACAAGCTCTATAAGTACTACTGGTGAAGAGCTATAGGTATAACGCGCTTAGTGTCAGGGCTAGGCCTAGGATATCGTAGCTGAAGTGAAGGGGTATAAGCAAGGTAGTAGCTATCACTAAGCACCGTAGAGTAGAGGTAGGGGTCAGGAAGGAATTATATTGAACTCTACCTCCCTCTCTCCTTCGGTTGCCCTATGCCCTCTTTAGCCTGTTGACTAGCCTTGCCCTCCTATATCCTACGGCTCTAAAACAGCTATACAACACTATTCAGACGCTGCGTACGCGCTATAATAGATGTGAAACCTAATGATATGTCACCCCTATACGCCACGTAGACGGGGCGTATTAGCCACCCGGCGCCGATCCGTCCCACTTCCTCGGCAGGTGGGCCCCGGAACCCCGGACCCCCTTTCCATATCCTGACATAGGCCTAGGGAGCTATGCAACGGCAACTACGGTATAGGGCCAGGAACCAGGCCCTACCTACCACTCAACCGGCTGACTGCCGGCCAAAGCTTGACGAAAAGGCACTAGAAAGGCACAAAGGCCTTACTAAGGCCGAGAGCTCTCTACTAACCTAGGCCCGAACAGGGGTTATAGGCCTTAGGGACTTCCTCTTTAGGGCTGGGTTCCTGGAATACTACGCCCTACTGCGAATGCGGCCAGGGGAGGGAAACAGTGGAATATCTAGTAGTATGGTGCCATCAACCACCTATACCAAGGACTTGGCCGGCTATAGCAATACGCTCACGGGGGGACCTATACAGGGCCCTCGATGGGGGGGGAAGTGTAGGATATAGAAAGGGGGTCCGGGGTTCCGGGGCCCACTGCCAAGGAAGTGGGGACGGATCGGCGCCGGGTAGCTAGTACGCCCCGTCTACGTGGCGTATAGGGGGTGACACATCATTAGGTTTCACATCTATTGTAGGCGTATACGCAGCGTCTAAATAGTGTTTGTATAGCTGTTTCAGAGCCATAGGATATAGGAGGGCAAGGCTAGTCGACAGGCTATACGAGGGCATAGGGCAATCGAAGGAGAGAGGGAGGTAGAGTTCAATATAATTCCTTCCTGACCCCTACCTCTACGTCTATAGTGCTTAGTGATAGCTACTACCTTGCTTATACCCCTTCACTTTAGCTACGACATCCTAGGCCTAGCCCTGACACTAAGCGCGTTATACCTATAGCTCTTTTACCAGTAGTACTTATAGAGCTTGTCAGGCTCTCTAGCAATAATGATAATAGTTGGAAAGCTTCTATATTATAGGTTCGCGAGGTATTATAGAAGCTAAATTGTGACGAACGGTCGGTCCCTACGTCTAAGAGGGACTCCTGAAGGTTGTCTGGGGTCGGGATAACTATTCGGTAGAGCCAAAAGGTCTACAACAATATATAGAGTGATTGTCCTCGCAAGTTCCTAGAAGACTAGAACTCTAATTGCTTACTAAGGAAGCTACTATAGTGCCTATAGGCCTAAAGATCGTGATCTATATACAAGCTTCCTCTTACTAGCTTAGTCTAGCTCAGTTACTAATCCCTTCTAAGCCTCTAGCTTAGTTACGCTCATTCACTAATCTATACTAATCCCTACCGCTAGCTCATTTTCTTAGCACCACTAATCCTCTTATATTGGCTCAGCCTCTATATCACCCTTGATTAGCTCTGCTTGCTTCTAGTTAGTCCACCCGGCCGTAATATATAGTTGGTTTATAATACGATGCCCTTCTCAACGTTTTCGCCCCGAAAGACCCAATCGTGCTACCTCAAATAACGCTAACAGCCCCTTCTATTAGTCCTATTATCCTAGTAAAGCCTTCCTCCTAATCTCTCTTATCCTACTAAACTATAGCGAGCCGTATCAAGAAACGCGACCGTAATACGACTCGAGAACGCCGTATTTTGATTACGAAGATCGAGTAGGACGGCTCCCTGACGAGATGCTATATACTCGTTGTTTCGAGGCGAAGCCTTAACTACTATATATCAAGTCGCCCGATTCTTCCCGATATCTATATTATATTCGCGCTAGTATACCTTGCGATAGATCGAATATAGCGGATGCTCGTAAGCCCTTTTTATCTCCTTTTCTACTATAGTTCTAATATTAGAAGTGACGAGAAATATATCTACGAAAAAGCAAGTTGATAATAAGATTGAACGAGTAGAAGAGCAACTAAGTACGCTCCTAAGTCGTCTAACTATCTTCATCGTCAATGAATTAAGATTCAAGAGTAGGGTTCTACTCTAGTTCGTTATAGGATTTAGGCTCTAGACGAAGATATAGTATAGCTTCCGCTTCTAAGTCTCCTCTAGATCCTCTAGTTATTAGAAGAATAGTCCTTAGTTGGGCAGGTATATATGCTAGGTACTTTTAGAGTTGTCGACTAGGATTTCGCGGGTTTAAGTTTCCCTCCTCCTAATTCTATAATCGGTTGGTATAATAATACTACTAGTCCCTTAGTTTTAGCCGATTAGGGTTCCTCTAGTAGAACTCCTCTAGTTTCTTAGAGTAGTAGGTTCTTGACGGGTTCCTATAAGTTATCTTCGTGCCTGAAGTCTAGCTACTTGACGAGGTATTTAAGTTGTCTATTATTAAGTCGTAAATCGAGAATTTCTTCGATATCCTATTCTTCTTCTTCGTCTTTAGCCTCAATATCCGTCTCAAGCTATTACGTTCTTAGAGCTAGTTCTAAAAGTGAAATATAAAAGACATTTATCTACAACCTCATTATTGCTAGTAAGGATAGTCGATAGTTGGTGTTTCCGACCTTTTCCTTAATCTTAAATAGTCTAATCTTCTTAAAGTCGAGTTTCTTCGATAGTCGTTTTATCTATAGATTTCGTAAGACGAGGTAGACTTTGTCTCCCCTCTCTAGGCAAGGTCCCTCGAGCTAGTTCTTATCGTATTACCATTTCATTTATTCCCTAACGAAGTCGAGTTCCTATTTCAGCTTATATATGGCGTATATTTGTTCTACCTTAATTGCTACCCTAGGTACTATAACCTCTAGCCCTTAGCGTAAGTTACTTCGTAACTGAAGTTTATAAAGAATCGGTATAACTTTCGTAGTCTTAGTGATAGTAGTATATATATATAAGTTAAGCGACTAGTAATAAGTCAACCTAATCGTCTTATTCGAAGTTAATATACACTATAGGTATTATTCGATGATCTAGTTTATCCGTTCTATCTATCTATCTATATAAGGGTAGTAGGCGATGAAGGCTTGCTCTTAACTCCGAGCTTCGTCATTAGAGCCTTCTAAAATTTGAAACGAACTTAGTATCTCAATCTATAATCTACTCCTCTAGCTATCTATAGACTAAGTGACGTTTCCTATAGATTATATCGCAAGTTGCTCTACTATCTAGGTCTCTTTATATAGGAGGAAGTATATCTATTTAGTAAGTCGATCTACTACTATAAGGATACTATTATACTTTACTCCTATCGTGTATCTTCTAAGACTAGTAGCTTTTAATAAAGTCATTATAACTAAACTCTATAGTCGTTCTTAACTAGCAAAGGTTGTAAAAGGCTATAAGGTTTATATTATAAGGCCTTTGCCTTCTTTAAATATAGTATTTACTAACGACTTCTACTATAACTTTAGAAGTTCAGGAAAGTCGTAATGCTATCTGACCTTCGCAATAGTCTTTATAATGCCTAGGTATCCTCCGAGTTTCGACTTATAGATTTCTTAACAAGGAAGTTATATTATAATATAGCGATATAGGCCTTGCCCTTATACTAAAGAGCGTTCCCTTATTAGTAGACTCCTATTTTCTAAGGTCGTAGTAATTCCGTTCTATTCCTCGATCTAGTTTAGGGTATCTAGCGTCTATTGCTATCCCTTATCCTAACGTTCTTCTCTAAAGATAGCGCAATACTCTAAGATCTATTATAGAGGGTATAATTAGGCTCTATCCTCTATTACTAAGATATAGCAACTTCGTAGTT
Source organism: Achaetomiella virescens (assembly GCA_031001845.1). NCBI lineage: Eukaryota > Fungi > Ascomycota > Sordariomycetes > Sordariales > Chaetomiaceae > Achaetomiella > Achaetomiella virescens. Next base: position 32,024 of record JARNGD010000066.1, read on the forward strand.
ATTAGTCGGTTAGGACTTATACCTCAACAAACCGTCTAGCTATTTCTAAGTAATAGCGGTATTACTTTAGTAATTCTATCGAAGTGATCTATCCTCCTACTTAAGGCATTGCTTTATATTCTCTAAGCCTTTTTTATAGTAGATCCTGAGTTGATTAGGATAGGAACTTACCTATAGATATATCGTCCGCTTATTAGCTCCTTTATTTAGCAAAGTATATTAGGTTCTTATAATCTATATAGACCTTACTTCGTATATCGTATTCTAAGATATAGTCTCTATTCCCTAAATGCTTCGATAATAGCGAGTAACTCTTTATTATATATTGGATAGTTCCTCTAAGGTCCCTAGAGCTTTCTAAAGAAGAACGCAACTAGATATAGCTTACCGTTCTCGTCTCTCTAACTAAGTTATATTCTAATTATAAAGTCTAAGGCGTCTAATTCGACCTCGAACTACTTCCTTAGTCTAGCAATATAAGTACTAGGTCTATAATAATCGCCTCGCGAATCATCCTAAACGCCTACTCGTACTCCTTCTGCTATCTAAAGACCGTATCTTTCTTTATAAGCTTATATAGAGGTCTTACAATATTACTAAGTTCCTAATAAATATTCTAACGAAGTTAGTAAATCTAATGAACCCTCTTACTTCTATAGTACTTATTAGTATAGGCTAGTCCTTAACTACCTTGATTTTCTTAGGTTCGATCCAAATCTCCTAGTAAGATTTCGAATCCTAGGAATACTATCTTCTAATATAGAACTCGCTCTTCTCCTTATTGACTAAGAGCTTATATTTATAGAGTATATCGAGTACCTCTTAATATACTTCTTATATTCCTCGAGTATCTTAGAGTAGATAAGGATATTATCTAGGTAATAGACTATAAATCTATTACAACAATTCTAAATTACGTGATCGATAATAGCTTAGAACATTACTAGTACGTTCGTTATCCGAATAGTATAACTAGGTATTCGAAGTATCTATAAGGTATCTAGAATGCTATTTTCCACTTATTACCTCCTTAATACGAATATAGGTATATAGTTGGTAGATCAAGATATATAAAGTACTAGGGACCTCCAGAAGGCTCAGAGCAGGAGCCTACGTATAGTAGCCGGGGCTACAAGGCTACGCCTATTCGAAGCCTAGAAACCGAGACCTTTGTCCCCCACTAGACCTCTACTTCAACTAGAGGCTAGCCGACTTCGAAGACCGACTTCAGATGCCAACCCTCCCAAGCCCTCTAGAAGGCTATAGACCCCAGGTCTACTAGTCGAAGAGGCCTGCAAGAAGATCCAAAGCCGGTTTTGCCAGCTACGGGCGGCTAGGCGGCCTATAGAGGCCCTAGCTATAGAGGAAGCATCGGAAGTAATTTCGGCCTGGAAGGCCCAGGGCAAGCACTCCGAAGAGGCCCTCAACAAAGCCTGGAAACTGAGGTGGGCCCAGGGGGCTACGCGGCGGTATCAACGGTATAGGGCCGGAACCAGGCCCTACCTACTACTCAACCGGCTGACTGCCGGCCAAAGTTCGACGAAAAGGCACTAGAAAGGCACAAAGGCCTTACTAAGGCCGAGAGCTCTCTACTAACCCAGGCCCGAACAGGGGTTATAGGCCTTAGGGACTTCCTCTTTAGGGCTAGGGTTCCTGGTGGAATACCTACCCCTACTGCGAATGCGGCCAGGGGCGGGAAACAGTGGAACATCTAGTAGTATGGTGCCTCAACCACCTATTCCAAAGACTTGGCCGGCTACAGCAATACGCTCACGGGGGGACCTGTGCAAGGCCCTCGATGGGGGGGGAAACAAGGAGAGAGGGCTTGCAAGGAAGGTTATTAGGTGGCTACTAGGCTCTGGGAGGCTCCCAGAGTATAGGTAGCCACTCGGCTAGAACTAGGCTAGACCACTGGCTAGTTAGCACTACCTAGCCTTCCTTTTCACCGGAGTGGAAGGATTCGAAAGATTTAGATTAGAAAAGGGGAGGCAGAGGTTTTTAGTCAGCCTTTTCAGGCACGGTTTTCCTTTGTAATTAGTAGTAGATGGTCCGGCGTGCCTACAGGCGCAGCGGAGTAGGAATTTATATTATATATAAAGTACTATACTCCTACTAGCTAATCCGTAGGTATATAAAACTAGGGGTAGAGGGTACCGATTCTTTACCATTTATTCATTTAGCTATTAGTAGTCTATATATATCTAGAGCTCCCCGTTCTTCTTAGGAACAAATAGGACTAGGTATCCTACTAGTAATATTATAGTCTAATATACCCTATCTTAGGTTCTTCTCAAGATATCTCCTTAACTTAGTATCTTTTCTCGTTAGTATAATATACCTTGAAAAACTTTAGCTAGGCTCCTTCCTTAAGCTTGATCTTATAGTCCTAAGGTCTATAGTCTAGTAGCCCTTTAAGATGCTTTACTTCGAATGCTAGGTTCCTCTTATAGTCATCTAGGATCCTGCCGTTTCTATATTCTTTGCTATACCTTTATAGTATACGAACTTGTTGATGCCTGACTCTATACTTGCTACTTCGAGTTCTATAAGCTAGCTTTCAAATATAAGCTATCCCTATTTATCGACTAAGATTATAGCTACTTCTTGCTTCGCCTATATCTTCTTCTATCGTTTTATATAACGTTCTTGACCCTAGTAACTACCGCTTCTTCCTAAGTCTATAGGATCTGTCCTATCCTTAACCGTCTTATATAGTAGATCTGCGAATAATATTCTTCTTAGTGTTCCATTCCTTTGTAATCCTTCGTCTATACTTCCTATTAGATTGGTTGGATACTCCCTCTTTTCTCGAGGTCGTAGATAGCTATCTCCCTTCTAATCGATATCTAGGTCGTATTCCCTATACTATAGCGCCTAAGGATTATATCCTTGTCTAGCCCTATATCTATAATGTCGAATACTACTTAGGTAGTCTTGCCTTCTACCTCGTATCGAGTAGTTCCGTTTCTCGTCGTACCTATTATATCGGAAATAGTCCTTTAACGATATATAACTCTCCTTCCTTAATCCTCCAAGGAATCCTAAGTCTATTAACGAATATTGGTAAGATAAGGTCGAGTCGCGACCTCTATCTGCCAACGCTAATGCCTAGAATCCTTTCTAGCGTACTATAACCTAAATTCTCTCGTCAGGTTTATCGTCCTAGTTCTAAATTATAGCAACCTCTTATAGGCTTACTGTAGGAGATTATAGAAAGCCTTCTATCTATACCAACTCTACCTATATTATATAGCTTTCCTAAGATAATTTAATCTCTATCGGGCCTCTTAGAGGCCCTTAAGCTATTTCCTAAACGCTCCTAGTAAATCAAGGCGTCCCTATCCGTACACTTGGCTTATAGCGTCAAGTATTTAGTTCTCTAGAGCTATTCCTTATATCAAACTTCCTATTTAGGGTTAATAGCTCCCTCTTTACTTATAGTATAGACGATTCTACTCTCGCCTCCCTTATACCTAGCGGAAATTCTCAAGATCATCGATCTTATACTAAGTATGCCACAATAGCAATCCTAGCTAAGAACAATTACTATAGTCCTGCTTAATAAACCTACATTACTATATAGTTCTAGCTATACTCGCTTCGGCATTATATAAAGCACGCTAGTATATCTTCTATAGAAGTTCTAAAGACTTCCGGATCTCCCTCGCTATAATCGAACGCCTAGGTAATAGCCTCTAGTTGACTATTAGCCTTAACGTATCGTATCGGCTAGTAGTTATAGCCGTACTTCTCCTTAAAGTGATAACGATATCTATCTAATATACTAGAACTATAGAATCCTAATATAATTCGGGTTATAAGGATAAATCTAAAGGGTATCTCCCTTAATAGTAGGGACTTCTAGCTGAAGCCGCCCTATATAACTTCTATCGTAGTCTTCCTATTGCTAACGTATACGTACTACTACTAGTACTATCGCTATATAGGGATTTGTCGTCCTTCCTTTTATATAGCTGCTTCAGCCTTTCTAAATTCCTATTCTAGATTATAGATATAGGTCTTAGGAATCTAATTCTTTTCTATAGGCAGTAGTCCGTCCTACTTCCTAGTCTAAAGGTCCTACTACTGAAGGATTTTTTCGTAGAGTTCTTTGCAATGCTTCTCTAGATCGACTATTTGTTCCTTATTAGTCTAGTATCTAGCTTAAAGGTACTCAACCTTAGCCTTAAGTCGTATAAGCTAGTTTTATTCTATATCGTCCAACTATATATCGCTAATATTACTATTAGTATACTTAGTATTATATCGTCGTTGACTTCCAGGTTATCCTACTAAGCTATCGTTCCTAGATCGCTAATAGTAGCCTAGCTCTAATAGTATAGGCGTGCCGCTATACCCTAGCGATAACTTCCTTGTAAAAGGCTCGTCTCGCCGCTATAGTGTCTTCCCTTAGAGTCGACTTCTATAGTATTCTCTAGGTCCATCGTTAGTAGGTACTCGTAATACGCGACCTTAACCACCTTAATATATTTGTCGATAATAGCGGTTTCTTGGCCTAAGATAGGCTTCTAATCCTTCTTTAGGGATCTATATCCTACTTAAAGTGTCCCTTCTTGCTATAGTTAAAGTAAATGACTTAAGACTTGTCCTTCTCTTGCTTTCACCCTACTTCTAGGTAGCGTCTACGTCTATTATCTAGAGTATATACCAAAAAACGTACTAAGGTACTAACGCTTCCTTCCGACATTCGCCTTGCCTATAGTCTAGGCTATACTATACTATCCCTACGCTACTACTTACGCTAGTATAGGCGATCGTCGATCCTGACTACTATTGCAATATACTTGTCTAGAGTATCTAGTCTATCGACTTTATATAGCTCGTCCTTAACCTCTTCCTTAAGGCCGTCGTAGAACAACTATATTAGACCTTCCTTATTAATCTCGGCGCGTAGCGAGTCTTATTAGAATAGAGTAGCGTAACTAGCTACTAACTTGGTCTATCTAGCGTACTAGTATTCCTATATATAGAGCTTCTCGTCGGTATCTCTAAACACCTTAGTAAGCTCTCCTCAAAGGGGCGTAGGATCTAAAGAGTCTCTTAGTATTCTCCTCCTAGCTATCCTCTTTATACTTTCAGGCGGTCCTTTAGCGTCGGTTAAACCATCTAAGGGCTTTGTCCTTGAGTCTAGAAGCCGCAAAGTAAACTTTAGCCTCCTCGTCTTTAAACTCCTTAGGTTAAGCTAAAGTAAGCTTACATCTAAGTAACGAACCTAGTAAGCTTCTCCTTATCGCCTCCGTACTTCTTAGGCGGTTCTATCTTGACTTTCTTCTTAGTCTTATTGTTGCTAATAGCGTTGATGACTACTATAAGACGCCGTTTTCTCCCTCGAGCTGAGTAACCTTGGCGTAAAGCTGCTCGATAGCCTATTGCATCTAGGCTATAGTCGGGGGTATAGTAGTAGCTTAAGCCTAGAGAGCTAGAGTACTAGGGTTGGTGTTAGGAGCTATAGTAGTCGTAACCTTTAGTCAAGTCCGTAATAGACCAAAGGTGAGTAAGCAACGTATAACGAATGGTTGGTCCCTACGTCTAAGAGGGACTCCTAAAGGTTGTCTAGGGTCGGGATAACTATTGGTAGAGCTAAAAGGTCTATAATAATATATAGAGTAATTGTCCTCGTAAGTTCCTAGAAGACTAGAACTCTAATTGCTTACTAAGGAAGCTACTATAGTGCCGTAGGCCTAAAGATCATGATCTATATACAAGCTTCCTTGCTAGCTTAGTCTAGCTCAGTTACTAATCCCTTCTAAGCCTCTAGCTTAGTTACGCTCATTCACTAATCTATACTGATCCTGCCGCTAGCTATTTTCTTGGCACCACTGATCCTCTTGCATTGGCTCAGCCTCCGTGTCACCCTTGATTGGCTCTGCTTGCTTCCGGTTGGTCCCACCCGGCCGCAATATATGGTTGGTTCGTAACATAAATTGTTGCTTGTAATCCACTATAAGTAGACCGTACTATCTTCTACTCATATACCTACCGACCAACGCGTAGTGGATTGCACGACCTAGAGGTCTTTAGGTGGAAAACTCAATACCGCAAAACTCAGGGTCCGGACCCACTAGGCCCCACTTAGTCTAACCTATTATAGCTAGTACTATATACGTTGGCTACTAGTAGTATATATATTTATAGCTATAGCCTTGGCTTAGCTGTATATATTATATTACTTGACTAGTTTAGGCTTTAGTTTAGCCCAATGCAAGGTCGTTATTAAAGTGGGTCCAGCCCGATTTTGTGGGTTCCTAAAAATGCTCGCTGCGAGCCAGTGGCTGTACGCTAGGCTCGAGCAATTGCAAGGACTGTAGTTTCCAGCCTGCAGTATAGGGTAGGTCGGTTGGGATTCGTACTACCACCTTAAACCTACTACTATACTTATTAGGCTGTACAACCCAGCTATAGGGTACTTATAGTCCCTCTGCTATAGCACCTACTATAGCTAGGTTTAACAATAATGAAGGGAGGGATGGCCCAGCTAAGGGCATTGACTCCCTAGATCACTATTGCCTATTCGCGGTTGCTAGGCTAGGCTAGTTTTGCTCTATTACGGCTATCTAAGGTCGTAACTTCTATACCTAGGCAGATCTAGCCTATTATGAACCCGGTCTCGTCGAAGTTGTAGATATCGTCATCCACGATCCCGTACTTTGCCTTAGTGTTTCGTACGAGCGTGAACCACTCGCCAATAATCCTTGGATCCTCGCACTTAGCCCTCTAGTAGTCGTATCTATACGTATAACGTATATAGAGCTATAGCTAGCGTTTGACAAAGTTATAGGCCTAGAGCTTGCCGATAGGAGGCATATCGCATACGTATAATAGCTGGTTGGCTATATACTTCTATACTACGTAGTCTTAGCGGAAGAGCTCGTTTAGATAGCTCAATGATATATTGAGTAATAGCCTCCTCTTCTAATGGAGTAAGCTTCCTCGACTTAGGCGTGGTGTCGCATCGTGCAGGCTTGCCGGCGCGTCGGCGGCCTAGGGTCTTACGGGCGACCCCGTAAATCTTAGCTGCGGCTCGTATGCTTAGTTTCTTATCGTTTTAAAGAGCTTTAAGGGCTAAGAGTATCTGGCCTTTGTTTGAAGCAGCGGGATCTTGGATGGTGGAGGAAGGTTGTTGTTTAGGGTAAAGGTGTCGCGTCGCGTCCAAAGTGGGCCACTCGCTTATATAGGCCACTCGCTTATAATGTATGTATATAGTACTATTAATCAAGGTCTAGAATTCGGTAGCTATCTCGATATTAACGACCTCAAACTTACTACATTTGCCGATACGAGCTAGGTAGACTAACAACCCTTACGACATTCGACTAGAGGCTATATAGTATTCGTTGCTAGTAGCCTAGTTATCTAGAAGACGAAAAAATAGTCCTTCGTTCCTCTCAACTATAGAGGCCGAGTTCACCAATCTTATACCTGCGGTATAGTCGGCTCTATAGGTGGCGAAGAACTAGAGGAATGCAGCGCACTATAACTATTGCTATAAATCCTCTTTACTAATAGCTTCAATGCCTACCTGGCGGTTATAAATCCACTAAATGTAGCTAGAACTCGCTATATCGATATTCGTTATAAGTGGATCATCGAGCAAGTTCAACGCGGCTATCTAAAGGTTACCTATATCAAGGGCATCGACATGGCTGCCGACGGCCTGACGAAACCACTATTAGAGAGAATTATACTAAATTCGTCAGACTATTGGGCATAATCGCAAAGAAGATTCCATAGGTAGACTAAATATATAGCGGTTGATTGGAATTTGCTAGGAACCTTTTGAAGGAACCTCAACACTATGGATTTCACCTCAGATAGTCAATAGGGCATAGGAATAGCCTCGTGCCGGCAGAGGGGTGGCTGTCTGTAGTGGGGTGTGGTGCGGGACCCACTGGTCCTATACCTTCATCTTAGCTATCCACCCCCTGCCCCTGAGTTCGCCCATCTTCCACTCCTTTCCAACAACAACATCAACCACAAACTCTACAGCGAATATCACCACTTTCGCCGGCCGTTGTGCCGTCCCTTTCCCCCTTACATATACTGGCTCAGCTCCAAACAGAAATGGCAAGACTGACCAGGTTCCTACATAGGATTGGGAAACGCCTTAGCCACGTGTTGGAATTGCTGCATGGCTTCCTGGCCGCCAAGACGGTCATGGGCGCTCAATTCAGGGGTGTCACGAGGTCTTCAGGTCCGACTGACATCAACCCGGCGGAGGATAAGAACCGCTTCGGCAGCCAGTGGTGTGAGAGCTATGTCGTTAAACATCTATGTGGTAGGGCACGCAACAGGCCCTGGACGAACGAGGACAAATACATTCCCCTTAAAAAGGCAAGCGGACTCAGTGCTAAAAGTGGCCCGAAACTAGCTGGACATTACCTCCTCCATCAGCTGCAGGACAACTTCGTCAAATCCAGGTCCCTTGTCATGGTCGACTCCGCTGGGCCCATCCGCCGTGTTGAGGCCCCTCCATCATCGAGGGCCAGATGAAAGCCGGCTCGGGCGCCGAGGGGTCCACGACCTACAGCAACGCGAAATCCGCGCAGCTTCTCGGCGCCCACTAGTGGCGGCGCTGGCTCACAGGCAAATGCGACGTCGTAGCAGTCTCGCCGGGCCTAGTACCCGACAGCGGAATCTTCAGGGGCCACGAGAAGAAACAACCCGTGCCACGCCCCACTTTTCCTCGGTCTCCCACGTCGCCCACGTTAAGTGCTAGGCTAACCCTAGCACTTAACGATCGAGGAAAAGTGGGGCGTCGCACGGGTACTGCCTGATGGTGCACGGTCACTGCAATTGCTGACTCAGCAGACTCGGCGCATCGCTCGCCCGATGTTTTGCCGGACGAGAACCCTTTCGCCCGGACCGGGCCGCCTCCGTAACGACTACAAATGGCGTCGGCGACGGAGGCCCGAAGGTGTCGCCCATTCTACTTCGTTCACACCCTCGAGTCCTCTAGAATGCGTCCCGCGCATTCGCGATGGGGATGCATTTCCGGGGCCAAGATCCTGTCCCTATTGGGGATGCAAACTAACTACGTCCGACCGTCGAGGTTCGGTGCTAGCCTGGCTCGCTTATATACTGTAGCCTCGCTCCTCCCCTCCTAAGCCCTAAAGTCCCCTTCCTCTCTATTTTCTCGGCATTTTTTCTCCTAGTAACGTACTCCTCAGCTCAGTATGATAGTATAATATTATAACAGTAGCTGCGCTTCTCTAAGGTAAGACCAGGACAGCGTTAATGCCCTCCTCTAGAATTACTTGGATAGTGCTATAGAGGAGGAGGGTAACGAGAAGCCCTTCGTTGGTCTAGGTATTGAACTGGTGCGAAGCACCTTAAACCCGCGTATATATCACACCCTACTGCTGGTCACAGCAGTTTGGCGATGTTGATGTCGTTGATTGGGGGAAGAACGAAGGCTTCAACAAGCCATGACTCAAGGTGGCTCCGGAACTCTCTGCAAGGCACAATCCTCAAACGATCAGCTCTGGCCCTCTAGTAAGAGCCTCACCCTCCGCAGTCTGCACTGTGGAACCTCCACTGAGGTCTCAACGATGAGGAAAGGAACGTCGTTTGCTGTTGTCGTACCACTGCCACTGCTTGCACTCCCCCTTCAGAAGCCCCTGAGTCGGTGCCTCGGCAGCTTTATATACCTGACGTGGCTTGCACGTGAGAAACTCCGCCAAAAATGAAAGCAATATTTACATCCTCCATGGCCTCCCCTTGTACAGCAGTGGACCCACAGGTCCCTGACGTATCGGTCCCAGGAGTATATTGCAACTAGCTGGTGACGACTCTACGAGTACACTGAACTTAGGGCAAGAAGAGGAAAAGAAAGGAAAGAAGTGTTCTGGCGGTGAGCTCTCCATCTGACCAGGGGGGGCTGTGGGTCGTATCCTTGCCTGGGTGCCTGGCGTCGTGGTCAGGGGCAACGAACCGGGGGTTCGGGCGCCGGGCCGGTGCTCATGGCCCGGCCCCTAGGCCGAGGATCGCCAAGGCCCCACATCGGGCTCAGCCCGTTACACCTGAAGGCCCAAGGTTTCCGCCCCAGTTAAGCATATTGTAACGGTCTCAGGAGTGTATTTCAACTATCTGATGACGACTCTACGAGTACCTCCAATCTTGAAGAAAAGAAGAAGAAGAAGAAGAGAAAGGGAACGACGAAGAAGAGGAAGGGCGCAGCAAAATGGATGACGTGGCCTCTGCCTGACCAGAGGAAGGCAACAACCCGAAAGGGGCAGGCACGATGAGGGTCGCTGCCCACGATGTGGTGTTGACATTCAGGGGCAGGGGTGCCTAATGAGGGTTAGGGTTGGCCAAGGGTTGCCGAGGCCACCACAGGGCTCAGCCCGTTACACATATAACCCAAGTGCGATAGAATATAGACCGCCTAGACCGAGTACGTTAGGCTTCCCTAAAATAAACTAAATCTCGATATTATACCTGTAACGGACTGAGTCCAAGATGGGCCTCGGCGGCCCTCGGTCAAGAGCTTGGGCCAACGAACCCCTCACTCGGCATCCGAGCCCCCGGCCCGTTGCCCCTGACGACGGCGCCAGGCACCCAGGTGAAGACATGACCCACAGCCTCCCTCAGGTCACATGGAGCGCTCACCGCCAGGATAGCTCTTTTCTCTCTTTTCCTTTTCTTTCCCCAAGTTCAGTCTACTCGTACAGTCGTCACCAGCTAGTTGCAATATGCTCCTAGGACCATTAAAATACCTAGGATAGTATTGATGTATTATAAATTATATTATTTCCTAAAGTTTCTATACAACGTGCATGATAAGCGAGCGAGGCACTTTCCACCACCCTACTGTTGAAAGTGATGGTATTCAAAGCAAGGGCTCGGAACCTGTCACGAATTAAGCCAACAGGATGGCCGCAGGAAGCAGACCCAGTGGGGCGTGGCGGATGGCCACGAGCCAATCGTTACGAGAATAGGGCACACCAATAGGAAGATGGCCAAGAAGTGCTATGGGAGCATACAAGGGCGAGCAGGTTGCAGGATGCAAGGTGCTCAAGGGCGCTCAGGGGCATAGCACTACAGAGCATCTAGAATGCTACAAGTAATCGGGGCGCGAGCACCGCGAGCGCCTCGGGAGGAAGCTTGTATTATGTCACGATCTTTAGGCCTACGGGCACCATAGTAGCTTCCTCAGTAAGCAATCAGAGTTCTAGTCTTCTAGGAACTTGCGAGGACAATCACTCTATGCATTGTTGTAGACCTTTTGGCTCTACCGAACAGTCATCCCGACCCCCGTCAACCTTCAGGAGTCCCTCTTAGACGTAGGGACCGACCGTTCGTCACAGAACCGCGGGCGTGGTTTGACAGGCTTGGAAGGCGGTCGGCAGGGGTAGTAGTGGGCGTGGCACAGCAGGATATTTCAGGGTCTGGGCGATGCCCAGACCACTGTCCTTCAAGGAAGATGAACATCAACATCCAAAGACCTCCATGAACAGCTACCCTCTCTGCAGCTCGCGCAAGCTGTAGAACTGCTTCTGTGAGCGCCTCAATCACTGTGACGTCGTGGATACCTGGCTGTTGGACTTCCAACACGATTGAGCATGTAGATATGCTTGTCCTGCCACGTGCGCCACTATTCCTGGTGCTTAAGCTTGTCGACCAAAGGGAGTTGACGATTGTTCCCTTGCGTAGCGAATAGCTGCGCCTGATCCTATAGAAACTGCTGAAAAAGCGCCATCATGGTGTTGTCGTTTGATGTGCCACTGCCGCTGGGCAGCGACGACTGATTGCTGGCCATCTTAGCCGTAGAATTGCTCGAAAATAGGCGGTAGAACCGAAATTATCGTCAACTTGACAATAGGTTCTACGAAAGAGAGGCTGAAATAGGTCGAATGACCTGTTGTGTGAGGCTACAACACTGGGCAGAATTGGTGATGTTGATGATGCTAAACTAAGGAAGGGCTGCCGTGGGCAGGCAGGCAGAAGAGGCCTGTCTGGAACTGGGGCAGCGCCAGTGCTCTGGCCCACGCCTGCAACACCTGTTGTAGGCTGTGATTGAACGCGTAAACTAAACGCGTGGTCCGACAGCCTCTGGAAGATTGATCCACAGGGTTTGGTCTCGCACGACGATTTCTAGGCAAATATTGCGTTGAGAAAGTCGTCAAGGTGGTCGAATCGATTGAATACCGCAACAGGTGAGAGGGCTCATAACCTGTCGTGGGAACAACAGCAACGTGGTCAAAACTGATGATCTTATTGAAGTGGTTGTCGATGTTGTTGATGGAAAGTGGGAAAAGGAAGCCCAGGGCAGAGGGTGGGTGATGAGAGCCTGCTTGATCGGTCACGTGAATCCATCACGCAACGCCAACGGATTTAACTTGTGTAGCGCCGTGCTTATAGGTCGAGGCATTGCATCGGGCTATCCGACTGTGTTCCAAGAGGTCTTTGACCTCCCACACAAAGACCTTCCACGCTTGCAGACCGCCCCACCCGCCTTTGTTGCCCGCAATGGCTATTAAGCAGCCACTGCACCCATCATCCCACTTCTTCCACTTTTCCATAGACATTCATACATCACAGGTTTTCCCTACATTCGAGCCCATAACCGCAACAGACTGCGCAGGAGAGTTAACCGAGATGCATTGATGCCGGGCTCTCGCAGGAGAACGATGTCTTCTGCCACAGAAACAGTGGAATTCCCTGGAGGGCGGGGCCACAGCCGCGTCATGGGCTTCCAAGCTGACGTGTCCCGGATTCCAATTTCCGGGGCAGCCGCCACCGTCGTCGACGATCGAAGGATTGGTTAGTCTTGGGATGTGGGATGAGGATATAAGGCGGCGGTTGACGGGTTCTCGTCCTCTCCTCAGATACCTCCTTCCATCCGCCGTCCGCACCACACTCCTCGTACTGGCACAATGGGGCTCTCAGGACTCATCCTCTTCGGGACACTCGCCGGGCTCGGCCTCGCCCAAGACTGTCCCATCCTTGGCCCGGCGTATTCGGAGGTCACGAATCCGGGCGTCTCAAGAGCGCTCGGGGCTGCAAAGGCCCCCTTTGATGAGGAGCTCACCAAGGCTCTTGCGGAGGGGAAGCTAGACAACGGAACCACCTTCGCCATCCAGGTCTATTCCCGGCATTCGGACAAACCCTTGTATGAGCGATACCATGGGCCCTCGGTCGGCCCCGAGACTCTGTACCGAATCGCCAGCATCTCCAAACTCGTGAGCACCTACACGATTCTGGCGGAGCTGGGCGACAAGCACTGGGACGATCCGGTCACTAGACACGTCCCCGAGCTGGCACGGCTCAAGGCTCAGAACCCCGTCTACGACATCAACTGGAACGAGGTCACGTTGGGATCTCTGGCCAGCCATATGAGCGGCATTGCCCGGGAATGTAGGTCTCATCGGCCGCTGGGTTGATGTGTTGCTGACACTCCCAGACGCTCTCGACCTCGCTCCCTCCATCCCGCCAGGCATTCCCGGAATCCCAGTCGTGAACGAGTCTGAACAGATCCTGTGCGGTAACATCGGTCTCAGGGCATGCACAAGAGAGGGGGCTGGTACGCACCCCAATCGACGGCTACTCACTGACACCCAATAGAGTCCTTCGCCAAGATTAAGAACATCCGTCCAGTCTCATCCAGTTACTACACCCCTTCCTACTCCAATATGGCCTTCCAGCTGCTCGGCTATGCCGTTGAGAAGATCACCGGCAAATCGTTCCCCAGTCTCGTCGAAAAGAAGCTCCTAAAGCCCCTCAGCCTCCACCGCACCTTCTTGACCAAGCCCATCAACGACAGCAACGCCGTGGTCCTCGACGGCTGGGACCTCGAGTTCGGCGACAAAGCCCCGTTCGTCTCTCCAGCCCCTCTTTCCCCCGCTCACCCATCACTAACGAACAAGCAGAGCCGGCGGCTACTACTCCTCGCCCAACGACATCACCACCCTCGGCCCTCCATCCTCTCCTCCACCCTCCTGCCCCCTGCCACAACCCGCCGCTGGCTGAAGCCCATCACCCACACCGCCGGCCTGTCCCTCTCCATCGGCCGACCCTGGGAGATCGCCCGCCTCAACCTCCCCATCTCCACCAACACCGCCAGCAGCGTAACTCGCGTGGTGGACGTGTACGCCAAGCAGGGCTCCGTGGGGCAGTACCTCACCCTCATCGCCCTCTCCCCGACCATGGCGTTGGGTTCACGTTGTTCGTGGGAGGCCCCGCCGCGTCGCCGACGTATGACTTGCTGCAGAGGGGGTAAGTGAGGTGTGGCTTGGCGCCGCGGAGCAGGCGGGGAGGGAGGAGAATTTGGCAGTCTATGGGGGAATTACATGCTGCCTGACGGGTCTGTGGCAGAGTTCGTGTTGAGGGACAACGAGCCTGGCCTGTTCTTGTCGAACCTGGTGAGCAATGGCACCGATATTTTGGCGCTGCTGAGGCCAATTATAGACATGCCAGATGGGTCGAAGTTAGGGATGTGGCTGTACCCGATGGGGCTGGCGGGGAAGAATAAAGTGGCATTTAGGGGCGTGCTGGGGGTGCAGGGTGTACCGGCGAGCGAGACGTGTTCGTCTTGGGGGTTGCTGGATTTGATCATGTATGGGGGTAATTCGGCGCAGTTGTTTATCTTTGAGCTAGGGAAGGACGGGAAGGCGGTGGCGGTCGAGGTGCCGGTGTTGAAGAAGACGATGAGGAGGGAGGGTGAGGGGACGAAGAGCTGAGCAAAGTCCTTGAATGCTGCCGAGACTCGCAGGTTGAACCAACATTTGTTGGGGGTGTGGGCCAGACCACTGGCCCTGCCCCACTTGTAGTCTCTTGCCTGCCTGCCCCACGACTACTCCTCCACTATAGCAATACATCACCAATTCTGCCCAGTGTTGTAGCCCACATAACATTACATTCACTTCTTGCATCTACCGTCCACTCCTTTAACCACCTACTTACTTAATACTGGCAATCCCTACTCCTCTACGCTCTCCCACTAGCCCCCCATCTCCTATACCGCATTCATCCCACAATGCACCTCCCCACCCCTCATATAATGACTCATATAATCATCTACCTACCTCACTTCTAATGGTTGCTACACGCCGTCGGGCTAGTACGTGCGTAGCTGCCTATACCGTTGTAACGCTCTTAGGAGTGTATTTCAACTATCAGATGACGACTCTACGAGTATATCCAATCTTGAAGAAAAAGAAGAAGAAGAGGAAGTGAACGAGGAAGAAGAGGAAAGACGCGGCAAAATAGGTGACGTGGCCTCTACCTGACTAGAGGAAGGCAATAACCCGAAAGAGGCAGGTACGATAGGGGTCGCTGCCCGCAATATTAGTGTTAACGTTCAGGGGTAGGGGCGCGTACGAGGGGGGGTTGGCCGAGGGTAGCCGAGGCCTGCCTAGGGCTTAGCCTATTATATTACCCCCCTTCTCTCCTAGGGGAAACATCGCATTATATAATCTTTCTATAGATAGCCTTAAATCGGTCTAATACTTCTATTTCTAGGAAGGCGCTTAAAGGTTCCTATATAGGTTAATATAGCCTACCTACTTGACTTTTACTCTAGTTCCGGCTCTTATTATCTTAGCTTAGAGGATTTCCTCGACTTGCTATTCCTTCTCGCTATCTAGGCTATCTTCGGGGATGATTGCTAGGGGTTGGGCATCGTCCTACTTCTATGATAGGAGTAGGTTATCGCTAGCTCTCCTCAACTATATAATATAGAAGACGTTGTAGATGCCTAGTAACGTATCTAGCCGGCAAGCGTATAAGCTAACTAGTTCCGTGACTATATATTTGGCATTAAGCTAGTCGAGCTTCTTCGAGGGTCTACTAATCTTAACGTTCTTTAGGTAATTATACCTTATCTCCTACTCGAAACTACTCTATAACTTGCTTATTATAGTTGATATACTCTTCTTATCGCTCCTAGGCTATAGCTATTATAGCTTATACTACTTCTATTACTTCTTTAAGTTTAGTAATAAAAGCTTCTCTATGGCGACTAGGGATCTTCTAGTAATTTATAGTCCTTCCCGCCCTCTAGATAGGTTAAGTAGGTATATATTATAGCTTTATATTAGGAAAAAGGGGCTAATGCTAATTAATATTATAGTCTAGTTATTGATAGCTAGTATTACTATAAGCAATAGGTCTACCTAGTTATTTTACTAGTATATTATATATATAGTAAAGGTAATGCTCTAGTACCTAGTTAGCTTATTCTATTACGCTATTAGGTTCTAGGTAGAAGGCTATTAACAACTACGAGGTAATTTTAAGGAGCTTATAAATCCGTTTCTATATAAGACTAATAAACTAAAGGCCTCTATCTAAGACAATCGTAGAGGGACGCTATAATGCCGAATAAAGTAGCTAAGTAGCTCTCTAGCTACTACTTTAATTATTGTCGACGCTAATACTTTAAATATAATACTCTTCGATAAGCGGTTAGTAATAACTATAATTTTATCCGCCTAGTTAAGGCTAGATATAGGTAGTCGAGTAATAAAATATATCGAAATCTCATTCTAAATTCGTTTAGGGATAGGTAGTAGCTTTAATAAACCTCTTCGCTTTTCTCTCTATATCGTTGTTCTTCTATAAACGTCATATGTAACGGGCTGAGCCCGATGTAGGCCTCGGCGGCCCTCGGCCAAAGAGCCGGGCCCGGCGCCCCGGCCCGGCGCCCCCGAACCCCTAGGCTCGTTGCCCCTAACAACGGCGCTAGGCACTTAGGCGACAATATAACCTATAGCCTCCCTCTAGTTATAGGGAGCGCTTACTACTAGAATGGCTATTTCCCCTCTTTTCCTTTTTCTTTCCCTAAGTTTAGTATACTCGTATAGTCGTCACTAGCTAGTTGCAATATACTCCTAGGACCGTTATATTACACTAAACTTCCTTCTTTATCGTCAAACGCTAAGAAGTATATAGAGCATTCGCGTCGTCAACGAGGCGATGGAATATTATTAGGTCGATTCGAGCCACCAACGAGGTAGCTAGACTACACTTATGCTATCGCTAAGGTAGCGAAGTATCGAGGTTCCGTAAGATACTAGCCTACGGGCCTAGTTAAGCGAAGAGCAGCCTAAGGATAGCAACCCTATAGGAGGACTACTAGTAAATCCTAGATTCCTAACTATTATACTATAAGGGCTATAACCTCGAGCCTAAGGGAGCCGAGTAGCTAGGCACGACTAGGATACTACAACTATAAGACACTAGCAACTTAGTCTAGATAAGTGAAGAGCGAGACCTCGGCAAAGAGACTAAGTAAGCTACGACGTCGCCTATAAGATATAAGCTATAGGCTTAATTAAGCCATACGTCGAATAGCAAGATACTATCTAGTAGGATAGTAGGAAGAGAAGGAAAGCTATAATGTCGATAGACCTACCTATCGAGCCCTAGGATAGGGTCCAATAGCTAATATAGATATAATAACTTAGATGATAAGCTAAATTGAGTATATCTAGGCTAAATAGGCCAATAAGAGAGAAGCAACCCAACTATAAATCTAGACCCTCTAAGAGAACCTAGCAAACCATAAACTACCCTAAGGACTATACCTCGAGCCCCAACGCTACTAATAGCCCCCTAACCACTATATACTACCTTCTCCCCCTAGCTAAACGAAGAAGAAGATAATCCTTCTAGACCCCCTATACTTTAATAGTAATTAGAAGAAATACTAGAACTAGAGGTTGGAAATAGAAGGTAAACTATATACTAATAGATACCTCCTTAGATCCCCCGCTAACTAATTTACTTATATCTACTCTTAGCTTGGGGATAGGCCCTAGTTATAATAGTAAACGTATTTTATAAGAGCGGCAGCCTAAATGGCGTATATAATTTAGCAGATTTCCTCTAGTACCTAACCTCGACGTATAAAGACCCTAACATTGCTCAATATACGCGTAACAACCTCAACGATATAACCTAGGGTAAGAGGAGTCGGTTTTATAGCGTTTTTATCTAAGGTTTGAGAAGCAACTAGCTAATATAGGAGGTGCTATATAGCCCGATATAATCTAGATCAATTATCTCTAGAAGACTCTTAATAACGAGATAACGGACTGCCTAGTCTCAATGCTATACCTGCCGATGGACTATATAGGGTTCGTCCAAGAGCTTTATAGTCTCGGCGCTAATATTAATGCCTAGAGACTTTCTTAGAGGAAAGCTACTAGGAAGCCTCCTAATTACTACACAACGCCTTTTAGCTGACTATAAGTATAAGCCCTTCACCTAACTAGAGGGATAGGCGGGCTAGAACCTCGCCTAGAGCCAAAATGCCCCCTTTCTATACTACCTCACCTAACGCGATGGAATAGGAGCCTACTAGGGTCAACAAGGCTATTTAGAGATAGAATTAGGAACTAGTAGATAAGAGGGCTAAGCTAGCGAGCGAGGAGGAGATCTAATAGCAATAAAGGGAGGGCTTATATATATAGTATAGATAGAAAGGCTACTAGAGTATAGAGTACCCCCTTCTCCTACTAAGGCGCCCTAGACCTTAGGCATATATTAAAAAGGCAACTCCTAAGCTTCCTATAGTTAAAGACTTAGTAGATTCTAAACTAGATATACCTAACTGGATAGAAACCAAGGACGAGGAGTTAAAAGAATAGCTCCTAGCGGAAGTCGTCATTATGTCAGGATATAGAAAGGGGTCCGGGGTTCCGGGCCCACCTGCCGAGGAAGTAGGGACGGATCGGCGCCGGGTAGCTAGTACGCCCCGTCCACGTAGCATATAGGGGTGACACATCATTAGGTTTCACATCTATTTAGGCGCGTACGCAGCGTCTGAATAGTATTGTATAGCTGTTTCAGAGCTATAGGATATAGGAGGGCAAGGCTAGTCGATAGGCTATAAGAGGGGCATAGGGCAACCGAAGGAGAGAGGGAGGCAGAGTTTAATATAATTCCTTCCTGACCCCTACCTCTACGTCTACGGTGCTCAGTGATAGCTACTACCTTGCTTGTACCCCTTCACTTCAGCTATAATATCCTAGGCCTAGCCCTAACACGTTGAACTCTCTACCCTATAAGGGCGCTAAACCGTTAGGGACAAGCGATGGCACCCGTTTTACGTTCTCGCGCCGCGTTAGAATAGCTCCTTTACGGCTCCCAATCTTCTGACGCCTTCTTAGCTACTCTCGATTCTTAGCCTCCTACTAATATAGTCCGACGAGAGCGTGGTTACTATATGAGCAGCGCCCAAATTACGCCTATAGACCCCTTGCCCTTAGACCGCGAGAAAGAGCTTGCTAAAGAGGAGCGTCGTCTAGACGAATAGCTTGCTCTTGCCCGCCGGGAAAGCGTTATACGCTAGAAACGAGCTAAGCTAGCGCAACTTCAATGCTAGGATGCTGAATTCAATCCTGCTCTAGCGAATACGACCCCTAATACTAAGCCGCCTACTACCGCCAACTATACTCCGACCCCTAATACTACGCTTATAGGGCCGCTAGTACGGCGCCTACCACGCTTATAGTTCCTGCCATTCCTATTAGCGTAGCTTCATCGCTCTGGCGTACCCCGACTCTCAAGTACCCGTCTTATTCGGGGGCAGCAGCACCGACCTCCGTAACTTCCTCTATAACTGCAAGTCTAATTTCCAGCTTCTAGGAGACCTTTATATAAGCAGCGACCGTATAGCTTATATAGTTAGTTGCCTTAAGGGTCCTCTAAAGAACGCCTAGGTTAAGTACATCGCCGAACAAGAGATCAACCCCTAGTTTGACTCGGCCTCTCTCTCCTAGGAAGAATTCGTAGGCTTCCTCTAGGACTAGTTGGCTGACCTAGAAACCCACGCACTCAATATAGCTTCGGCGCTTAATCGCCTTTCCTAAGGAGAAACCGAAATGGTAGTCGAATTTGTAGACCACTATACTACCCTCCTTGCCGACCTCCCTTACCGCCTTAAGGATCCTCAACGAGTAGTTTAGCTAGTCCCTAAGTTCCAATCCGAGATCCGTCTCGCTCTTAGCTGCCGGAGTAGCTTGCCTAATACACTCCTATAGCTAGTAAGTGCTATACGCTAAATTGAAGATAGTTAGCAGTAGCCGGCACTTCGGCTTACCGACCCCTATCCTAGAACCTGTCTACTAGCTACGCTACTCCTACGTAGTTTGCTAGCAACTACTCTACTAGTGCCCTAGCTCCTGCTCAGGTCCTAGGTTCGCCTTTGAAGAACAAGAACAGTACTATACCTCAATGCTACAAGTATAATCAGTTTAGCTATATTTAGCGGAATTGCCCTATCACCTCTTAGATATACGACGCCTAAGCTACGCCGGCGCTATGCTCTAACTTAGCGTCTAGTCGAATACGCTGCTATACCTATAGCGAGCCTGGCCATTACTCTACTACCTGCCTAAAGCTGACCTACCACCGCTGCTACTAAGCTAGATACCAGGCATTCAGGTGCCCTAATCCTCTACCCACCTTTTTTCGGCCCGCTAGCAACCCTACTACCTTAGCTAATGCTACGCCTCTTAGTTATAATAGGGGCGTAGGCGTAGATAGGGCTTAGGAACTCGGGGGCCTATTCTTATATTGGGTCGAGACTATCGTACGCATCTACCTAGACCACCGCTAGAAGAAGGCGTAGGCGATGCTAGATACTAGCGCAGACCTTAATTTGATTAGCCGCAGCTTTTTAGAGGAGTACTCCTAGTTGGAAAAGCTCCCCGAATGCCCTAGTATAACCGCTGTCGGCAATACCCCTATCTCGATATACGGAGTATACCCCTTATATATTCAAACAACCAATGCCTTAGGCTACTAGTATATATACCTCCTTCGCTTCGTTATCGCTAATATCGAACCTTTTACCATTATCCTTGGTCAACTATAGCTCGAAATAGCCAACCCGATTTTCGACTTCTACTAGAAAACTTAGATATACCCGCCTTGGCTACGCCATTACGGCTTACAAGTTGAGCCTAAGCACGATTGGTTTGCCTTTAGTTTTGCGGTAGTTATAATAGCTACGCTATTAGCGACCCCCGAAGTGGTTATAGACCCTATTGAAAACAACCTCCTAGCTACCTACGCTGCTTATAAGGACCTCTTCTAGACTACGGATCAACCCCCTTTGCTATGCCACACTACGTATAAATACCGCATTGACCTTATACAAGGAGCGTAGCTGCTATGGGACTAATCTACCCTCTTAGTGCTATAGAATTTAGATATTGCGGGACTAGCTTATAGCAGCCTTCGACAAGGGGTGGATTCGGCCCTCGAGTAGCCCTATAGGTGCTCCTATTCTATTTATACTAAAGAAGTAGGGCGAGTTGCGCCTAGTAGTCGACTACCGAGCGCTAAACAAGATCACGATCAAGAACCACGCCCCTCTACTATTGATTAGAGAGATACTCGACTGCCTTTCTACCGCTAGGATCTATACTAAGCTAGACTTAAAGGATTATATTACTAGATCAGGATCCGTAAAGGCGATAAGTAGAAGACTGCTTTCCGAATATAGTACGGCTATTATAATTTGTTATTATGCTAATAGGCCTAGCCACGCGCCTACGACCTTCTAAACCTATATCAACTAGGCGCTAGCAGGGCTGGTTGACGTCTTCTATATCGTATATCTAGACGATATCTTGATCTTTAGCAATAATAAAGTAGAGTACAAGCAGTATATACGTCTTGTCCTCGAACGGCTCCGGAAGGCCGACCTTTATGCTAACGCTAAGAAATGCTAGTTCTATATAAATAAGGTCTCCTTTTTAGGATATATCGTCACTCCTAGAGGGATTAGTATAGAGCCTAAGCGGGTCGACGTAATTGTATAGTGGCTGCTCCCTAGTAGCGTCTATAATATTCAGGTTTTTATTAGCTTTATAGGATTCTACCGACGGTTTTTCGCAACTATTCTAAGATTATAGCGCCCCTAATATATTTGCTATATAGCAATAAGACCCGCCCTTTTAAGTTGACCGACGATGCCTAGAAGGCGTTTGAAGAGCTTAAATATAGGTTCTAAGAAGGACCTATTCTTCGCTATTTCGATCCGAATCTGCCTATTCGTCTTAAGGTGGATGCTTCCTAGTAGGCTATAGGTATAGTACTTGTATAGCTATATAATAGAAAATAGCACCTAGTGGCTTTTCGCTCCGTAAGATTTATAACGAAGAAATACGCTACGATAATAGTAAGAGAGAGCTATTAGCGCTTATTGATACGCTATACGTCTAGCGTCACTACCTCCTCTATACCTAGACTCCTATCCTCGTATTAACCAACTATCTTAACCTTGAAGGCCTCTATAAGAAGCGGCTAATAGCAAAACAACTACGCTAGAGCTAGGAGCTCGCTAAGTTTAACTTTATAGTAAAGTATCGCCTAGGGATCTAAAATGCTGCTAATGGACTTTCACGTAGACTAGACTATACTACTAAAAAGAGCAGTGAAATTATAGAGAACCTGCTATTAACCCTCCTAGAGGAACGTTTAGAGTAAGGAAAGGCATAGGGAGGAACCCGAGCGCCCTCCTCTTGTAGCCCTAACGTTGCGTTTACGCCTACTTGCTACGCCGGGAGAGCCTAGTATTCGCGCCCTAGAGGACCGTAAAGCATAGATAGAAGATAAGGAGTTAGCTCGTGACCTAGCACGCTTGGGGTATAGAACGCTAATTATAGGTATAGTGCTAGCGCTAGATAGGCGTATAGATGAGGTCCTGAGGTGGACCAATACTAGGAGGCGCCCGAGAGAAGAGGGAAAGGCTTATACGGATGATGCCGCTCAGGCTAAAGGCGTGCTAGGACGCTATAAAGGGGCGTTGAAGCGCCTATTGAGTATTGACGATAAGTGGGCGTAAGAGAAGCGCCTTAGTATTGAGTAGGTATATAAGAAGCGCCAAGTGCTGAGTAGGCACCTATAGGGCGCCTGCGAAGCGATTAGTATAGCTCGTATTATACTATACGCATATGCTAGTACCGGGGGCTACCGGGCATACTAGGAGTAAGGCGCTTGATCCCCGCGGATCCCTAGAAGTTACATCTAATAAAGAGGGTGCGCCTGATTAGCGTAGGCCTCTTATAGGGGCTATATATAGGAGGTATCTATATTCTGGGACAGCAAGTAGGGGGTCCCTACCGTCGCTATAGGAGAGGGTCTGCCAGGCGTAGTTGGAGGATATATAGGTGCGCTTAGAAGTATAGAGAGCGATAGGTTCGAGCTAGGTATAGAGAGAAGACGGGATACTAACCTTTAATAGGCGAATTTTTACTCTAGTAGCGGTACGATAGGAGCTGCTCGAGAGCTACTACGATTAAAGATAGTAGGCTATTATAGTATTAGAAAAACTTAGTAGAAGCTATAACGCAACTACGATTAGCCGACCCTGATAGCCGATGTCGAGGTCTATATCTGTAAATATATTGTTTATAGCCAAACAAAAGTGCGGAATTACTACCCTTATAGCGAACTCGCACTATTGCTAATTCCAAGCGGCCTTTAGAGGGATATTACTATTGACCATCACTAGGCTACTAAGCTCTATTAATCTATAGACTAATAAGGCCTGCAACGCTATCCTCGTAATTGTTGACAAGTTTACTAAATACGCTATCTATATCGCTATAAGTATAATGCTTACTACTAGCGTGTTTATAGAACTCTTTTTCGATTACGTTTTCCGACTTTTCGGCCTCCTAAACTACTATTACCTCCAACTAAGGGTCTCTTTTTACTAGTAACTTCTAGAAGGCGATTATAGAGCTCCTTAGTACAACAAGGCGCCTAAGCACTACGTAGCACCTATAGACTAATAGTTAAACCAAGCGCCTTAACTAAGTCCTTAAGCACTATTTGCGCGTCTACTATAATTACAACCAAGTAGATTAGGTATAGTATTTGACTATCGCGGAATATGCCTATAACACCTCTTACTATACCGCTATACGTATAACCCTAGTATATTTGCTATTCGGGTTCTAGCCGAGGGGGCCTTTAGATCTAGTCGATGAGTATAGTAGCAGCGTTCCTACTACTAATAGAGGGTTAAGGAGCTTCTTACTAAAAGGTCTTAGGTCTCTAACCTCCTACGCCAAACAAATAAGGTATACGAAAGTAGTATAATAGGCATCGTACGAAGATAGCTTTCGAGCCTAGCTAGTAGGTCTGGCTATCTACGAAATACCTGAACCAGAAGCGCCGAGCTGCAAACTCGTAGATAAGTATATTGGGCTATTCAAGATCATTAACGTAGTAGGAGATAGAAAGATAGTATATAAGTTGGATTTGCCTATAAGATATAAAATCTATAACACTTTCCCGATTTCCCTATTAGAGCTATTCAACGGATCTAAATAGCAGGTATAGGAGCACTAAAAACGCGTCGATATTATAGAGGAAGAGCAGTACTAGGAGGTTGAGGCTATCCTTGACTATCGAGGCCCGCCTACCGACCAGCAATACTTAGTTCGGTAGGCTAGCTACGGGCTAGAAGATGACTCGTAGGAACCTATAGAGTACTATAGATAATAGACTACTACTCAGGGAATATACGGCGCGGCTAATGAGTATCACCTATAAAGAAATGCGGCTATAGTAGGAGAGTAGAGTAGGCGTACGGCAAATGCTTTATAAATAGATTCACCCTAGATGGCGCAGACAAGCTGCACTAAGAACTATAGATAAGTAGCGAAGATATAATATTGCGCAAATACTCTATAACAATACTGCTACAAACAAAAACGAAGCTACTACTCTTGCGGCCTACTACTCGCCATTACTTCTTGCTACTACGCGTCTTCTTCCGCGTAGAACCGTCCTACGAGCTTATTAGCAGCGTATAGCAAGCGATATAACTAAAGAAGTATACCTTCGGGTTAGAAGAAGCGCGCTTCTGACTACCCTTCGCACCGCCCTTCTTCGTACTACGGCCGCCCCTAGCGCTTAGGCTCTACTCGTTCGATGCTTCACCGTTGTTCGCTTACTCCTTGGAAGCCTCTATAGGGCGTATATTATACTATTCTAAGCCTCTTCATTTGTATTGTTGACGGGACCCTTAGGACGGGCCTCGCCCTCGCGGCGCGTAATAAGCTCGTTCTACGCTAGTCAGCGGCGAACGAAAACGACAACGATATATATACCAAACGCTCTATCATTGCCCCTTAGTTTAAGAGAACCTTTCTCTACGCCCTCTCGATTATAGACATGCGAGTATCAAGCGACTTCGTAGCGCTTATACTCTTCGCAAGCGCCTTTTCAAGGGATTTAAGTCGCTTCGTTACGGCGACAAGTCTACGGCAGAGGTAATACTACTAGGGGTAGGCGGCTTCTCGACTACGCTAAAGCGGCGAAGATATAGCTTAAGCACTTCCTCTGCCTGCGATAGGCTCCCTACTAAGTAGCAAAATCGTTCGAACGGGCAGCTGGAGGGGGACCGTAGGTCGTCAAGGATTGAATGAAACGGCGGCAAGGCGGTCCATTTCTTCGCCAAGTTTATAGCGCTAGAATAGTTAAAACGCTGCTAAGGCGCTAGAGACAAGCACTTACGCTCTCGTCCTAGCGGGGATAGTAGTATTTGTCTCGAGCGATAGCCCAATTGCGTGCCATATCCAATGCTTCCTTCGGTATCTATATCGCTATAAGCATGCAATAAATATACTATCGCGCTAGGGATAGCGCTTCGGAGGAGGGAGTACTATAGGGCAAGTGTGGTTATGCTTTACGCAATGCGTATATCGGCTACCGGAATTACGTTGGTCGTGGCACTATACTAGATCGTCGATCGCAAGGTTGTTGTCGCCAACAACAATACGCCGTACGTATTTTCGGCACCTATAGCGGTTAGCAAAAGCTCTATATACGCAGCTTATAAGCACCTACGGAATGATTCGCGCTCGTATATCGAAATCGAGATCATCGATATTATCGTCGCTATCCTCGAGCTCGGGCTATACTATATACTATTAGCATAGATCTAGCGCCTTTATAGCGAAACAGCACCTACTAAGGAAATGCGATCGCTCGGCGGGTTGCCCTTATCGGGGCCGCCACCTGAGGGAGGATTATTGCGGGCAGGCCAGCTACGGCTTGGTTGGGGGTGTCCTGTATAGCCTCGGGGCCGACAGCGGCAGTAGTAGTCGCTATAATGCGCGTCTAAGCAGCACGTCAGCGGCGTATTGATGTCCACGTAGCGTGCCAAACTCACCTTCGGATCTGGCTAGTCAAGAAGGAGGCCGGCACCGACCAACAACGTTGTTGCTATACAAGGAAAACTATACCTGTCGGGAAAACTATAGCGCGAACCGAGCGAACTATCTACATAAGGGGATACTGTCAGCGGTATAG
The DNA here is from genome assembly GCA_031001845.1 of Achaetomiella virescens. NCBI lineage: Eukaryota > Fungi > Ascomycota > Sordariomycetes > Sordariales > Chaetomiaceae > Achaetomiella > Achaetomiella virescens. The sequence goes on from JARNGD010000066.1 coordinate 58,325, forward strand.
CGGTAACGGCGATAGCGGCGGCAAGTAGGGGAGGGCTATAGCTGGCGTACTAGCTAGTTAGTCGGCACTTACGAAGTGGGTTGTTGTTGGAAGAAGAAAGAGGAGGAAGAAGGTGGGCCGAGGAAGAATATACAGGGCTCTAGCTATAGGAGGCCATCATTCGCAATAAACGCGCCCTTCTTTGTTGCCAAGAATAAGGGGTTCTACCTAGTCGCATCTACGCGGCGACCGCGCAATTAAAGCACTCTTCTTACGATCGCCCTCGATATCGCGTCACTCGATCCGAGAAAGTTTTCATTCTTAGCCGATTTACTATAGGAAAACGGCTGGTTTTGAAAACATCCTAGGTAGCCCACCGACGCTGCCGCTTCGGCCGCCCCCGCAATATATAGCTACGTTGCAGGCCTACCCCCTCCCTCACGATTCTAGACAGCACGGCCTATATATACCAGCTACGCGCTACGAAGGCGCCGAACAACCGGTAGTAGCATAGTTCCTAGGGACAGGAACCTAGAAGGGGGGCGGCATATCAGGATATAGAAAGGGGGTCTAGGGTTCCGGGGCCTACCTGCCGAGGAAGTAGGGACGGATCGGCGCTAGGTAGCTAGTACGCCCCGTCTACGTAGCGTATAGGGGGTAACACATCATTAGGTTTCACATCTATTGTAGGCGCGTACGCAGCATCTAAATAGTATTGTATAGCTGTTTCAGAGCTATAGGATATAGGAGGGCAAGGCTAGTCGATAGGCTATAAGAGGGGCATAGGGCAACCGAAGGAGAGGGAGGCAGAGTTCAATGTAATTCCTTCCTGACCCCTACCTCTACATCTACGGTGCTCAGTGATAGCTACTACCTTGCTTGTACCCCTTCACTTCAGCTACGATATCCTAGGCCTAGCCCTGACATATTAGGAGTATTTAGAGGTAGAGCGGGCTTAGAAGAAAGCTAAAAAGAAAATAGATAAGCTACTAGTCTATATTAACTTTAGGATTAATAGTATCTTATATACTAAGGCCTTGATCAATTCTAGTTATTCTACTATAGTACGATTAATAGAGCCCTTGTTTAACGCTTACGCCTCCTATATATTCCTATTATCCCCTACGACCCTCGAGCAGCTTAAGACTATTATTAGAGGAGTAATCACTAATATAATATACCTTACTCTAGATATCAACGGTTATAAGCAAAAGAGGGTATTCCTCTATATTATTAACTAAGTAGAGGATATTGTTCTTAGAAGACCCTAGATAAGGGCCAATAAGTAGAAGTTATATCTACGAGAACGAGATCTATATAAGCTCTTTAGGGTTAGTAGTTAAGGAGCAGAGCTATAATAAGGGGGTCAACTTCCTTGTATAATAATATATAGCGAGCATCTTTAGAGCCCTAGTTTATAGGGCAAGACAATAACCGCCCCTCTAACTAGAAGGGGGTATACGAATTTTTGCAGCAAGCCTTATAGATATCGAGAAAGCCCTCGCCCCGAAAAAGTATAGCGACCCTTATAAGAAGCTGCCAAGCTACTACTATAACTTCCTTCCTCTATTCGATTAGATATAAGCCGACTAACTCCTACTATATCAAGCAGGCATCGACTAAAATCCTCTTAGAAAAGGATACTAATAGCTAGGATAAGACCCCTCCCTAGGGACCCCTATATAGTATATTATATAAGGAATTAATTATCCTATAGAAGACCTTTATAGAGCTCCTAGACAAGAACTTTATCTATATAAGCAGCTCTCCTACTTTAGCGCTAATACTCTTCGTTAAGAAGCTAGAGGGCGGCCTCCACTTCTATATCGACTACTATAGGCTAAACAAGATTACTTAGAAGGATCGATACCCCCTTCCTCTAATTACTAAGATATTAAGGTCCTTATCGAAGGCAAAATAGTTACGAAACTAGATATATTATAGTATTCTATAAGATCTAGATCAAAGAGGGAGACGATAGAAAACGGCCTTTTATATCTAGTATAGATTATTAAGTAGCTAGTTACCCCTTTTAGCTTGACGGGCGCCCTAGCTACCTTCTAGCGATATATCAACTATATATTATAAGAATACCTAGACGAGTTCTACTCGGCTTATATCGACGATATTGATCTATTTAGATAGCTCCCTTTCTAACTATAGGAAGAAGGTCTAAATAGTTATAAAAAGGCTCCTCGTAGGCTTATAAGTCGATATCAATAAGTATATATTTGAAGTCAAGAGCATTAATATCTTAGATTTATTATCGAAGCTAGTAAGGGCATTTAGGCGACCCTAAGAAGGTCGAGGCCATCGAATTATAGGAGCGCCCTTAGATAGTTAAGGGGGTCTATAGCTTCTTAGGGTTCGCTAACTACTACTAATTTCGTCCTAGGTTCTCTAATATATAATCCCCCTAATAGTACTAACGAAGAAAGGTATACCCTTTATCTAGTACTATAGTATAAGAGGCCTTCTAAAGGCTAAAGGCTCTCTTAATTAGAGCCCTAGTTTTAGTATAATAGGACCTAGAACGGAAAATGGTATTAGAGATAGACTTATTAGGGTACGCTATTAGAGGGGCTCTATCCTAGTACGACGACGAAGGAGTTCTATAGCCGTTATATTCTTTTTAAAGAAGAATAGCCTAGCCGAGTACAACTATACCTGATTATAATAAGGAACTCCTAGCCGTAGTATAGTGCTTAGAGTAGTAGGACGCCAAACTATAGCGCATGCTATTATTCGAAGTCTAGACGGACTATAAGAACCTCGAATACTTCTAGAAGAAGAGATAGCTAAGTAAGAGATAAGTTCGTTAGGCAGAGTCCTCGCCTAATATAACTTTATACTAAAATACTAGCCTAGTAAAGAAGTAGTAATACTAGACACTCTCTCGAGGAGTGAAACAAGATATGCTAATAGACGAGTTCAATAAGCGCCTTACTAGGTAGTACTTCAACTACTAAAGGCTAAGAGGAACCGCATCTTAGTATACTAAACCTAGGTCCGGGCCCTCCTATTAGCAATAGGGAAGAAAGCTAACATCGTAATAGTTCGAGCGAGGTATACCTCTTTAAGAACGGCGATCAAGATAGAGAGACAGATATTATAGCGGATAAATTAGACCCCCTAGCTAACCCCTTTATGGAAGAGCCTTTAAAGGGCTTATAGGACTAAGCGCTATAGGCCAACAACTAGTATAGTTGATTCGCTAGATGGTTAAGGAGGCGCAAGGCAGTTCCCCTCCTAATAGGGCCTACCTATTTCTATATTAAGTACTTAGTTGACGACGAAAACCGACTTTTTAGAGGGACTATATTTAGCTACCTTACTTCGAACCTCTATATACCCAAGTTATCTAAGAAACCTATAATTCGATACTCGCGGGCCACCCTAGGCAGACCTTATAAAGGCGTTAATCAGCCGAAAGTTCACTTAGCCGGGCCTTAGCTAGATGTCTAGCGGTTCCTAACAACTATAAATCTATATAGAAGGACCGCTATTTGAGAGAGAAGTATAGAGGGCTATTAAAGCCGCTGCCTATCCTAAAAGGATTTAGAGCGAAATATCAATAGACTTTATTATAGATCTACCCCTATCTAGCCCTAACTAGGCTAATATAATTATAGTCATTACCAACCGCTATCGAAGAGCGCGATCTTTAAGGCGATAGCTACTACTATAGTTGAGGTAGTAGCCGACCAACTATTATACTACCTTATTCGTTACTATAGGCCTCCTACTAGAATTGTTTCGGATAGAGGCCCCTAGTTTATAAGCCTAGTCTAGAAACGGATTTGCGAGCTACTTAGGATTACTCGGCGGCTGTCGACCGCCTACTACCCTAAAACCGATAGAGTAATAGAGTATAAAACTAGGTTATAGAGCATTACTTATACTACTTTACAATTTATCGCTAGGATAACTAGGCCGGTTGCTACCTATAGCGATGCTGGCTTCAATAACTAGGTTGCTATATCTACTAGCCTAAGCCTATTCTTTATAACCTATAGCTACGACGTAGACCTCCTCGGCCTAACTAGAGGGGTAGCCGCTTATAGACTATAGAGAGGTCCCAATCGCCTGAGGCGAAGCCTTTATAGTACGACTTAAGGAGGTAGCTAAGTTCGCCTAAGCCGCGATGCTGCTATATAGGAGCATAGGAAGAATACGTAAACCGAGACCGGCAAGTAGCTAAGTAGTTCTATATAGGGGATAAGGTCTAGCTTCACTTAAGAACGTTAGTACTAATAGGCCCTCGAAGAAGCTCGACTAGCGCAACGCCAAGTATACTATTATAGAGCTTCGGCTCCTATACCTACTATCTAGATATACCTCTAGGTATCTACAACGTTTTCTATATCTCGCTCTTAAAGAGGGCGAGCGATGACCCGCTTCTATTATAGGTATAGGACGATGCCCAACTACCGGCAGTGATTTTGAGGAAACTAGTAAAGAAGAGTAGCAAGTCGAAGAGATCCTCAAAGCGAAGATAATAAGGCGTAGGACAAAGGTATTAGTCAAATGGACGGGATACGTGTAGCCTATATAGGAACCCCTAAGTGCCTGCCTTAATAGAGGCCCTTAATAGATTTGAAGAGGTATATAGCAAGATATCCCCTTGACTAGAGGAGGGAAGCTACTCTCTTGGACCTGCGAGAGGGAGGAGGGGGTAATATAACAGGCTAAGCCCAATATAGGCCTCGGCGGCCCTCAGCCAAAGAGCCAGGCCCGGCGCCCTAGCCCGGCGCCCCCAAACCCCTAGGCTCGTTGCCCCTAACAACGGCGCTAGGCACTTAGGCGACGACATGACCTATAGCCTCCCTCTAGTTATAGGGAGCGCTTACCACTAGAATGGCTATTTCCCCTCTTTTCCTTTTCTTTCCCTAAGTTTAGTATACTTGTAGAGTCGTCACTAGCTAGTTGCAATATACTCCTGGGACCGTTACATTATAGTTCTAGAGGAACTTCCTAATATCTTAGCTAAGGCTAGGCTAAGTAAAATTCCAGGCGATTAATAGTTTACTTAGGTCCCTATTAGGCTAACTAGAGAGGGCCAAGTTATATATCTCTTAGATAATTCAAGTATAAAGTAGTGCGAGGAATAGGACCTAAATCTATCCCCTCTAATAGAGCCGTTTTCCTTCGTCGATCAAATATTTAGAAGTCGAGATAGGTAGTCACTATTAATAGGGTAGTTGTCTTTTGCTATCCCTAACTATCTAGCGAATTAGCTAGTATCGGTTATTTGCTTCTAGTCTTTAACCCTAGAGGTCCTTAAGTAGACCTTCAGCAAATAGGCTCTCTAATAGGTCTAACTTATTAGTATTGTCGTTGCGCTCTCTATTCTAGTCGCTAGCCCTCGCGAATCTTATATTGACTTTCGTCTCTAGCTCACTAGATAGGGGCTCTAATTATCCTACTATTACTATATCTAGGAGAGTCTTGACCTAGGCTCAATATATAGAGATATAGCCCCTCTAAGCTTTAAACAACTAGAAGTATCGCCCTACTAGACGCTCGTTGAATCTATTAGCTAGGATATCCTATCCTCTCCTTAAGAGGGCATTAAAGACTACTACCTCCTTGCTAGGCTAATACTTTAGCCTAAAGTTATAGCGGGCGAGGATCTCTACCTAATAGACCTATCTCTTGCTTAACTATTATTTCTTCTAAAAGTATTCGAAGTTCTTATAGTCTATCTAGATCTCGAAGGACGATATACTCTATAGCTCTATATGCTACTATTTAAGGCATCGTATAACGGCTAGAAGCTCCTTGTCGTATATAGCGTAGTTGTACTCTACTATATTATTCTTCTTCGAAAAGAAGGCTACTAGTCGTAATATTCCCTCGTCATCGTACTAAGATAGTGCTCCTCTAATTGCGTACCCTAAGGAGTCTATTTCCACTACTATCTTCTAGTCTAGGTCCTATTAGGCTAGGACAGGGGCACTAATAAGGAGAGTTTTAAGTTGCTTAAAGGCTTCCTTATATTAGGGTACCTAGACGAAGGGGACTCCTTTCTTAAAAAGGGCAGTTAAGGGCATCGCTACTATTAAGAAGTTTAGAACAAACTCTTAGTAGTAGTTCGTAAACCTAATAAACCTATAGACTCCCTTGACGGACTTTGGGCGTTCCTACTACTTAACCGCTTTAATCTTCTCTAGGTCAATGCAGATTCCCTTTCTAGCCTCTACGATAAATCCTTGATACTTGACACTCCTTACTTCGAATTTATACTTATCGATATCGACTTGGAGGCCTACTTCCTATAGTCTCTTTATAACTATTTTAACTTTCTTCCTATAGTTAGAGAGGGAGCTATTAGAATAGATAAGGACATTATCTATATAAGCTAAATAGAACTTATCGAGATACTCCTATTATTGCAAGCACGGGGTACCAGGACCTGGCAGCTGGCAGGGCATTCCGACAGCTGTATGCAGGATGGGGCACTCCGCGCCCAGGATCCACTATACGACCGCAGAATTAGGGGTCTCACCGCCCAATCCTAGATTTAGCATCCATTCGTTAGACTTATCCTTTATTCTAATCAACGCACTTTCTATTGAACTGGGGCGGAAACCTCCTGGGCTTCAGGGGGGGGGGGAGCTTGCCATTGGGCCCACTTCTATACAGGGGTAGGCCGTGGATGGCTTTTTGACATTGCGTTCATTTTAGTGAAGTTTCTCGCGTGCGAGCCACGCCATGTATATAAAGCCTGCCAGGAACACCCGCTCAGGGGCTCCTGGGCAGGCAAGGCAAGACGACAACAATAATCGAGGTTCTTTTCTTCAGTGCAGACTGGAGTAGGTCAGGCCCTGACTAGAGGGCCAGAGCCATTTATTTGAAGGTTGTGCCTTAAAGAGAGCTCCGGAGCCACATTGAGCTATAGCTTGTTGAAGCCTTCGTTCCTCCCCCAATTCACTGCATCGATATTACCAGACTGTTGTGACCAGCGGTAGGGTATGGTATGTATGTGGATTTAAGGTGCTGCGCACCAGTTCACTATATAGACTTCCCAGAGCTAAAAGCTTACTACAAGAGTTATAAGCCCGGCGCTCTAACCCGTTGTATGTAGCTATAGTAGTAAGAAGCTCATTTAATACCTTAATCCTCTCCTTCATCATCAAATCCGCTTTCCCGCTGCGAAACACCCTTTCCGACCGCCTATCATGGATGCAAACGACCTCGACAAGCTTATAGTCTCAGTTCTAGACCGGATACGCCTGAATAGCGCCAAAGACTAGGAAGACTAGTACGAATATATTAAATAGGTCGCCAAAGCCGCTAGCATCTAGGAGATTATCAACCTAGATAACCCGATTGAGCTTCGCGAAGACTTTCTCCTCGCGATTCCCGAGGAGCCGACCTTCGAAGATGCCCGAAAGAAGCTGGAAAAGGATAACCTTAACCGGTACCAACAAGACTACCTCGAGTAGCGCATGTCTAGCGACGAACAAGACCGCGGTCCTAAGCTAGAACCGCCGATTCTATATTCGAAAGACGAAGTCCTCCTCTACTATAAGAGCCAGTATGCCAAATACCAGGAGAAAATAAGGAGCAGACCGACCGACGATCGTATAAAGCTCTCGCCCAAATCAGGCTTATTATCGAAAATACTGTATCCTTAGGGCACCTCTTGACTACGAGAACGATCGCTGAGAGCTAGAACAACGTATCGGTTAGCAACCTGCTTCGGAATCTTAGAATACTAGTTGGGAGGACGAAAGCCAAGAGTATCGTCAAGATTATAGAATATAACAAGCATCTAGAACTTATAAAGTATAGAAGGGTAAATCCAGCGCGTTGGATCTATAAATACGCCCGGATTACCCAACGCCCGCTTGCTCTTGGTACTCCCATTGTTTAGGGAGATGCTCTAGTCCTTATCTTCCTAAAATGCATTTCCAAGCGCATTTCACCTAAATAGGGACTCGGAAGTACTAGGAAGCTCTATCCTAGAATATTAAGGGTATTCCGCTAGAGGATATCTAGAAGTACGTCGAGGAGCTACTTTCCTTTATAGATAAGGGCGATTCAGGGTCGAAAGGGGCTATCTTCGCTATAATAGGCAAGATAGGCGATAGAACACTATAGGTATAGAAGAACTGCCCTTATATATGCTCAAGGTATAGTTGGGCACCTAAAGACTATTACCACCTCTACTTCGCTCTTATAGGCGACTTAGTCAAGGGTATACGACTAGGGCCTAAGTACGTTAGGGCGATTTAAGACTATTTCCGAGATAAGAAGTGGAATTCCCTCCGAGGAATCCTCGCTAAGAAGGCCTAGAATATTAAGCAAAACGCCAATTCCAGGGCAGATAGGCTCGAACCCTCGGGGTCTAGGTCTCTAGAAGTCAAGCCTGCCTACCCCGGTCTATTTACGTAGCGGTTATCGGCCCTACAACGATGGCCGGAATCGAAAGTTACGGCATATACTCAACTCTATATAGTAGAAAGCATATTTATAGCGAGTCAATCCTACTTGATAGTAGCAGTATACTATATATTGTTAACGACAAACGCCTTCTTACGCCAGGATCGTTTAGACCGGCTAAGGAAAACTATAACGTAGAAGCGGGTATAACCTTCTTTCTAATTTCAGGGTAGGGCAAATGGGTGATCCAAAACGCTCTAAACGGATCTTGTAGCCTAGATACTAAAGCCCTTACCCTAGGGGAGGTTACCTATGAAGAGAACTTCTATATCAACATAGTCTTAGAATCGCGCCTTTATAAGGTAGGACTTTGGTATCTAGGCCTAGATGCTACTTTATACTATAGGAGTTTGGATAGTTACATTATTATAAAGCAACTCGAGCGCTATAATAACTTGTCCTTCTTCTAATATAACCCTCTTTCCTAGTGCCTAGATAGCCTTTCCGTACCTAAAAGTGACGTAGGCGTAGTGTTTCTATTAGCAGCTATATTAATGAAGGGAAGATGGCGCCGATCAAGGGAACCGCCACTTCTAAGAGAGGATTCAGAGGAGATCTGGCACCTGAGATCCGGCTACCTAGGTGCTAGTGCCATTAATAGGCTTATCTACAACGCGCGTAGTATATAGATAAATGCTATCCATTAGAAGGAGTGCGAGACCTATATGCTCACCTACGCCTAGAAGGACGTTGCGCGGCACATTTCAGAGTACCACGCGTAATAGCCCTTCTAGAGGGTCTTCTATGATATCTTTACAATGCCCTAGGGCTTCGACAGCTCAAAGTACCTTTTAGTGCTTAAAGACGAGTATAGCGGAAAGCTCTTTGCCATTCTACTTAAATGTCAGGGCTAGGCCTAGAATATCATAGCTGAAGTGAAGGGGTACAAGCAAGGCAGTAGCTATTACTGAGCACCGTGAATATAGAGGTAGGGGTCAGGAAGGAATCACATTGAACTCTGCCTCCCTCTCTCCTTCGGTTGCCCCATGCCCCTCTTATGGCCTGTCGACTAGCCTTGCCCTCCTATATCCACGGCTCTGAAACAGCTGTGCAACACTATTCAGACGCTGCGTATGCGCCTACAACAGATGAAACCTAATGATGTGCCACCCCCTGTGCACCATGTGACGGGCGTACTAGCCACCCGGCGCCGATCCGTCCCCACTTCCTCGGCAGGTGGGCCCCGGAACCCCGGACCCCCTTTCCATATCCTGACACTTAGCCTATAATAAGACCTAGTCTTACCACTTAGATCACCCTAAGGCAATTAGCTTTAGTGGTTATCTATAGTGCCTATAGATCTAGATCACAACACTTTTAAATCCCATCCTCTCTCTTATCTTCTCCCTAGCTAGGATATAACGGGCTGAGCCCTGTAGTGGCCTCGGTAACCCTTGGCCAACCCTAACCCTCATTGGGCACCCTGAATGTCAACACCAATATTATAGCAGCGACCCTCATCGTGCCTACCCCTTTTAGGTTGTTGCCTTCCTCTAGTTAGGCAGAGGCTATATCATCCATTTTGCTGCGCCCTTCCTCTTCTTCCTCGTTCCCTTTCTCTTCTTCTTCTTCTTTTCTTCAAGATTAGATATACTCGTAGAGTCGTCATCAGCTTAGTTGAAATACACTTCTAAGACCGTTACATATATCTAATCTTCCTCTTTTCATAAGAATAGAATATTCACTAGGACTAGCAGGTCAATCTCGTCGCCGTCTAAAGGAAACTCGAGACGCGGCTATTATAAAGCAAGTCGAGTCATTAACCAGGCGACAAGGCACTATCGGTTCCGCAAGACATCAGCATTTATTTGGTTAAGCGAGGAGCAATATCTTAGCGCTTGCGACCAAGTGAGCTACAACGTTGCCCGTAAGATACTAGCTTCAGAGCTAGTTAAGCTATATACAGATCAGATAGCAAGATAGTAGCCTAAGGGACTAGTTAAGCTAACGGTGTAAGGGTCTTAGAAGTGTATTTCAACTAAGCTGATGACGACTCTACGAGTACATCCAATCTTGGAGAAAAGAAGAAGGAGAAGAAGAAAGAAGGAAGAAGGGGAACAAGGAAGAGGGGGAAAGGATATAGCGAAGTGAGTGACGTAGCCTCTACCTGATTAGAGGAAGGCAACAACCCGAAAGAGGAAGGCACGATGAGGGTCGCTGCTAGCGATATTAGTATTGACGTTTAGGGGCAGGGGCGCGTATAAGGGTTAGGGGTTGGCCGAGGGTGGCCGAGGCCTGCCTAGGGCTTAGCCCGTTACATTACCCCCTCCCTCCTAGGGGAAGCATCGCTTTCCGTGATTTTTCTATAGGTAGCCTCAAACTAGTCTAATACCTCTATCTCTAGGAAGGCGCTCAAAGGTTCCAATATAGGTTGTATATAGCCTACTTACTTGACTTGTACTCTAGTTCCGGCTCTTATTGTCTTAGCTTAGAGGATTTCCTCGACTTACTATTCCTTCTCGCTATCTAAGCTATCTTCGGGGATGATTTACTATGGGGTTAGGTATCGTCCTACTTCTACAATAGGAGTAGGTTATCGCTAGCTCTCCTTAGCTATATAACGTAGAAGATATTGAATGCCTAGCGTCGTATCTAGCTAGCAAGCGTATAAGCTAACTAGTTCCGTAACTATATATTTGGCATTAAGCTAGTCGAGCTTCTTCGAGGGTCTACTAGTCTTGACGTTCTTTAGGCATAACTATACCTTATCTCCTACCTAGAACTACTCCGCAACTTGCCTATTACGGTTGGTATACTCCTTCTATCGTTCTTAGGCTATAGCTATTATAGCTTACGCTACTTCTATTGCTTCCTTAAGCTTAGCAATAAAGCCTCGCTACGGCTACTAGAGATCTCCTAGTAGTATATAGTTTCTCTCGCTTGCTAGCTAAATCGAGGAGGTCTATATTATAGCTATACGTTAGGAAAAAGGGGCTAATTCCTATCGTATTGTAGTTCGGTTATTAATGGCTAGCATTGCTATAGGCAATAGATCTGCCTAGTTATCTTGCTAGTATATTATATAGTATATAGGTAATGTTCTCACTACCTAGTTGGCTCGTTCCATTACGCTATAGTTTCTAGGTAGAAGGCTATCGACACCTGCCGAGTAATTTTAAGGAGCTTATAGATCCGTTTCTATATAAGACTAACAAATTAAGGCCCTCTATCTAAGACAATTGCCGAAGGAGACTATAATATCGAATAAAGTAGCTAAGTAGCTGCCCGCTACTACCTTAGTCATTGTCGACGCTATAGCTTTAATATACGCTCTTCGATAAGCGGTTAGTAATAACTATAATTATATCTGCCTAGTTAGAGCCGGATAGGGGTAATCTAGTAATAAACTATCGAAATCTTATTCCAAATTCGTTTAGAGATAGGTAGCGGCTTTAATAAGCCTCTTCGCTTCTCTCTCTATATCGCTATCCTTCTATAAACGTCATAGTTCTAGAGGAACTTTCGGATATCTTGGCTAAGGCTAGGCCAAAAAGTTACGGGAATTAATAGTTTAGTAAGGTCTCTACCTAGTAACTAGAGAGAGCTAGTCGTATATCTCTTAGATAATTCAAGTATATAGTAGTTCGGAGAATAGAACCTAAATCCGTCCCCTCTAATAGAGTCGTTTTCCTTCGTCGATCGAATACTTAGAAATCGAGATAGGAAGTCTCTACTATAAGGGTAATTGTCTTTCGCTATCTCTAACCATCTAGCGAATCAGCTAGTACTAGTTATTCGCTTCTAGTCCCTAGTTCTAAAGGTCATTAAGTAGGCCTTTAGCAAATAGGCTCTCTAGTAGGTTTGACTTATTAGTATTATTCGCCTTCTCTATCCTAGTCGCTAGCCTTTACGAGCCCTATATTACTTTTGTCTCTAGCTAACTAGAGGGGGGCTCTAATTCTCCTATTATTACTATATATAGGAGAGTCTTGATCTAGGCTTATATATAGAGATATAGCCCCTCTAAACCTTTAGCTAACTAGAAGTAATGCCCTACTAGCGCTTGTCAAGTCTATCTACTAGTATATCCTATTCTCTCCTCGAGAGGGTATTAGGAACTACTACCTCTTTATTAGGCTAGTACTTTAGCTTGAAGTTATAACGGTAGGATCTCTACCTAATACCTATCTCTTGCTTAACTACTATTTCCTCTAGAATATTTAAGGTTCTTATAGTCTATAAATTTCAAGGACGGTATACTCTATAACTCTATATCCTATTATTCGAGGTATTGTATAACGGCTAGAAGCTCCTTATCGTATATAGGATAGTTGCACTCTACTATATTATTCTTCTTTAAGAATAAGGCTATAGGTCGCAAGATTCCTTTATCGTTATACTAGGAGTACTCCTCTAATCGCATATCCTAAAGAGTCTATTTCAACTACTATCTTTTCTAGGTCCTATTAGGCTAGGATAGGTATATAATAAAAAGGGTTTTAAGTTACTTGAAGGCTTCCTCGTACTAGGGCAACTAGATAAAGGGCACTCCTTTCTTAGTAAGGGTAGTTAAGGGCATTGCTACTATTAAGAAGTTCGGAATAAACTCTTAATAGTAGTTTCCGAACCCGATAAACCCTTAGACTCCCTTAATAGTCTTAAGGCGCTCCTACTACTTAATTGCCTTAATCTTTTTAGGGTTAATATAAATCCCCTTCCCTACTTTAACGATAAACCCTAGATACTTGACGCTCTTCGCTTCGAAGTTATATATTCGAATCGACTTGAAGACCTACTTCCTAGAGTTTTTTTATAACTATTTTACTTTCTTCCTATAGTTAGAGAGGGAGCTATTAGAGTAGATAAGAACGTCGTCTATATAGGCGGAGCAGAACTTATCGAGGTACTCCTATAATGTCTTATTAATATATTGCTAGAAGATAGCTAGCGTACTAGTTAGGCTAAAGGGGGTAACTAGCTATTTATAAAGCCTATATCTTATATAGAAGGCCGTCTTCCACTTATCTCCCTCTTTAATCTAGATCTTATAGAATATAGCGATTATATCTAGCTTTATAAGCTATTTCGCCTTTGATAGTAACCTAAGTATTTCGTTGATTAGGGGGAGTAGGTATCGGTCCTTATATATAATAGCGTTCAAACCCTAGTAGTCGATATATAAATAGTCCCCTAGGCTTCCTAATAAATAGAATGGGGCTAAAGCTAATAAGCTACTTGCCTAGATAAGTTCATTAAGGAGCTCTATAAAGTCTTTTGCAAGACGATTAATTCTTCCTCGACATTCTATAAAGTAGCCCTAAGGTAGGGGTTTTTCTTGTCTATTCTCGTCCCTTTCTAATAGGATCTTATAGTCTACCCTAGTTAGTAGGGTAGTAGCTAATCTATAGCGTTCTAGTTAAAGAGAACGAGGAATTTATAGTAGTATAGTAGCAGCTTCTATTAGGGTCTCTATACTTCTTTAGTACTAGGGCCTTTTCGATATCTACTAGGCTAGCTGCAAATAACCTAATAGGCTCCTTCTAGTTAGGGTAGGTTCTCTAGGTTCTTCTAGCTCTCTTTATAAGAGCTCTAAATATTTGCTAATTATTAGGAGACTAATAGGGTAGCTCCCTCCTCTTAGCTCCTTTCCTTAATTATTAGCCCTAAGGTCCTAATCCTTAATTCTTTCTAAGAGGAGGAGATAGTTATATCCTTAGTCTATCTATAGTCGCCTAAGAATAATATTATCCTTCTAGTCTAGGATAATATAAAGAAGATATAGTTATTTTTATATCTATCGATATTAGTATCTATATCGAATAAGGCCTTTAATTATTATTAACTTGCTTAAGGTCGCTAGGGTAATAGGAAATATAGGAGGTATAGGCGTTTTAAAGGAGAGACTAATAGTAGTATAAGACAAATATCTACTATCGATAAAGGCTTTAGTATAATAAGTTCTATTAATGCTAAGTTAATATAAATAGGGGGGCTATCTATCTTCTTCTCTATTCTCTTCTATTCTCGTACTACCTCTAAATACTCCTAACAACGACTTCTACTAGGAGCTAGTCTTTTAACTCCTTATCGCTTTCCTCTATCTAGTTAGAGGAGTCCCTATCTATATCTACTAGTTCTTCGATCCTTAGGAGCTTAGGGTACGATTTCTTAATATAAGCTTAGATCGATATACTAGGACGCTATAGAGGAAGAAGTAGGTACTCTATAATCTAGCAACCCTTCCTTCTATACTATAGATACTACTTCTCTTTACTAATAACTCTATCTCCTTCTTATTAACCTACTTCGCTCGTTTACCTACTAGTTCCTTATTCTACTTTTATACTACTTCGGCTAACCTTATAGGCTCCTAATCTATTATATCTTATATAGGGCCGCCTATATGCTTATCGCTTTAATGCTTTACCGCTTTCTAGTTAGGAGGGGGTTCCTCGCTTATAGGAACGTTAGGGCTACCTTATCTATCCTCCTCTAGGTAGACCTTCGGCATCGATGTTAGCTCCTAGAGGTAAAGTTCTTGAACGAATCCTAGGTAGTCTACTAGGAGTAGAGCATTAAAACGAGGAGGTCCTTTATCTCTTCGTTAAGGTCTTCCTAAGGTAGTTAATCTGAATAGCGTTGTACTATATAGCCCCTCCTATATCGCAAGCTGCTTCTCAAATTAAGTAGAACGCTATAAACGACTATTTTACCCTAGGTCATCTAGTCTAAGTTGTTAAGGGATACTAGGCGATATTAGGATCCTTATATATCGTAGTTAGATATTAGAGAAAGGCTATAGAGTTGCAAGCGCCCTCTAGGCTACTACTCTTATAGAAAGCGGCTACTATCGACTATAGTAAGTCCCCTAGCTAGGAGTAGATATAAGTAAACTGATTAGCGGCGGAGCCTAATAAGCACCTATCTATATATAGTTTTCCTTCTATTTCTAGCCTCTAGTTTTAGTACTTCTTCTAGTTCCTATCGAAATAGAGGATCTAGGAATATCTTCTTCTTTATCTAGCTAGGAGGCGAGGCTAGTATAATACTCGCTATAGGTAGTAGTAGAGGTATGTCACTTATAAAGTAGTCTCGAAGGTTGGAGTAGACTAGGTTTATAGGAGGCGAGACCTTCCTAGATAGCTTAGATATATATCTAGTATATCTTACTCTCTATAGCTTAGCGATTTTCAATCTAATTAGGCGCTAGCTCTAGGCCGAAAGTAGTTAGAGGATCTAGGTTAGGGTAGTAGCCTCTTAGCTACCTTACTCGCGGGGTTGTTATTTACCAATATGATATTTGTCTATAAGACTTTCTATTATACCTCGCTTAGTAGAGGGCTTTCTATAGTGCCTCGCCTAATAGAGGGCTTTCCGATATACCTCGCTATATAAAGGACTTTATATACCTCGCCTACTAAGGACTTTCAATATACCTTGTTAGATAGAGGACTTCCTAATAGTACCTTACTTGCTAAGGGCTTTCTATAATAGTACACCTACTAAGGACTTTCTAATAGTACCTCGTACTAAGGACTTTCCTAATAGTACTCGCCTACTAAGGACTTGAATCGTAATAGTATTCTAGTCGTGCCTAGCTACTCGGCTCTCTTAGGCTTAAGGTCTTCGCCCTTATAGTATAATAGTTAGAAATATAGGATTCGTGACCCTCCTATATACTAAAGCTTATAGCCTAGGTATTGCTCTATTGCCTCGTTGATAATATAAGCCTCGTAATTCTCGACTATCTAATTATAGAGGATAGGAGTCCCTTCGTTAGCTCAACTAATCCTATAGGCTAGTATCTCGCTATCTAATATATAGCTTAACTAGCCTTGAAGCTAGTATCTTATAGGCAACATCGTAGCTTACTTAGTCGTAAGCGCCGAGATATTGCTCCTCTCTTAACTAGTCGAATGCCAATATCTTGCAGACCCGTTTAGCTATATCGCCTAGTTGACGACTTAGACTTGCTTTATAATAGTCGCGTCTATAGAGTTCCCTATAGACGACAACGCGAATGACCTACTAGTCCTAAATACTCTATTCTTATGAAAAGAGGAAGATTAGATGTAATGTAATGGTCTTAGAAGTATATTTCAACTAAGCTAATAACGACTCTACGAGTATATCTAATCTTAGAGAAAAGAAGAAGGAGAAGAAAAAGAAGGAAGAAGGGGAACGAGGAAGAGGGGGAAAGGATATAGCGAATTGAGTGACGTAGCCTCTACCTAACTAGAGGAAGGCAATAACCCGAAAGAGGAAGGCACGATGAGGGTCCTGCTAGCAATATTAGTGTTGACGTTTAGGGGCAGGGGCGCGTATAAGGGTTAGGGGTTGGCCGAGGGTGGCCGAGCCCTGCCTAGGGCTCAGCCCGTTTACAGAACCTAAACCCTAAACCTAAGAGTCAGGCCGTCGCTGCCTCTAATCCAAGATAGTGCACAACCTAGGCGTCGTACGAGGATACAACTACATCGAGGCGATACGCCGGCCCGCGCGCTCTCGATATATGCCGGTTGCATCGATTTTGGCCGGCAAAACCGAAATAGATTCTTACTCGGGTGTATTGGAAACGGATTCTACCCCCTGTCGGGGCGGTAGCCCGAGCGCCCGCCTATATAACGGAAAACGGATTCTACTACAATCCAATAGAGTATAAGGGATAGGGGGTTTGACGATAACCTACATAGAAGGCTGAAGAAGAAAGAAAAAAAGAAAAGAGCGAGGGCGCATAGTAGAGAATATAGCTACTTCAGACGACTTATAAAATAGACTAACCTAATTAGCTGCAATTTGAAGGTTCGAAGACGGAGGATAATAAAGAATCTAAGTGGATAGGTCAACCAGGCGCCCTATACTTCTTCCCTACCGCAAGGATATTACCCGTATATACCCTAGCTAAGTTTCCTTATTGCCCTTACCAACACCCAAATTTTAGCGGATTCCCTTATACTATTTACTTAGGTATAGGGCCTACTCGCTTAGCGTGTAGAAATACTCGTATAGCTGCCCTACCGCCTCGTTTCAACCTTTATACTAAGTCCTTCGTAGCGACTACGCTTCGTTGTCGCCTACTACGACCCTTTTTCTATACTCAGTCCCTAGGGATAGGAAACCTAGAAAAAGGAGGGCCCTATCAGGATCCGGTCGGTAGTGATAGACTATGCCGAACCTCCAGGCCGACCTATTACTTAGGGGCATATAGGCAGCGAAGCTACAGCAGACTATCTAAACCATATATACCTAGCAACCAATAGGAAGTAGCTATATATAATTTAGAGGCTTTATGGCCGCAAGCTAAGAAAGGGTATTAGAGGGGCGATAGAAAGATAGAGGAAATATTGTACCAATAAGAAGGATAATAAGGAAGGGAGAGTCGGGGGAGGTTTGAAGAAGGAGAGTTCAATACAATCCCTTTAGCACCCCTACCTTCACTTGGCTATCAACCTGCGTATAACCCTCGTATACTTAGCTCGTACCCCTTCAATCTAACGTTAACCCATTGGAGCCTGGGTTAGCTCCCTGATAGTAGCACTATCTCTACTAAAGAGGCCTGGCAGCCTCCTTTATTTAGGGTAGGAAACAACGCTTAAATAAAATAGTTGAATTCGTTAGCTATCCTAACGAGTCCCTCGTTTTAGTATAGGTTCGCTACAGGAGAAGAGATATCCTTATTGAATATCACTCTTGATTCTACTATATTTTAGATTAGATTAGTAATGCCGTTAAAGGTGCCGAATAGTAACTAGTAGAAGGGACTTATTCCAATCTTATAAGGAGTGAAGGTCGCTACTAGAATTGTCGTCTAGGTTCTCTAGTCGATTAGCCTACTATAGACTTCTAATATTGCTGCTAGTTGATTCTTTCCCCCTTAAGGATATATTCGATGCGCTCCTTAAAGCTGTCTACCTTCTAGTTAAAGGCTCCCTATACCTTCTACAACGAGATACTCCCTTCTATATATATAGTCTTAAGATATTTTCTTAACCTTACCGCTACTCTCTAAACTATAAGCACCCCTGAGCAAATCTTACCCCTATTTCTACTAGCAAGATAGTAGTGAAAATAAGCGCCCCCTAAGAGTATAGTAATAGTTAATGCTAAGCTAATAGCGCTAATATTGAAAAGGTAAAGCCTTAGAAGCTATAGGACCTCTACCCCTAAACAACCCCTAGGAGCTGAAATATCCTTATAATTGTTTTGGTAAGACCTAGGCAAGCTACCTTTAGTTGCCGGGCTCTAACCAGCTAGTGAGACGCCTTCGCGTGTTATAAATTATCGTAATAACCCCGAACGATGCTAGTGTCGCGCCTCCGCGCTTAGTTCGGTCATATTGGGGATAATGGTCGATAGGGCCCCTCTAGAATCCCCCAACGATGCTATAAAGAGTTTTCTAAATGCCTTCGTTTTCGTTGACCTTATAATGTATAGTTTGTCGAGAGAGGCGAGCGTAAGTTCCTTCAATTCTCAAGTCCTATAGTCTAATTTAGACCTAGAGCGAAGCTCCTCCCCGATTAAGCCCCTAATTGAACCAGTGCGTAGCACCTTAAATCCTTATATACTATACCCTACTACTAGTTATAGCAGTCTAGTAATATTGATGTAGTAAATTGGGGAGGAACGAAGGCTTTAACAAGCTATAGCTCAATATAGCTCCGGAGCTCTCTTTAAGGCACAATCTTCAAATAAATAGCTCTAGCCCTCTATCAGAGCCTAACCTCCTCTAGTCTA
Source organism: Achaetomiella virescens (assembly GCA_031001845.1). Classification (NCBI taxonomy): domain Eukaryota; kingdom Fungi; phylum Ascomycota; class Sordariomycetes; order Sordariales; family Chaetomiaceae; genus Achaetomiella; species Achaetomiella virescens. The sequence continues at coordinate 77,423 of JARNGD010000066.1, forward strand.
CACTAAAGAAAAGAACGTCGATTGTTGTTGTCGTCTTACCCTCCTTGCCCGCCTAGGAGCCCCTGAGTGGGTGTCCCTGGCAGCTTTATATACGTGGCGTGGCTTGCACGCGAAAATCTCGACTAAAATGAAAGCAATATCAAAATCCATCCACGGCCTGGCCCCTATATAGAAGTGGGCCTGAAAACAAGCTCCCCCTCCCCCCAAAGCCCAGGAGGTTTCCGCCCCAGTTCAACATAGCAAGATATCCCCCTAACTAGAAGTGGGAAGCTATACTTTCGGACCTACGAGAGGGAGGAGGGGGGTAATATAATAGGCTACGCCCGATGTAGGGCCTCGGCCGCCCTCGGCTAAGGCGCCGGCCCATAGCCCCGGCCTAGCGCCCGATCCCCTAGGCTCGTTGCCCCTAACAAAGGCACTAGGCACTTAGGCTACGATATAACCTATAGCCTCCCTCTGGTTATAGGGAGCGCTCGTCGCTAGAATAGCTGTTTCCTTTCCTTTCCTTTCTTTCCCTAAGTTTAGTATACTCGTAGAGTTGTTACTAGCTAGTTGCAATATACTCCTGGAACCGTTATAGATATAGGCCATAACCTGCTTGCCTTCCGACCGCCTGGCATATTCTAGGGCGTCGATACGGCTAGGCGAGCCTCATTGTAACAGCTAAGGAAGTTCCGCTTACCTACAATGGTTAAATAAGCCTATAATACCTAGGAATTAAGGTGCTTGCGGTAGCAGTTCTTAAGAGGCGAAAAGACCAAAAAATCTACTAGTTAGAGCACGTATAAGTAATATAGTAGAAGATAGAGACGAAGATATTATTGGAGAAGTAAAGCTAGATAACGCGAATGCGCGACACACCGGTTCGGCCCCTGGCCCGACCAACTCGGACTCTAACTCTGACTTGGAATCTTCTCCCTAGTTTTACTTCTGCCACTAGGACTTTCTCCGCGAAAACCAGGGCGGTGACTTCGTGAGACCACTCGCCAACCGCAGCTCTATGTCGACTGCTTTGACCCCTTCAACTGTGAGTGCCGTGCCTATGGCCGACTTAAGGAGGAAAAGCGCGAGGATCTGGCCGTTAGGGCCCTCGGCTACCTCCTTCTCAGGCACCCAGCAGGAAATTGACTTGGCCCGGAGGGTGGAGGGTCGATCCCCCCCCTCGGCCAACGCGGCCACTCTGATGATGCAACAATTTCTGGAGGCGGCACGAGCAACACCGCGGACTCCCCGTCTAGGCTATCGTCAAGGACCTCGTCGCCAATAAGGATCCCGACCCCGCGTAGGCCCCGCGCATGTGGGCGGACCTGCAAGCCCTCCACTCGCTGGGCATATTCGTGAACGACACGCACGGCGGCAACTACCTGGACGGGAAACTCGTCGACTTCAGCCGCTCGTGGACCATGTACCACCCGGCCTTGGACCAAATCGGCGCCCGCAAACTAAAAGGCTTGATGCTAAACGAGCTGCAGCAACTGCTGGACTATTACTACGAGTTGGCGAACGGTTCAGTAGCGCCGAGAGTTATCCCTCAAGACCTCGACGATTTCTGCTCGGGACACCTTGACCGGTCCAAGAATTTCCCAAAGGCCTACAACTGGCTCAAGTGGGCCAAGAACGCCGACGCGTCAAAGGCGTATGTAGAACAAAGGCTGTTTGGGAACGCGGCTCACTGATATCCCGGCGTGCCGAGGATATTTTTTGCAATACAAGATCACCTAATTAGGGAGATATCAGCAGCATAACGGTCGGCCATTGATTCATTATCAGACCAATCAATATTACTGTGCACAGCAGACTCCATGTCCCATGTATGGTGCTGAAAGCAAACCCAAAAGGCATCTCCCGTATGTAGAACCGGCCTCAATCGATGCTAATTCGAGACCTCGCGGATCTTGGTGGCTGTTTGCAAGGCTTACACAACATATGAGACCCTGAAGGGGCTTGCGACATACTAATATATCAAAGAGTTGGCAGCGACGCCCATAGCGCCTGCCCCTTCTGACCTGTTGCCCCTCTCTGGCAGGCCAAGAGGCCACGTCATTGGCTTTGCTCCCTTCTCCCTCTTTCTTTCCGTCTCTTCTTTTCCTCAAGATTGGTTGTACCCGTAGAGTCATTATCAGATAGTTGCATTACACTTCTGAGGCCGTTACATGAAGAGCTCTGCTTAGCCTGATTTGGCAAGTGGCATCACTAGGTCCCTATAAGCATACCTACTGTAGCAACCAGCAACGGAATGCAGGGCATCCTTCCTAATATTCGCTGCCGCGAGGCCCGTAGCGTATCGGCCTTTCAAGCAATGCGGGGGGGAGCCAAGGATGGGGGAGGCGGAGGGGCGGGTTACGTCGTGAAGCGTTTGTCTGCCTACATAGTAGATGCTCGGGCTGGCATTCTGCTAGAATCAACACATATCAGGCAGGTCCCCACCACGCTACGACTTATCCATGAGGGAAACGGAGAAAACTTGGTGCCTGGCGCGACCGAGTATTCTAGAAACAGCCGAAGATATAGTGCTTGGCCCTACCCCTGGCAATACCAGAAACCGGCAGTCGCAACGGGCTTCGCGGGTCGGGAAGTGGGATCGCGCGTTTCATCCCGGCAAGCCTCGCTAACGTTACGTGGGCTAAAACGGGAAGGTTGCACGCCCTCAAAGGGGGCTCACGCTAGACAGTCTCATTGCTGACTCTCGAAGCAGTCTGATTGGATAAACTTGACCGCGCCCTCTCCCGCGCGACTATGGTTGCCCCTCCAAGTAACAATGGTATGCTCGGCCAGGATGCTACCCCCCGACGGTATTGCAATGGCAGGCGGGAATGCCCTCTGGTCACGGAAGTTGGTGGCAATCATGGCCCAGGGAGTCGGCATATGGCAAGTATAAGTCTAGCTCTCTGGGCGGACGATACTTCACTAAGCCTTCCTCTCCCACACCATCAACACCTTCCCCTCCGCTCGCTTGGCTATTCTTTTTCACTATGCTCTCACCAAGGCTGTCGCGGGCATCGCCCTGTTCGCTGGCCTCGTAGTTGCCCACCCCGGCCACAGTGTCCAGAAGGAGGGACTCGAGCGCCGTGAGTTCCTGGAGTCCATCGAGCACCGCTCGCTCGCACACTGCACCGAGGAGCTGAAGGCCCTTGGCGTTGAGGCCCGCAACATCGCCAGACGCCAGGCCATCGTCCAGCAGGCTCGCCGGAAGCGTAGCCTGCAGACACGCGGCTATAGCACCCTCCTCAGGGATCACAACAAGAGTGGCCAGGGCTATACTCCTAGCACTGACCCCGCCAAGCTCTTTGCTGGATACAACTCGTGCATCCTAGCTCCGGAGTCAATCCAGGGGCCTTACTGTGAGTGTCCTGACCAAGGCTATCATCTCTCGTCTAAACGGCGCTCTAACAATATCCAGACGTCGGCGGGGAAAACGTCCGCAAGAACGTTGTAGAGGGCCAGAGGGGTGTGCCGCTGCTGCTCGACTACCAGGTGGTTGACACGCGCACCTGCAAGCCCGTCGAAAATGTCTACGTTGAAATCTGGTCTTGCAACGCTACAGGCGTGTACAGCGGCGTCGTGGCCTCCGGTAACGGCAATACCGGTGACCGCGGGAACATCGACAATACGTGGCTACGCGGCATCCACCTCACGAACAAGGACGGCGTCGCCGAGTTCGAGACTATCTTCCCCGGCCACTACACGGGCCGCACTGCGCACGTCCACATCCTGGTACATACCGACGGTGTCCTCCTCGCCAATAACACGCTTGGCAAGGATAGCTGGGCGAGCCACATCGGGCAGGCTTACTTTGACCAGGCGCTGATCAACCAGGTCGAGCGGCTCGCGCCGTACACCTCCAACCGGCAGCCCCTGACGACGAACGCGCAGGACTTCATCTTCCAGCAGGACACGGCGGCCACCGGCGTCGACCCGATTATGGAGTACACGCTGCTGGGAAACCGCGTCGAGGACGGCCTCTTCGCCTGGCTCGCCCTCGGCATCAACCCCACGCGCGCCCAGCCGATCGTCCCGGCCGGCTGGCACTTCAGCGAGGGCGGAGTCGCGAACCCCGGCGGCATCGGCCCAGGTCCGCGCCCAACGCGCGCCACGACCTCGACCTTCGTCCACCCCACCAGCAGCAGCACCTCGACCGCGCCACCCGCCTCGACCACTAGCAGCCCCCCGGCGGCGGCGACAAGGTCCCCCACTGGGGACAATGTGGTGGTAGGGGCTACACCGGCCCGACGGAGTGCGAGGCGCCCTACAAGTGTGTCTACGGCGGCGAGTGGTGGTCGTCTTGCCAATGAGGTTGGGGCGGGCAGATCGTAGTGCTGGAGTGCAGAAGCGAGCCCAGTACCGCGCACAGTGGTGTGGAGGGATGAGCGGGGACGGACCTTCGCTAGCGGGAGCGGGCTGCGATGAAAATTGTGATTAAGGCAGGAGTAGGGGTTCATATTTGTTGGCTTGCCTCGTGTCCTTGCGACGTGGATGCTGAGAAATTCCCATCTATGTTGACTTTCTTACCTCTCGTATATACAATTCTGTCGCTTCCTTGGTTATCTAGCTTCTGTTCTGCACCTGCAACTTGGACCATTACAAGTACCGACTACCGAGGTGCGTAGTAGTCAAATGGTCGCGGTCTTGCTCTAATTAAGCTTCAGGCTTGCTCGTGCCCAAGCTTAGAGTAGTGAAAGGGGAAGCCTTTGTGCGAAGATAGGATTTGATAAAGGCCTGGAACCGAGGAAGATTTCGTCGATGTAAAACGTACATTGTAAGCGAGTCGACTACAACGTACGTTATCAGCGAGTGTGCAGTCTAAGTGAGTGTGCAGCGCGAATCATTTTAAGTATAGCTATATGCAGCAATTCGTTAAAGAATTCATAACGCCACTAACAATTTCTTAACGTCTCACAACTGCAGCTCTACAAAAATCTCTTAGCTTTGCACACTCACTTATCTTGCGGACAGATGAGAGCAAGTGGTCGAATGTAGGGTAACGTATTTTATCACCTAGTGTTGCGGGAACAACAACGATGTGGTCAAACTAATGAACCTGTTGAAGTTGTTGTTGTTGTTGTTGTTGTTGTTGTTGTTGTTGTTGTTGTTGTTATTGTTGTTGTTGTTGGAAGAAGGAAGCCCAGGGCAGAAGGTGGATGGATGAGACCCTGCGTGAGGTCACGTGACGTTATTACGTAGGCCTACGCAACACCCCCCTATAGACAGCCACCTCTACCTCAACGTAAGGCTATTCCCAACCTTCTACTACGTATCTAAATATAAAAGGATAGTGTTGAACGTCAAGTTCTCCTAGGTCCTCCTAGTGCCACATGATCTTTGTTGAAATTTTGAGGATTCTAGGGCTTCTGAACCTTCTAGTGCCTCCTAGTTAGACAAGTTGATCAAATTGATTAAATCCATCCGAATCAATCCATCGTAAGCGTGTTGAACGCCGTCAATCCGACTACTATATATTCTTCCTAGTCATCCCCAATAGCTTGACAAATCTGACGTATTTCTTATATATTAGTGGCTTCGTCAGGCCGTCTACCGCCATCTTAATGCCCTTAATATATAAGACCTTTAGGCAGCCCTATTGCACTTGTTCAATGATCCATTTATATCGAATATCGATATAGCGGGTCCTTGCAACATTCAAGGGGTTTATAACGGTAAGATAGGCGTTTAGGCTATTAGTAAAAACGATCTATGGCGACGATTGTAGTACGCTATAGTCCTCGAGGATCTTCGCTACCTATAGTATTAACTAGCCTATAGGCGTAAGGTTCGTAAACTCGGCTTCTATAGTTGATAGGGCAACGAAGGTCTGCTTCTTGGTTTTCTATAGGATAGGGCTACTAGCTACAAATACTATATAGCTACCTATTGAATAACGAGAGGGCTAGTAATCTGCCCAACTAGTATCGGCGAAGGTGATAAGCTTAAGGTCGTCGACGTAGAGATGGCCACCGAATTCTAGACCTTCGTCGACTATACTACGTAGGTACTAAAAGAGTGCTTTATAAGGTCGAGGTGGGCTTGTAAGGGCCCTAAATTCGCCTCGTATAGGCGTAATATAGTATAGTTGATATAGTATACCGTATACCGTAGGTTACCTAGTTGAGAGAACCTATCTTCTTGATATATCCCTTTTGCTTAGTCGTTAAGGGCTCCTATACTATAGGAAGCTCGAATTTGCTTAGCTAGGGCGTCGTTGTAGGCGAACAATCCTATATATTGACCTTTTTCAAGAGGGTTTTGATATAGGAAGACTAAGAAATGAAGATCTTCCTAGTCGTATAGTTATAAACCACGTCAAATCCTAGGAACCGTCGGATTTCGCCTATTTCCTTAAGGTCGTAGATAGCTTGTAGGCGGTCTTGGATACTATTAATGGCTTTAATAGTGGCAGCGGCAATGAGGAGGTCATCTATATATAGAACAACTAGGATATTGAGATCCTTATAGCGAAAGAGGTATAGGTCTAATAGTAAGGCTTCGAAGCCTAGAGACTCTATTACTAGCTTAATGGCAAGGAACTAGTATAGTAGGCTCTAGCGCAAGCCGTATAGAGCCTTATTAAGCTTATAGATATAGCTAGGAGGCTTGTCTAGTCCTAGCAGTAGCTCGACGTAATATTTAGCTCCGTTGGGGATAGGTATATTGAGAAAGGCGGTCTTGAAATCGAATTAGTGGCATTCGAGGTCCTAGACTACTACTAGGGTAAAGAATATCTTAATGGTAACGCTATTGACTATAGCGGTATATATATCCTAGGCGTTCCAAGAGCCCTGATCGAAATTGCCGTAGACAACCTACCTAGCGCGTACTATCGTAGCGCTAGTATATAGATCGATTTTCTCGTTAAATACCTACTTGCTAGGCAAGACCGTTATTCCCTAGCGTTTAGGAACCAGGTTATAGACCTTCTTGGCGATCAAGCTATTGTCCTATTGCTATATAGCTAGAAGCTAGTAATTATTGAAGTTGCTTAGACGCGTTGCCTAGCAATAGTTCTATAGGAAGTCTATACGACGGGACGTCTCGATATTATAAACGGCTTTAATATACGAGAGTGTTAGGGTAATTAGTGGTATAGATATAGGAGGTTCAATAAGATAGGCCGTATAAAAGCTCTACCCTAGAAGTTGACCTTTAGTAAGTTTGGTGTAGTAGCCTTCCTCACGACTAGTGCCGTATTTAGCCTTTATACGCCTCGGCTAGGCTATTAATCCTTTAGTAGCTTTACTAGGTTGACTAGCCGACCCCCTTATTAGCTATATTAACAATGCTATAGTAGGTTTATTAGGTTGGTTAGTCGACCCCCCTATCGACTATATTGACGCTAGTATTATAATAGGTACGTTAGGGTGCCATAGGTATACCCTATATAGGGTGCTAGCAGGTGATTGGGTAGGATAGGAGCAACGCCCTATATCTCCTTAAGTCGTCGTTATTAAGTAGTTGTAGTTGGTCGCCGTTAGGAGGCTATAGTTCAGGTCGTAGGTCAGGCAACGGTTTAGGTATAGCTTCAGGTTAGTTAAGACGTAGGAAGCTGAATTATAGGCGCATCTTCGATATAATTAGCTAGTACGTTAGACTATACTATAATGCTATCCCCTCGTACTCCCTTTATTAAAGCTAGTCCTATTATTGACTAGGGCCCTATTAGAGAGGTTCCTGCTAGTAAGATTAATAGGCGAGTCCTCCTTCCTTTCTAGTGGGATAGTCTAGAATGATAGATTCCTATATATATACAATGACTTCCTCCTCTTTAGGTATAGTATTGGAAAAGACGGCTTTATACTTGGCATCCTCGACGTTGTCGTTAGGCTTGAAATCAGGATCTTCGTTAAATCGAACTACGCTAGTATAGATAATGGTATTAGTCGTAGGGTTCTAGATCTAGTAGATCTTGCTATATAGATTAGTATAGCCGATTAAACGGCCTTTCTAAGCCCTAGCGGCGAACTTATTACTATAGATCCTCTTCTATAGCTTGACGTAGTAATACGCTTTATAGAAGTAGGTATAGAAGTGGCGAATATATAGCTACTACGCTGACTCTAGCATGCCTAGCGCTATAGCGAATTGCTCCTATAGACTTTGCGACCCTAGGTTCGCTATTATCGGCAACGAATTGATGATCTAGATAGTAGTCTCTATAACGAAAGGCTATAGGCGCTCGGGAATCTTATAGGCGATAATAGTTGACCGAGTCTTTTCTACTACCTCTTTACCTATATATTCGATCTTCCTATTTATCTAGGGAGTATATAGCGGGGTATAGAGGGTAATAATGCCTTTAGATTGGATATATATATTAAAGGCGCTATTAAGAAAAGGTCAGGATGCCTGCCTATAATTTAGTACTACTATCGATGCCGATTATCTTAATATGTCGGCTAGTCTAGGTATAGATCATCTCAATCTAGTCCTTTAGCGCGTTAAAGGCTTCGCCCTTTAACCTAACGAACTTGATCTAGTAGTAATTCGACTAGGTATTGATAATGTAGATGCTATACCTATAGCCAAGGTGTCTAGCATTCTTATAAGATACTAGGTCTATATATACGAAGTCAAGAGGAATGTTGCCCTGAATAGGGGCCTATTTACCTACTTGATTAGTCATCTTGCCTATTATATAGCCCTCGTAAAAGGAGTCCTCTTTATTAGTAAGAACGATACCTATATGCCTATAGGCCTCCTCAACAATAGCCTTGCTACGTATATCAGGCGGCGATATATTTTGCGGTAGGGCACTAATATAAAGGAAGGTCTGGCGATAGATAAGGATCTAGTCGTTGGTTTAGCTATAATTATAGGGACGTTAAGGTGCTACTTCATCTCGGCGAGGGTTTGACCGCTACTCTAATAGAATAGAGTATTATTGAGTTGGTCCTAGAAAACTTAGTTTATTAAGGAGATCCTTCGAGGAGATGAGGTTATAGGGCAATGACGGCTAGTAGAGGGCTCTACCTAGCTCTATCGTCACCTCGGTCCCTAATAACAACGTCGTTGTTAGACTAATAACCCCTATATATAGCTTGCGTAAGATTGCCGCTAGAAGAGAGATTTATTGTTGGTCGGAGTAGCTCTAATGACTTGAACTACTTAGGGCTATTGAAGGTCGTATTGCTATAGCTAGAATCGTAGACTACGATGTCCTTTAGTAAGTCGTATAGTATCGCCTTAAGGGCCTATTGACTTTAGCGCTAAGGGGCGCTATAGGCCCTACTAAAAAGACCACTTAGAGGCAGGTAGATTAGCGAGGTTTACGTAAATAGGACCTTCTTTGCTATATCGTTGGATAACGTCGTCGTAATAGTAGGGTTAGCTATACTAGACTACTAACGGAGAAGGCTAGTAGTTGACTACTAGCGTTCCGCTTTTAGTTATATCACCTTCGCCTTATAAGGCTAGTCGTTAGTAGCCTTATTAAGTTCGTACCACTAATAGGTCTTAGTATTCTTATTAATGTAATTATTATAGCTATTATAGTGCCTAGAGTTGGTATAGAGCTTACGCTAATAGATGCTATAAGGCTTAGGACCCTTCTACTTATTGTACTCCTTCTTCTTATTATCGTTTATCGATATTGATAGTAGTAAGGGCGGGCTATGCTTTTTCGTTGCTAGCGATATAGGTGAATTCGCGTATAAGGTCGCCCTAGGAGAGCCTATTATCGTTTAGAGCGATAATTAAGCGGTTATATAGGTCTTAGTAGGTTCGATCAATGCCTGATAGAGCCATCTATATAAAGCCTACTTCGGGTAACGCGAAGGAGAACTAGTAGTTTTCGAGCCGGCTCTTAAGAAAGTTTATACGAGCTTAATAAGCCTCTATAGAAACGAAGGCTTCCCTACGAATATTAGTGAACTTACGATAGAGGGCAAGGAGGCTATTAGCTATACCGCCCTCGAAGTACTTGATAAGGAAGTCCTAGGTCTTCTTCGGATTGCTATCTAAAGGCTTCTAGCCTATTCCCTACATTAGCGAGAGAGGCTTATCGTCAACTACCATCTATAGGTAGTAGTCGGCGTCCGTATAGTCATCCTTCTATCTCGCTCGTATAATAGGGTCTTTAGGCTTAGGGACTTCGTTAGGATGAACCTATCGAGATCGTATCGTCTAAATATGTAGATTAGCTTGTCCCTCTATATAGGCCATTATTTATAGCGCTTGAGCTTATCAACTAAGGGGAGCTAACGTTTATTTGTTTGTACGGCGAATAGTTGCGCCTAGTTCTATAGAAATTATTGGAAAAGCGCTATTATAGCGTTGTCGTTAGGGCTACCGCTGCCGCTAGGCAACGAGGACTAGTTGCCGGTCATTATAGCCGTCGAATTACTCGAAAATGACCGTATATCGAATGGCCTGCTATAGGCAAGTATCGAATATGTAAGTTGAATATAGGGTGCGACAGCCTCTAGGAAATTGATCTAGGGGGTTTGGTCGCGTATAACGATTTTCCAGGCAAATATCGTATTAAGAAAGTCGTCAAGAGTAGCCGAATTGATCGAATACCGCAGCAGAAGTAAGAGGGCTTATAACCTATTGCGGGAACAACAACGATATAGTCAAACTAATGAACCTATTGAAGTTATTGTTGTTGTTGTTATTGTTATTGTTATTGTTGTTATTGTTGTTGGAAGAAGGAAGCCCAGGGCAGAAGGTGGATGGATGAGACCCTGCGTGAGGTCACGTGACGTTGTCACGTAGGCCCACGCAACACCTAGTGAAACATATCACCTAATGCAATACACCCCTGCTTATACCCCTGCCGGCCCACCCTCCAACCGCGTTCGAGGAACGCGACTCTGTCTAGTACGACCAGCAGCAATATAATGTCTTCTATTTTGGATATCCCACATAAAGAAAGACTTGAACTTGCTCTTGAAGTTATTCGTTTAGGTCAACTCCCTAGTATCCCAGCTGCTGCATCTCTATATCAGGTCTCCTTCGCTATACTAAGCCGTCGTCTTCGAGGCCAGGCATCGCGAAACAATGGCCAGGCTCCTAATCGCAAATTGACACCAACCGAAGAGCAAACGCTGCTCTAGAGGATCATTTTACTAGACAAGTACGGCCTTTCTCCAACGCTGCCGTTCGTATGAAGGATAGCCGACCTACTACTTAGAAACGCTTACCTGACGCGTTAGTCGGGCAATTCTAGGTCTCGCGATTCATTAAGCGGTATAGCGAACTTAAGACCTAATGGTCTCAAAAATACGACTACCGCTAGGCTAAATGCGAGGACCCTGACCTGCTCAAGGCCTAGTTTGACCGGGTTTATACTACGATTTAGTAGTTTAGTATCGTAGTAGAGGATATCTATAACTTCGATGAACTAGCTTCTAGATAGGCGTCATTGCTACGATAAAGGTAGTTATATAAGTTAGAAGGAAAGGCCGGCCTAAGGCTATATAACTAGGCAACTAGAACTTCGTTATAGTTATCGAGGCAATTAATAGTATAGGTTGGGCCCTACCTATAACTATTATCTTCGAAGGTAAGGTCTATTAGTTATCCTAGTATTATACCGGAATCCTATTAGACTAGACGATTAGGCTGAGTGAAAACGGCTAGACTAATGATGATCTTAGCTATAAGTGGCTTACGGAGGTCTTCGAGAAGTATATATAGCATTATACGACTAGTATATATCGGCTGCTTCTCCTTGACGGCTATAGAAGCCATCTTACGGCAGAGTTCGACGATTTCTGCCGTAATAACTAGATTGTCTAGCTCTACGCACTAATACATTCTATATACCTTACGTAAGCCCTCGATGTAGGATGCTTTTCGCCGCTCAAAACGATATATAGCCGGCTTTTATTGGAGAAGGCTTAGCTCGACATTTATTATATCGACAAAGTCGATTTCCTCGAGCTCTACCTTTAAGCTAGGAATTAAGCTATTAACGAGAAAACGGCCAAAGCTGGCTTCTAGGCTATTGGAATTATCCCTTTCGACCCCTAATAGTTACTCTCGCGGCTTAATCCTTATATACCTAGTCCCTTACTTTAGCTATAACCTAAAGACTTAGAAAGGCAGTTACCACTCTAGACGCCTCGCAATATCCTCGAACTCGAAGCCTAGATTTAGCCTTCTAGAAGTATTAGATAGATTGCCTATTCAATAAGACTAGCCCGACTAACGAGGCATTCCCGTTATATAACTAAAAGCGCCTAACTAGCAATGTATAGCGCTACCCTCCTTGCTGAAGAAAATAGCCGCCTTAGGGCGGAAAATGCAAGATAGAAGAGAAAGCAAGGAGCCAGGCGGTCATACGTGCCCAAGGAGGTATTTTAACTGCCGAGGAAGGGCTATATCTCGTAGAAGAGAGGGCGCTTAGGAAACGGGGGGGTAGTTTTCAGGGCCTAGGGTGTACTAGGGTTAGGGTTGCCTAAGGGTTAGGGTTGCCTAAGGGTTAGGGCTGCTAGTCACGTAAGCCAAATGCGGGGTATATAGTGGGCCCGGATTCCTAGGCTTCGAGAGGTTCAGAGTTCAATGTTACACCTTTCCGCCCCCCTACCTTTGTTGCTTCCTCATTGCTCCTACGCTTCCTGCCATCCCTTCACTCCTACGATAGCCTTCTAAGGGACCCTATGGGTAGGGTCCCTGACAGTAGTCCTATAATATAGCGGCTCTACGGCATCTGTAGATTGCCCGGGCACAATCGGAAGAACTGCCCTGAAAATCAGCAATCTAATGAGGCTTCAATTTAGGATTCAATTCATATAGCTTAATAGGTAGTCATATTTTAATTGGATTTGTTTGCGACGTTGAAAGTTGGTATAGTCGAAATTTTGGTGGGGTCGTGTTTCATAAGGTGATATGTTTCATTAGGTGATAAAATACGTTATATTGCTTCGGATTGCTGCAGGCTCTCGTCACGAATCAGGCACTCTTAGGATGAGAGGGATAGGGTGATCAGTGGGCTTAGCTGCCAAGAGACACTGAGCACACTCAGCAGCACTATAGACCAATCAGGATACAAGGGAGGGAAGGTGATGTGGGATCAGCGAGGAAGCTAGACTGAGCACACTGAGCGCCATGAATCTAGCTAATATATAGTCACTCATTCGCGAGCGCTTAGGAGCCCTCCAGTAAGCAATCACAGTCTTTACACACTGGTACTATTGAGACAGTTGCATTGATTGTGCACGTGTTGTAGACCTTTGGGCTCTACCAAACAGTTATCCCAATTCCCGACACACCTTCAGGAGTCCCTTTTAGACGTAGGGACCAACCGTTCGTCATAAATTAAGGATAGATTGACTCCTTCACTGGTTTTAAAGGTCTAGTGCGATGAACGGTCGGTCCCTACGTCTAAAAGAACTCCTGAAGGTGTGTCGGTGGTTGGGATTGACTATTCGGTAAAGCCAAAAAGGTCCACACAATAAGTGCGCAATCGATGCAACTATCTCAATAGTACTAGTGTATAAAGACTATAGTTGCTTACTGAGGAAGCTACTATGGTGCCCGTAGGCCTTAAGAGATCGTAGACTAATTATATACACGCTTCCTCCCCAGGTACATTTGTACCTGGATCGATGGAGCTTGCCAGAGCTTCATGATTTCTTGGAGCGCTGGGAGCCTCGCGAGCTCCCATCGCCGTTGGAGCTCCATGGTTCCCGAATGCTCCGATCCTGAGTGGCCCTGACCTATGCTCTAATAATTGGCTATAACTGCGCCCCTCTATCCCACCGGGCCGCCGCATGTGGTCGGTTCGTGACACCCAGACCGAGAGCACAAAGAGCTTTTAGGACATTCTAACATTGGGGAAGAGCAAATTCCTTCCAAGTATACCTCGAGCATACTCTAGGAGACACATTCAGTCAAGGGCAGGGAATTGCCCACCGGTAGGTACCCATGGGTTATCCAGAGTCTCTAGATAATTTGTAATCCACATTTCCAAAACTTGAAAGTTCATCCCATCCAATTCGCCGCATCGATCTGAGCCTTTCCCATGTATTTTCAGAAATCTTGCGCTAGAGTCCGCCTCTGCGTCCATACTACGTAGAGTACCAGAATGACCGCTTCATTTGTTGAAGGGACCGTAACACCTATGCCTCCTCCTCCATCGCTCCAGAGCACTCCTAGCTGCAAAAGACAGTGTGGTGGGAATCAGCACCCGGAACTAAGTGCTCAATCAACAGTACTCCAACAGACGCTGTCTCAAACCAGGTACGGCCGGTGCCGGATGTGGTATTCACCAACAACAAAGGCCTCGAATAGGGACCGTTGATGAACCAGGGCACCAACGTCAAGATTATGTCCTGCAGCGATAGCGACATATACGCCGTTCGAGCCAATGAATCCGACCACGATGGCTGCTTCTTCTAGTGGATCACCAGCCGGACAAACCTTTGTTAGTGACGGGTCTCGAAAGATGATAATTACACTACCGCAAAGACACTATGTCGATGTTAGCGGTTCGCGTTTGTGCATCAGGCCCTGCAATGAACTGCCCACCGGTGGTGTCTGGACCACACTCGTGGCATAAAAGAGCCGCACAGGTTCCATCCCGCCTTGCTACATTACCGTCGACACTTACAGGCGGGCTTTTTATCTCATCATGTGCGACTTTACAGACAAGAATGGAACCCAGGTGTTCTTGGCCAACGACCCAATCAAGGGTATTCAGATACTGCAGAGCGACAAAGTCATTGAGTCGGTAAAGGCTTGGAAGGTGCACAAGTGCCAATCATTGGTGGTCTCTCTAGGGAGACAGGAGCGTAGTTGTGCGGAGTAGAAAGCTCTTAAAGGGCCTTGACCATGGCTCTATGCATGAGGGGATTGAGGCGTCAGACTCCCCAGCCTCATATTCTTTTCGCTCTTTTGGCTCTTCGCTAAATTTAGCTTTTTGTCTGCGCCTGCACGGGCCCATACCAATCTTCAAACCCCTGTCCGCGTAAATTAGCACCGGTGTCACCACGGGAATGACACCCGCATGGGGCCAGATATCGACTTACCAAGTCACTCCTCCACGCGGGCGTGTTGACCCGCTTCTGCTTCCCGTTTGCTGCCATGGTATTCAGCAAATCCATATCCTCCTTGGGCAACGCGATCACTTTGAGGTTCTGCTCGATGCGGGTCATGGTCACGGATTTGGGCAGCACAACGCAGCCGCGGTTAACTTGGTAGGAGATGAGCACCGTGGCGGGCGAGACCTTGTTCTTCTTGGCCACGGCTGCAATTTCTTCGTCCTCGAGTAGCGGTGCGCCTACAGCGTGATTGTTAGTATTTGCATGACATGACAAAGACAAAAGAAAGGGCAAGTACCCGTCGAACCAAGGGGGCAGTATGCCTCGAGGATGATGCCGTGTCGGTCGCACCACTCCTTGAGCTTGTGCTGCGGGTTATACGGTGCAGTTCGACCTGGACTAATGTTCAGTATCTGCCCTCAGTCAGGGTCTGATTCAGTGGGGAGGGTCCATACCTGGTTCACGGCTGGGACAACGGTCCACGTCTTCTGCAGGTGCTCCAGGTACGGCACGCTCCAGTTCGATACGCCAATCGCCTTGACCTTGCCAGAGCGGTACACCTCCTCCATTTGCCTCCAGGTGTCCTGCTGGTTCCACGAGGGGTCTATAGAACGGGTGCCATCAGGGTTGGTGGGGAGCAAGTCAGAGGTCTCGTTGGGGACCAGGCGCCTTAGCGAGTCAGCGCGATGGAGCCTTGGCGTTGTTGGAGTCAAGACTCACACGGGCCAGTGAACGAGATAAAGATCTAGGTAATCAGTCTGGAGATCTTTCAAGGTCTGAGCTAGACCAGCGGCAACGTTGGGCTGATGTGTGTTCCACCTAATACAGAATTAGCATTGCAGGCGTTCCATCTCAAGGCGAGGGCCGCATACAGCTTGCTGGTAATGAAGATTTCACTCCGAGGGATTCCAGACGCCTTGATGGCATCTCCAACCTCCCGTTCTGTACGTATCCTAGTTAGCACGGACGCGCAACATGGATGCTGCCCCGCTGGCAGTGGGGCAACCAGACCATTGCGATAGATGAGGGCGCAGTCAATGTGCCTGTAGCCGCATTTCAAAGCGTATTCGACAGCTCTGCCAACCTCGCCGGGTTGTGCCTGCCACGTCCCTGAACGACTGTAAGTTCCGTGCTCACACCCCCTTGTGCATGACACCGGGCCGGGACTTACCAAGGCCGACTGCGGGGATGGAGGCACCAGTGTTGAGAGTGAAGTGAGTTGGAGGTTCCATTTTTTATAATAATTGGGTTTCTTCTGCGGATAGTGTCCTAGAAACGTTCATTAATTTTGCATCATTAGGTTTGGGGACGTGAGGCCTTTATATACGTGGGTGTTGAAACGACATCAAATTGCCGGATTGTGGAGTTCGTCGGAGCCGCTGTGGACGAGGCGGATCATCTGTGGGAATTTCCATCGAACATCCATGCTAGGAACCCACTGCCCGGTGGTGAAAAAAAACTATACACCAAAGACGTTTTATTGGCTGAAACCCCTTGCCCCAACCGCCAGAAAATGCATCAGATGTTGAAAAACTGGAAAAAAGGGAGGAGTCTTGACAGGGCATTGGATTGTACTTGCAACTATTGAAATTAGCTGTATTTTGATTGAGTTGTAGTGCAAAGTGTTGTTAGTGATGAGGTTTGGTGAATTGGTGCATCTGTTTTTCAGTCGGGGGGGTGCCACGAATATACGTCCAATAGCGCTAGATGCCCCTATGATGCCTAATCGTAGAGAATGAAGCCTGTACGGAATAAATGAAACATTTCATTAACGCCGCGATAATGGCAGTGGATAACGTACATTATCGGTGAGTCGGACGTATCAGTAGGTCGGACACTGGTAAGGATTATACAGATATTTGGCTAGAGTACTAACAACGGAATTAAGCCGGGAATTATCGGTTAATACTGTAACCAAATATATATAATCCTTACCAGTGTCCGACCACTGACATAGTCTGACTCACTGATAATGTACATTATCGTTAACACATTTATGTTCTCCTGCAAGCCCGTGGCATGGATGCGTCTTCATCCGGCCGTTACTTAGACGTTCGCTCAACGCCACAGCCTCAACATGGCCCCTGATGTGTCCTATTCTGTCTCCAGACTCATAAGCACGTGTTTGAACCGCTGCGCAAGGCCCCAAGGCATGCTCTCCAGCCTCTCGCTAAAAATCGACAACACCTTTGTGCTGGTCAGATCCGTCAATCCCAGCCCTGGAACGATACTGGACCGCCAGTTCTAATCCATTCACTCGCTCCAGCGTGGTCAAACCCTGTAGCCGAGTTAGATGCTTCAAATGATCCAATATGCAGGCGACTTACACGTTATCATGGTACGCTTCTGGTTCGGGGATGAGTCCCCAATGGGTCTGGAGAACTTGAGAATAGCCAAAAGGTGAGAGCAATGTCGAGCGTCAACACAGTCTCAGCCGGCGAACTGCATGGTCAGCCAGGTATGCAAATGGACAAGCCCAGTATTGGCGTACTCGAAGTTGAATCTCGACAGCAAGGCGCTCAACTGGCCTGCCTGTGCCAGTATTGACCTTGCACCGACTGGATCCTCTTCGATACGAGCTCGCACCCAGCTCCTTGCATCTGCTTTGCTCTCTCTGTTCCGGACTTGCCTGCTGCAATTTTGACGTTGTTGAGGAAGCCTGGCCAAGTGAATTGCATGTGACCAAGGTGCGAAGGGCCGACACGCTGACAATCAGCGAGTTCGGCTTGTTTGGGAGAGAGTGCGATGATACCGACAACTGGTCCAGCAATTCTTGAGGATTACTATTCTTGGTCAGCCCGTTACATGCACGACGACAGATCATGGTGCACAAATTGACTCACTAGTTAAATGTTGGAGGGAATACCAAGCGGTAAAGGTTGTTGCGGCAAAGACTTGGCTGTGCAAATATGGGATCGAATGCAGCTGCATCGGTGCAGAGTCTGGCAGAGCGTAAGCTTCGACGCTTTTCGCGAGGCTCAACTGCCAACCTACCTGTACAATGTATGGGCTACCACAGACAACCCAAAAGAGCTCAAGGGCTGGGGCAGTGTTCCATGTGAGAGCAACGAATCCAGCACAGACCTGAAGTTGAGGGCATCTTGTTCCGACGGAGAGTGTGATCCGTGTATGGTAACGTTATGTTCCAGGCCTCATCATCCCCCGGTAGCGGGACGTTGATCTCACTGACAGATAGAAGTGGCGCAATGTTGAGCAAAGCAGAAATCTGCATATCATAGAGCTAGATCAAGGTCAGTCAATCAGCCCCATCTCAGGCTCACGACCTGCCACCTACATAGATTCCCCACCCCAAATTTCTTCGCTCGTCGTCGTCGGCTTGTGCTTTGCGAAGCTCTTCCTCCGTAGGCATTTCCTTTCGTTTTTGTAGCTCCTTGACGAATGAAAGACTTGGCCGGAGAAGATGCATCCGTCTCGCTGCTGTCACCAGACTACCTCTGCTTATCTCTGCGTGTTGGTACAGCATTTTGGATCCGCAAAAGAGTCCAAACATGGACTGCAGTAGCGATGCCTGCACGAATGTCGTATCAAACATGACTCGTTGGTCGCACTCTCTCATGTAACTGATTGCTCTGCGCGTCAGCTCGTTCAGCGCGATAGCCAAGCCGCTCAGTTTATCGCGCGAGTACATGGCGCCAATTGCAGCCGTGGCGAGGAGAAGAATTGGCGGCGCATCGGCCGTGAGCATCTTCGACCGTCGAATAATAGGGAGGGTGTCGTGGAAGTTGCGAAAATAGAGGTTAACGCAAACAGATAGCGTTTGGGTGATGGAAACAAGGTGACATCTACGACCGGCCAGTTTGGTGTTGGTCGTGCTGACAAGCATCATCATTGCCTCGCGACTAGACTCTTTGATGAAGTCGAGGTTTGGGTCTCGAAAAATGGAAGATGTGGATTGAACCACTGGCGAGAGACTAAGCTGGCTGTCTGTCTCGCTTGGGCGGTAGACGTGCGGCTTGAAGGGTTGTGTTAGCGAAACGAAATGTAACTGATGTCGCTGCCACTTACCCACGGTGTATCTGGGGGTTGTGCATCACGTATGAGTTCCGAGGATGGCGGCAGAGATATGGCCTTGGCGGGTGCTATTTCTTGTGTTATGGTTGGTGGTATCTCATTGGTATTATGAAACCAGTTGAGCGGTGACATGTTGAGGATGTCCATGTGTCCCAGCTCAATGTCACCAACGTCCCAGCCGAAGAAGCTCTCCGAAGGATCATTAGCGAGTCCATAAAGTGGCTCAAAGGGAATACTGGAAATTTCTAGATCGCGGTAAGCATCCGAACAGACCGTTGCAGGTGCTACCTACCACTGGTCGGGACCGTTCCGAATTGCTCTGGGACACTGCTGGTTGTTGCATGAGCTGGGCTCGCGGTGGACGATGCCGGCTCTTCGTCAACCGGAGATTCTAAATTCACCTCGATGAACTGTTCAGGAATATTCGTAATGTTTTCGTTGCGATACAGGCACTCTCGCCCTGAAGCGGTACAACGGCTGCAGGCTGTCCCTCGCTGTCCGTCACACCGAACCTTAAGGGAAACGCACGACACACTGCCCCATCAGCAAAGAACTTCGCCGGATAATGCGCAAAGAGGCTCACCAGGATACTTTGCGGGGCTTCTTTGCTCTAAGATTATGAAGGGCAAGGTGTCTGGTCATGACATCTCTGCAGGGGCGTTAGCATTCCACCGGCAGCGTTTGCGCCGCGAGACGACGCGCCTTCGAACAAATCTCTTCTTGCATGTCGGACACTCGTGTTTGAAGTCGCGTGCATCTGCACATGTCAGAACTGTCAACAATTGGTGGGGCTCCGGTTGGGAGCGCGTACGGCTGCGTTCGTGCCTCTGCAGGTGTTCGCGCTTCCTGTACGTCCGCTCACATCCCGCCCAGGTGCAGACAAACGTGGCATCGCTGTGTGACTGAACCCGGCTCGGACTAGCAGACGGAGGCTCCGACATGGATTCGGGCGGCTTTTGCGCGGCGGTCCCTGCAGTTTCGACGTGGGAGGTGATGGCGCTGGCGGACGGGAAGTCGGAGTTGAAGTGGAAGTTCAAAGTGGTTTGGCGGAGAGGAGGTGGAGGCGACGACGTCGGAGTTGAAGTGGATGCAAGAAGGCCAACTGACTCGTAACCACCTGGAACCCACAGCATCCAACCTCGCCTTCAAGATTTTCCCCACGGGGCTTCCGGATCCACTCTCCACTTCCCCGCGAGTGACGGTGGCAGCCATGCATATATTAGCCATATGCCATGAGCCGACAATCCGGGGAAGCAGGGGCTCAGAACACTCAGCCTGCTGAGGCTCATAGAGTTCACCAGCTTCCACCATGTCCAAGGAGCTATCGACCCACAGCGAAAACGTCACGGACGCCCAGGAGCGGCCGTTCGTGGAGGATCCAGCCTTGGAGAAGAAGTTAGTTGGAAAACTTACTCTAAGAGGGTTTCGCGTCAAGCATCACTGACAACATCTAGGATCCTTCGCAAGGTCGATATGCGGCTCATCCCGCCTCTGTTTATCATGGTAAGTTCAGGATCGAGACTCACCTGCGTGAAGTAGGCGACCATGCTGACAATGATGCAAAGTACATTTTGAACTGTAAGTTGGTGGTCGATCGATAGCTAGTTGATGGCATATATGACTGCATGGTACTAACCACTCCCTGTCAACTCCAGACCTTGACCGCAACAAGTACGTAGGACGATATGAGCTTCTTTCGCAGCCTGCTAACACCTGCAAAAGCATTGGAAATGCCAAAGAAGCTGGCATGGCCGAGTCCCTCCCATCAGCTCGTCCGATTACTCCCTCGCCGTGTCCATTTTCTTCGTCGGATACCTGCTCCTGGAAGTTCCAAGTAACATGATTATGAATCGGACAAGGCCAAGCCTGTATCTCCCTGGTCTCATGGTATGTTCGGGTCCAGTCCGGTCTTATGCAAGTACATGCAGGGTGCGCTAACGAAGACTTGAACAGATTGTCTGGGGTGGCATGGTGTACGTGCTGTCAGTAGATCATACCTGTGTTGACGCAACTAACTAGTTGCAGAGTTGCATATGTCGGTATCAACACCAAAGGACAATTGGTTGCCCTTCGCTTCTGCCTCGGCCTTCTCGAAGCAGGCTACTTTGTACGGCTCCATTTCGTGTTCAATTCTGTACTTACCCATACTGACATTATGCTCTGGCAGCCTGGGGTACTCCTGTTCATGAGCAACTGGTACAAGAGGCGAGCTTGCGCGCGCTTCTCCGTATTTTTACTGTGCCTCGCTTCTATCTGGAGCCGTCGGCGGACTCATTGGTGCGTATTCAGTGCCTTCAACCACTACTAGTACACATGGTCTAATGCCACAATAGCCGGCGTCATTACGGACACAATGCAGAATCGAGGAAACCTACCAGCGTGGAAGTGGCTGTTTCTGAGTACGTCGACCAATGATGAATAACCCCATGCAAAGCACTAACCTTGTCTAGTTGAGGGCTGCATGACTGTTGGCTTCGCCATCATCGCTATGTGAGCTTAGCTGTGACTGGACATTCTAACAAACGACAGCTGACGCCATCAGGTTCATCCTGCCTGACTTCCCCGCGACGACAAAGTGGCTCACCCCCGAGGAGCGCGAATACGCTGTTCGCCGCCTCGAGTATGACAACAACTCGACACAGGCCGGCACTATGGGCCACCTCGAGAGTTTCGTCCGTGCCGTCAAAGACTGGAGGTGAGCGCTCACGCCAACGGCGATATCGCTCCGCATAGACTGACGAGCCTCGTGTGTAGAACGTGGATGTTTGTCCTCGCGCAAAGCCTGTGCACCTGCGCGGGTACCATCACGTACTTTATCCCAACCCTCATGGTGGCGCTGGGGTACGTGAGCCACGAGATTCAATACGTGAGTTTGTCCGACACAGCTTACATCTAGGAATGTTACGGCTAACATGCATTTAGATGACAATTCCAATCTGTAAGGATACTGAAAGTTTGGTCAGGGAGCATGCTGACAAGCCGCAGACATGGTTGCGCTCGTCATTGTCCTGGGTTGCTGCTTCTCATCCGACTTGCTGAATGAGAGGCCCAAGCACATCATGGCCATGGGAGCAATGTCAACCATTGCACTCATCATCACCGCCACGGTGACCAACTCCAAGGCCCGCTACGCCTTTTTGGCGATTGGTTAGTCGAAGTCGTCGGTGCCTGCGATAGCTCCTCAAGGCATTACTGACTAGTGAATAGGGGCATCGGCATCTGGGCGTGCAGCCCCCTAATCCTAAGCTACCTCTCCAACACCATCTGCCGGCCAGCTGAGAAGCGGGCCGTAGCCATTGGTGTTGTAAAGTACGCAAATCCTAACCCATTAGCAGAAGTTGTCACAGGCTTACCATCGCACAGCGCGCTTGCAAACCTCTCATCTGTCTAGTACGTTGGCCCCCATGATCTCCGCTCAAGCGACTCCGAGCGCTAGACTAACATGGTTCCAGCGGATCGTACATTTGGCCGTCCAACTCGGCGCCGCGGTACATTGCCGGCTTCTCCGTGTCGACGTCTCTCATGTTCGGCTGCGTCATCACCGCAGCCGTCCTCATGTTCCTGACCAGGAAGTACCCATACGACGACACAACGGACGGGCACCACGAGGGGCAGGTCGCCCAGGATGAGGAGACGGCATCGGACCGTGCTGGATATCGAGGGGATAGATAGTATTATAGTGCAGCGACTTCGTGTTAGGGGTAGAAGCCAAAACAGCAGCACAACAGGCAACGAAGTAAAGTCACGTGTACACCTCCAGCTAGACCAGCCCAAGTCAATCACGCTAAGGCTAGTAATAGCCAAGCAGCAGCGAACAAGAAAGCTACCTGAAGGGGTAGATGAGTTCTCGAAGGCCTTGGGTATGGCCTTCCTGACAAATACACGCGAGACCTGTACCACAGGCTGAAGCGCAAAGAGGCCTATATACTGTGGTGCGGGACCCTGGTCCCACGCCTTCATCTCAGCCATCCACCCCCTGCCCCTGAGTTCGCCCATCTTCCACTCCTTTCCAACAACGACATCAACCATAACACTATAGCGAATATTACCACTTTCGCCGGCCGTTGTGCCGCCCCTTTCCCCCTAGGTTATAAGCCCTCGCCGCCTCTGCGGCCCCTACTAAGGAATATCCTTGAAAACTCTGACAATCTTTCTATCGCAACCGCTTAGAAGGACGTACCCAACCCCCCGACAATCCTCATATCGCGACCATTTAGGAAGACTACCCGACCCTGAAACCCGCTGACTTTCATCGCGACCACTTGGAACGACGATCCTCAAAGGTATCTATAGCCCTACGCTCAAAATGGCCAACTCTCTAGCTTCTATGACTCCTACTAGCACCCTTAGTGCTACGGACAATACTATAATGGCTTTTTTCCAGCAATTTCTTTAGAATTAAGCCTAGTTAATCGCGGCTTACGTTAGCAAGCGTCAACTACCCCTAATCGAGAAGATTAACGCTAGGAAGACATTCATATATAGCGAGATAAGCTTACCCGCGTTCTTTAACGCTATAACCTCGACAAATATAACCTTACTAACGTTCCTCGACCTAAGAGCCCTACGGAACTAAAGTAGTAGTTCGACGACCGCGCTGACGTTGACGATTACCTCTAGGCTACTATCGGCGACCTTAAAGTCTAGACTATCCTCTAGGATATAGGCTAGAAGACTATAGACCTAGACCTAAAGAAAACCTTTAATAAATTTACCTAATACTTCGAGGGCAGCTTTATTAATAGTGAACTGGTGCGCAGCACCTTAAATCCACATACATACCATACCCTACCGCTGGTCACAGCAGTCTGGTGATATCGATGCAGTGAATTGGGGGAGGAACGAAGGCTTCAACAAGCCATGGTTCAATGTAGCTCCGGAGCTCTCTTTAAGGCACAATCTTCAAATAAATGGCTCTAGCCCTCTGGTCAGAGCCTGACCTACTCCAGTCTGCACTGAAGAAAAGAACCTCGATTGTTGTTGTCGTCTTGCCTTGCCTGCCAAGGAGCCCCTGAGCGGGTGTCCTGGCAGGCTTTATATACATGGCGTAGCTCGTACGCGAGAAACTTCACTAAATGAACGCAATGTCAAAAAGCCATCCACGGCCTACCCCTGTATAGAAGTGGGCCCAATGGCAAGCTCCCCCCCTGAAGCCCAGGAGATTTCCGCCCCAGTTCAATAGACAAGTCACCTCTACTAAGAATTCGCTACTATTCGCCGCAAGGCTTTTGCCTCGATAGAAGCCTTTCAAGTATATGTTAATCTACCTTAAAAACCGCCTCTAGGTAGAGGAATTAGCATTTAAGATACCTAACGATAGTTATACCTAGTGTAACGGTCTCAGAAGTGTATTTCGACTAAGCTGATGACGACTCTACGAGTACATCCAATCTTGAAGAAAACGAGGAAGAAGAGGAAAGACGCAGCAAGATAGGTGACGTAGCCTCTGCCTGACTAGAGGGAGGCAACAACCCGAACGAGGCAGGCACGATGAGGGTCGCTACCTACGATATTAGTATTGACATTCAGGGGCAGGGGCGCGCGCGAGGGTTAGGTATGGCTAAGGGTAGCCGAGGCCTACCTAGGGCTTAGCCCGTTTATTACCCCCCTCCCCTCCTAGGGGAAGCATCGCTTTCCGTGATCTTTCTATAGGTGGGCTTAAACTAGTCCAATGCTTCTATTTCTAGGAAGGGGCTTAAAGGTTCCTATATATATATATTCCTACTCCGCTGCGCCTGTAGGCTCGCCGGACCATCTACTACTAATTACAAAGGAAAACCATGCCTGAAAAGGCTGGACTAAAAACCTCTGCCTCCCCTTTTCTAATCTAAGTCTTTCGAATCCTTCCACTCCGGTGAAAAGGAAGGCTAGGTGGCTAACTAGGCTGGTGGTCTAGTCTAGTTCTAGCCGAGTGGCTAGCCTATACTCTGGGAGCCTCCCAGAGCCTAGTAGCCACCTAATAACCTTCCTTGCAAGCCCTCTCTCCTTGTTTCCTCCCCTATCGAGGGCCCTGTATAGGTCCCCCCGTGAGCGTATTGCTGTAGCCGGCCAAGTCCTTGGTATTGGTGGTTGATGGCACCATACTACTAGATGTTCTACTATTTCCCTCCCCTGGCCGCATTCGTAGTAGGGGGTAGGTATTCTAGAAACCCTAGCCCTAAAGAGGAAGTCCCTAAGGCCTATAACCCCTGTTAGGGCTTGGGTTAGTAGAGAGCTCTCGGCCTTAGTAAGGCCTTTATGCCTTTCTAGTACCTTTTCGTCAAGCTTTGGCCGGCAGTCAGCCAGTTAAGTGGTAGGTAGGGCCTGGTTCCGGGCCCTATACCGTAGTTGCCGTTGCACAGCTCCCTAGGCCTACCTCAGCTTCCAGGCTTTATTGAGGGCCTCTTCTAAGTGCCTGCCCTGGGCCTTCTAGGCCGGGATTGCTTCTAATGCCTCCTCTATAGCTAGGGCCTCTATAGGCCGCCTAGCTACCCGTAGCTGGCAAAACCGGGTTTGGATCTTCTTGCAGGCCTCTTCGACTAGTAGACCTGAGGGTCTATAGCCTTCTAGAGGGCTTAGGAGGGTAGGCATCTAAAGTCGGTCTTCGAAGTCAGCTAGCCTCTGATTGAAATAGAGGTCTAGTGGAGGGACAAAGGTCTTGGTCTCTAGGCTTCGAATAGGCGTAGCCTTATAGGCCCCGGCTACTATACGTAGGCTCCTGCTCTGAGCCTTCTAGAGGTCCTTCGCAATGCCCTGGGGCCGACCCCCAATAGGGGTAGGTATATAGAAGCTTGAAGCTTCATAGGCCAGCGCACTACGGATACATTTAGTATAGACCTGTCGAGCCTTGACTAGAGCAGGGCCTTAGGTCTTGGCAGCTATTCTAGATAGTGCAAAGTCCTGTGTTTTCAGCTTACGCTCTATAGCCTCCTTATGAGCCCTCCAATTTAGCCTCCAATCTAGCCAGACCCCTAGGAATCGGCTAGAGGGCTTTAGCTGTATTATATCGAAGCCCTCCCTAGCTGGGTAGGCCAAGTTGACTAGGTTTGACCACTGTTTTCGGCCCTTGTTGAAGTGGATTAACTCGCTCTTCTCCCCGGCAAAGACCATCCCCCTAGATTCGGCCATTATAGGCAAGTCTTCTAGGCCTCTTTGTGACGGAGGGCGCACCTAAGGCGCACCCAAGGCGCACCCAGGGTTGGGGTTATAGGTGCGCTTCCGCACTGGGAATAGCTTCCTGGCAGGGGGTTCCCCCTTTTCCCACGCATCGCGTGGCCTATATTCCTACCTTTCCCTCTCTCCTCCTCAGCTTTCGATTAGCAGAATTGAGTAGTATTTGCCAGCGCCCTTGAGCCTCGCCTATATATTGCTCGCCTCTCACAATCGAAAGCTCAAACCCACCGCCTGGGAAGGCTCAAGAATATCCCACCGAACCGAAGAATCGAAGAAGAATAGCCTGGCTACGTCGCACGCCGGCGAAGGACCCGAACTGTGGCTGCATGACGGCGCCCTGAAGAAGTGAAAAATCGAAGAATCGACCATAGCTATGCTACGCGCCTGGAGACCACCGAACGAAGCTGCAATGACGAACCTAGACGACCCGCAGGACACTCCTGCTACCGAGATACCCGCCTCTATAGGCGTTAAAGAAGTTGCTAAGCGCTCCACTTACGCGAAAGGAAGTAGAAGACGAAGAATAACCTCGCTACTAAGCTGGCTACTAGAGAGGCTGAGCTAGCTTAGCGAGACGCCTAGATTGCCGAGCTATACCAACTGCTTGCTGACGCCTACAATAGCGCCTATTAGGATAAAGAACCCGAAGATATAAGCGAACGAGAAAGATAGATACGCGGCCGGACTAAAGATATTGAGTAGTACTCTATACTAGTAGGCGCTAGCTAGAAGAGCGATAGGCTCCTAGACCCTCCTATCTTTTATAACGAGGCTGATAAGGATACGATGAAGTTTGAAGTATAGCAGTAAGCTATCTCGAAGAAGCTGAAAGTCAACGCTAATCGCTTTGCTAACGATATAGCTAAGCAAGTATATATTAAGAGCTATATTAGTAGTAAGGTAGCTAACGCGCTAGCGCCCTACTTATAGGAGACTTATCCTGACCTAGTTTCTTCCTCGCGTAAGCTACTAGACTATTTATAGCGCAAATACTCGAACCCGAACTAAGTCGAAGAAGCCCTCGATGTATTTAATAGGCTTAAGCTAGCGGCCTCTATTAACTTCGCCTCTTTTAAGAATGACTTCGTTAGGCTGGCTAGCGAATTAGGCCGCAATAAGTCTAATAGAAGGCTGAATTCCGTAGCCGACTTACCCCTATACTATAGACCGTAGTAGCGCTTCTATATATAGATCCTATAGTCGATTTCAACTAGTTTGCTACATATATTCGAATATCGTTAGTTAATAAGTAGGCTATAGGCTAGACGACGGAGCTACGCTAGGAATCTATATATAGCACGTATAGTAGAGGTAATAATCGTTATAGTAATTGCCTGAACCCTGGGCCTACTAAGCTGAACGCCGACGACGTCTAGCAGTTATCGATGAAGGCTATTGCTTCGTCTACTAGGAAAAGGGGCATCTATTGAGGGACTACCCTAAGAGAGCCGTAAAGCCTACCTATACTACTGATCCTAACCGCGAATCCTATATTATATACCTATAGTCCTAATAGTATCCGACCTAGCACCTTCGCCCTCTAATTTAGTGATAGCAAACTAGAATAGTACCTACTATAAAGAACTTAGCGATTCGGAAAACTAAATACCCTAGGTAAAATTGACTCCCTCCTAGGGATAAAATCGACTATAGTATAGAAGAGTCTGGACTTCCTCGCGAGGTATCTTTGCGGCGAGCCTTTTCTTACCTCCTACGCCTTATTATTTAATAGAAGTTCGTTGACTACCTATAATACTCTAGTCAATATAGGAGCGAATAGTTACTCTTCGTTGATAGGAAGTTTAGCAAGCAACTAGTAAATAGCTAGGTTATAAGAGGTTCTCTAACTTTGAACCTCACCTATTAGGGGCTTTAATAGTTCTATCTCCTAGACTATTAATCTCGCCTTAAGAGTATCTAATAGTCTAGAATCGAACGATTAGAACGAATAGCTGACTATCGTCGACTCGTTATACGAAGTTATTATTGGCTAGAAATAGCTCGACTTCTATAATATATTGGCGATTATAGACCGAAGACTACTATTCCCGCCTAAGTAGGAACCTGACCCTGATTAGAAAAGAAAGATAAATATATAGTTAGACTAGTTACCTGCGAAGCTACTAGACCGAAGGACATCGAGGATATCCGACGCTAGGAAAGACTAATAGAAGAAGAGGACCGTCGCTACTATATAGGCCGAGCTATAGTCAAGAAGCGAATCGCTAAACTAGAGGTATAGGCGAATATAGAACCTAGGACTTAGAAAGCACTAAAGAAAGTAACGATTTTGCTTTGCTAGCCGAACCCCGAAGTCTTAATCTACTACGCTATAAGATAAGGGCGTCGCTAAGATAGAATGGAATCTTTAGGATCTTCCTCTACCCGCTAGGCAACCCGAGAAAGTAGAACCCCTAAAGCTAGCAACGTAGTTGATCTCGAAGTAGGGCGTTAATGCCTAGGGGCCCTATATCCTATATCGCGATGCTATTAGCTAGTATAAGTCCCGACCCCCTAATATCGTATAATTAGTGCCGCTGCCTTCTAGCAAATAGCTAAAAAAAGGGGCAATATATAGCTAATAGGCATTACTATACTCTACGAAATCGATAGGATCCTAGAGCTGAAAACGACCCTAGGGAGCAAGGATAAGCGATTATATTAATAGGCACTCGAATAGGTGCCCGCTTACTACTATAACTTCCTTATGTATTTAGTAAGGCCAAATCCAATATACTACCCCTATTCCGATCGAATATAGACTATAAGATCGAACTTCTACTAGGATCAGACCTAGGAGACCTTGCTATACTAGCTTATAGAGGCTCTCTACTAAAGAGCTAGAAGCGCCTAGAAATATATTACCAAGAACCTATAGAAGGGCTTTATCGAGCTAAGCAATATACAGGTAGCCCTAATCCTGTTACTATTAAGGCGATAGAAGCCTTCATTTCTATATCGACTACTATAAGCTAAATGCAATGACTAAGAAAGATTAGTACCTACTACCTCTAATTGACGAGACCCTAGCCCGAATTGCTAAACGAAGATCTTTATAAAGATTAATATCTAGCAAGCCTTTTACTAGATTCGAATTAGCCCTAAATATAAGGACTTAACGACCTGAATAGTATAGCGTATACAAGTTTAAAGTAATGCCCTTTAGCCTAACTAATAGACCTAAACCTTCTAGCGGTTTATTAATAAATACTAATAGGCTACCTCAACGACTTCTATAGCTATATCAACGATATCCTAATCTTCTCGGCTATATAAGAGGAGTACGAGATCTATATTCGCTATACTTGAACGCCTATACGAGGCTAGGTTATAGGCCGACTTGAAGAAGTATAAGTTCTATATTATAGAGACCAAATTCCTTAGGTTTATTGTCGGACTAAGGGCATTGCTCCTAACCCTAGAAGCTAGAAGCGGTCCGCAATTAGGAGGTCCTAACTACTATTAAGTAGGTATAATCCTTCCTTAGCTTCTATAACTTCTATCGCCATTTCGTCTACAAGTATAGGTATATCGCCTATCCCCTAACCAACTTGACTAAGAAGAACGCCTTATTCGTTTAGATGTAAGATTGCTAATATATATTTAAGGAGCTAAAGAAGCGCCTCCTCGCTAGGCTAGTACTAGCCTATTTTCAATATAGCTGGCCTACCTATATTAAAACTAATACTTTATAAGGCGTAGTTGTAGGAGTATTCTCCTAGAAGTAGGACGATAGCTATTAGCACCCTATAGCCTATTTCTCTAAGACGATGCAAAGTGCTAAGCTCAACTACTATATCTATAACAAGGAGCTCTTAGCCGTAGTACGGGCCTTATAGTGTTGGGGGCCGAATTGATTAGTCTATAGAGCGAAGAGCCTTTTCTGATTGTCTCAACTATAAAGCATTGAAATACTTTGGTATAAAGAGGCTATTGAATATCTAATAGGTAGGATAGGCCGAGTTGCTCTCGTAGTACAACTTCTATATTACTATCAGCTAGGAAGCAAGAACGCTACCGCTAACGCCCTCTCCTAGAAGATAGAAGATATACCTATAGAGAAGGCTAAACGCGAAGCGTACTATATAATGTAGATCTTCGCCCTAGTATAAACTAAGAGCTATATAGGAACAGGACTAGACAATTGCAACGATTATAGCCCTTAAGGGGTATTGCCCTACCGCCGGGCTCTAGTTTCTAGCTAGTTGACAGCTCTTGGAGGCCAACTATATAGCACCTAAGTTAGACGAATAGCGCGAC
Organism: Achaetomiella virescens; assembly: GCA_031001845.1. NCBI lineage: Eukaryota > Fungi > Ascomycota > Sordariomycetes > Sordariales > Chaetomiaceae > Achaetomiella > Achaetomiella virescens. The sequence goes on from JARNGD010000066.1 coordinate 107,842, forward strand.
TAGGCGTATATAGGCCGTTCTAAGTTCGCCCTCCTAGGCGACTAGATACTCCTATATAGTAGTAGACTAGTTATACCTGCGGCCGGGCACTTGAGGACCCAGGTCATCTAGGAGGTATATAGCCACTAGTTATAGCGTACCCCGGCTAGAGTAAGACTAAGAAGCTAGTAGCCGCCTAGTACTAGTAGCCAGGATGAGCGGCGATATTAGGATCTTCGTCGATAAACTATATACTATGCCGATTATCAAAGCACCTACGCGATAAGACCCTAGGGCTATTATAGCCGATCCCGCTACTAATAATGGCCTGGCAAACTTGGTTATAGATTTTAACGAACTACCGCTAGACTACTATAGTTATAACAACGCATTGGTTATAATCGATCGACTAATAAAGGCATCGTAGACTATTCTATATAAGAGAAGCGCTACTACCCGCGATATAGCGAAGATATACTACGAAGGCCTATACTAAGTATATAGCTTACTAAAGGAGATCATTAGCGACCAGGGACCGTAATTCTAAGCCGAATTTACCGACGAGCTATCCCAGATCCTTAGGATTGAAAGAAGCTAGTAATAGTAGGGCACTCCTAGACTGCTAGGCAAGTCGAGAACCTTAACTAGTATATTAACTAGCAGCTAAGGCCGTTAGCTACTTTCAAGATAACTAGTCTTGCGCGATCCTAGCCCTCAACGCTATCTAGATAGGCCTTCTATATAATAGTACTAGATTATAGCTATACGAGGTCTTATTCGGCTTCCTAATACTAATGCTATTTGACTAGGAATCCTGAATGTAGGATTTCGACAACCCTTAGGAGCAACTGAACTACGAATCGGCGTAAGAGGCGGCCCGCTAGATCCAAGGCTATATCGACTATACCCGATAGATAATTACGAAGGCCTAGGAGGAATAGGCGGCATAAGTAAATCGATACCGCTACGAGCTAGATTTCGACGTCGGCGATTATATAGTTATTGTCAAGTAGTCCCCCGAACTAACTAGCCGCCTAAGCGACAAGCTTTCCTTCCCCGTTATATAGCAATACTATAAGATCCTCGAGAAGACTACTACTAGGGCCTACCGGCTTGAGCTCCTAGAATCCTAGCGCGGATCGACTAAATTTATAGCCGACCAGCTACGGCAGTACCCGAACAACCTATTGCCGGGGCAAGCTGCCGAGAATCTGCCTAGCAAAGATATAGCGGGCTAAGAGAATAGGAGGTCAAAGGATCCTAGCTAGCTAGACCTATTACGGCAAGCTTCATACTAAGCCTAGTAGCGTAGCTAGGACCTAGACCTAGCTTAGTATCTAGCGTCGGACTTCTAGAACGCGCCGGCGGCCCTAAAGCGATTCTACGATGACTACCTAGACTAGGCTAGGCCCCCGATACGGCTCAACGAGTAGTTGCTAGCCGCGGCTGAGGACTAGTATATAGAACCTTACCCGGATGACGATAGGCTAGTAGCCGGGGGCCGGCGCCTATAGCGCTTGCAATAGAAGAAATGAGGCCCTAAACGATGATCGTATAGTCGGCTTAGCAATACGGCTTGGCGCTATTTCGACCTTTATAGCTGGAAAAGCTCGAGGCGAGCTTTTTTAGAGGGGGGGGTTATGACGGAGGGCATACCTAAGGCATACCTAAGGCGCACCTAGGGTTGGGGTTATAGGTATGCTTCCGCACTAGGAATAGCTTCCTAGCAGGGGGTTCCCCTTTTCCTACGCATCGCGTGGCCTATATTCCTACCTTTCCCTCTCTCCTCCTCAGCTTTCGATTAGCAGAATTGAGTAGTATTTGCCAGCGCCCTTGAGCCTCGCCTATATATTGCTCGCCTCTCACACTCTTCTAGTTGCTGGCAGTTGGCCTGGGGTCCACGGCCGAAGGCTAGTAGGTTAGTGTCGTCTGCAAAACCTACTATAGCCACCCCCAGGTGCTTTTCCTTTAAAGCCCTATATAGGGAAGCAATATAAAGGATAAAGAGGATCGGGGATAGTGGGGAGCCTTGTAGGACCCCGGCCTTGATTGGTATAGGCTCGGTAGCCTAGCGTCGAAAAAGAGGGTAGTCTCTCTGCCAGTTAGCCAGGCCTTGATCTACCGTACTAGCTATCCTAGGAAGCTATAGACTCGGAGGGTATCTAGTAGCCTTATATAGTTGACTATATCGAAGGCTCCAGATATATCTAGTTGTAGTAGGGAGGCGGTTGCTCGCTGCCTCTAAGCCTCTTGAACCTGGGCTAACTACTAGTCGGATAGCTAGTTCGGTGGACCTGCTTATCCTATTGCCCATCTACTTGTCGGGTAGCAGGCCATTCCGCTCTACAGCCTCGGCAACCCTCTTGGCTAGTATAGCCTCTAGAACCTTCCCTAGGATAGGTAAGAGGGCTATAGGCCTATAGCTTTTAGGGGTCCTATATATACCTAGGGGCTTCCCTGGCTTCGTTAGAACTACCGTTCTAGCCTTCTTGAACCTCTAGGGGTACCACTGCAATTCTAGGCACCTAGTGTAGAGAACTGCTAGGATCTTGAATAGTGGTTTCCCACAGGCCTTGATTAGGCCTATAGGTATTAGGTCTTCCCCCGGGGCCTTCCAAGGTTTGATTTTGGAGAGGGCCTTAGTTATATCCTCGATAGTAACCTTCTTCTAGACCTCGAATAGTTGCCGATCGAAGGCTTCGCCGAAGGTAGTATCGAGGATATTACTAAGGTTAGCCGGTAGGTTTGGAAAGAATCTAGCTGCTAGAGCCTTGGCCTTCTGGCTATAGGTTGTAAGGTCTGGCTGGCCAGGGCCTCTTTGAAGTGGGGGTAGTTTCGGTAGATCGTTAGGTAGGAAGCTTCTTGTACGAGCCCACCTTTCGAGCTTCCAAAGGAGGTTTGGATCCACTAATGCCTTTTATAGGGTGAACTTCCAGGCCCTTGCCTGGGCTGGCCGGATGGCTTTTGATCGCTCTCGTAGGCTCTGGTTAAGCCTTTGCCGGAGGTGGATACCTGGGGTTTGCTTGAAGGCCCTCTCGGCCCTCCTAGCCTCTCTAGTAGCCTGTTGGACCTCGTAGGTCCACCAGGGTGCCTGGAATCCCCTATTCGGCTTTCGAGGAGGGGTACTAGCCTTGGCTATCCTATATAGCTCTTCTACTAACCAGTCAAAGGCCTGGGATAGACCTTGTATTGTAGAGATTCTAGCTAGTAGACCCTGTAGCCCCCGGTCAGGTAGGCCGATAGCTATAGGGAGGACGGCGGCCTCGGCTTGCACCCTCTTTTTGTCCATCTTGGCCCAGTTCCAGCCCTAGGGGTTTAGGCCCTCTCTTTGAGGCCCTGGTCGACCTCAAGGACCTGCGGGTAGTGGTCGGATTTTCCCCGCTCTTCGATGCCGTAATAGGCAGTTCGTAGGCCTATAGAGGCCCAAAAGTGGTCGGTTGTGAAGGTCTCCCTCTTTAAGAACCTTGCGGCTCCCTGGTTATAGCTCTAGTAGTATATTAATAAGATATTATATGAGTATCTCGATAAGTTCTATTTAGCTTTATATGAGAATGTCCTTATCTATTCTAACGGCTCCCTCTCTAACTATAGGAAGAAAGTTAAAATAGTTATAAAGAGACTATAGCAAGTAGGCCTCTAAGTCGATATCGATAAGTGTAAATTCGAAGTAAGGAGTATTAAGTACCTAGGGTTTATTATAGAAGCTGGAAAGGGAATCTACGTTAACCTAGAGAAGATTAAAGCGGTTAAGTAGTAGGAATGCCTAAAGTCTATTAAAGGAGTCTATAGGTTTATTAGGTTCGCGAACTACTACTAAGAGTTTATTCTAAACTTCTTAATAGTAGCGATGCCCTCAACTACCCTTACTAAGAAGAGAGTCCCCTTTATCTAGTTACTCTAATATAAAGAAGGCTTTAAGCAACTTAAAACTCTTTTTATTAATGCCCCTATCCTAGCCTAATAGGACCTAGACTAGAAGATATAGTGGAAATAGACTCCTTAGGGTATACAATTAGAGGAGCACTATCTTAGTATAATAACAAGGGAATTTTACAACTAGTAGCCTTCTTTTAAAGAAGAATAATATACTATAGTGCAACTACCTTATATATAATAAGGAGCTCCTAGCCATTATACAATGCTTGAATAATAGGATATAGAGCTATAGAGTATACCGTCCTTCGAGATCTAGAGAGACTATAAGAACCTCGAATACTTTTAGAAGAAATGATAGCTAAGTAAGAAATAGGTCCGTTAGGTAGATCCTCGCCTATTATAACTTAAAGCTAAGATACTAGCCTAGTATAGAGGTAGTAGTCTCTAATACCCTCTCGAGGAGAGAATAGGATATACTAGTAGATAGATTTGACAAGCGCCTAGTAGGGCATTACTTCTAGTTATTAAAGGTTTAGAGGGGCTATATCTCTATATATCGAGCCTAAGTCAAAAATCTCCTAGATATAGTATTAGTAGGAGAATTAGAGTCCCCCTCTAGTTAGCTAGAGGCAAAAGGCAATATAAGATTTATATAGTGACTAGGATAGAGAGGGCAACGATAATGCTAATAGGTTAGACCTACCGAGAGAGCCTATTCGCTAAAGGCCTGCTTAAGGACCTCTAGAATTAACGATTAGAGTAAAAATAACTAGTATTAACTAATTCAATAAATAGTTAGAAATAGCGAAAGGCAACTACCCTCGTAGTAGGGACTGCCTATCTCAATTTCTAAGTATTCGATCGATAAAGGAAAATAGTTCTATTAGAGGGGACGGATTTAGGTCCTATTCCTCGAAATACTATATACTTGAATTATCTAAGAGATATACGACTCGGCTCTTTCTAGTTATCTAGGTAGAGACCTTACTAAACTATTAATTGCCTATAACTTTATTTGGCCTAGCCTTAGCCAAGATATCTAGAAGTTCCTCTAGAACTACGACGTTTATAGAAGGATAGCGATAGAGAGAGAAGCGAAGAGGCTTGCTAAAGCTATTACCTATCCTTAATAAATCTAGAGCGAAATTTCGATAGATTTTATTACTAGACTGCCCCTATCTGTCAGGGCTAGGCCTAGGATATCGTAGCTGAAGTGAAGGGGTACAAGCAAGGCAGTAGCTATCACTGAGCACCGTAGACGCAGAGGTAGGGGTCAGGAAGGAATCACATTGAACTCTGCCTCCCTTTCTCCTTCGGTTGCCCCATGCCCCTCTTATGGCCTGTCGACTAGCCTTGCCCTCCTATATCCTACGGCTCTGAAACAGCTATGCAACACTATTCAGACGCTGCGTACGCGCCTGCAACAGATGTGAAACCTAATGATGTGTCACCCCCTGTGCGCCACGTGGACGGGGCGTACTAGCCACCCGGCGCCGATCCGTCCCTACTTCCTCGGCAGGTGGGCCCCGGAACCCCGGACCCCTTTCCATATCCTGACACTATCTAGCCCTAAATAGGCGGATATAATTGTAGTTATTACTAACCGCTTATCGAAGAGCGTAATATTCAAGGCAATAGCGTTGACATTAACCAAAGTAGTAGCTAGATAGCTACTTAGATGCCTGATTTAGTATTATAGTCTCCCTTTAGCGCTTGTCTTAGATAGAGGCCCTTAGTTTATTAGTCTTATATAGAAACGGATTTACAAGCTCCTTAAGATTACCCGGCGGCTATCAATAGCCTTCTACCTAGAAACTAATAGCGTAAACGCAACTAGCTAACTAGGTGCTGGAGTATTACCTTTGCTACTATACGATATACTAGTAAGATAACTAGGTAGACCTATTGCCTATAGTAATATTAGCTATCAACAACCGAGCTACAATATCGATAGGAATTAGCCCCTTTTTCCTCATATATAGCTACGATATAGATCTTTATAACCTATCTAGAGGGCGGGAAGCACTATAGATTATAGAAAGGTCTCTAGTAGCCTGTAGAGAAGCTTTCGTCGCTAAGCTTACAGAGGCAATAGAAGTGGTATAAGCCGCGATAGCTACTATATAGGAGTAGTAGGAAGAGTATATAAACCAAGACCGGCAAGTAGCTGAATAGTTCTATATAGGGGATAAGGTCTAGCTTCGCCTAAGGAACGTCAAGACTAGCTAGCCTTTAAAGAAGCTCGACTAGCTTAACGCCAAGTATATAGTCAGAACTAATTAGTTCCTATACCTACTACCTAGATATACTACTAGGCATTTATAATATCTTCTACGTTGTATAGTTGAAGAGAGCTAGCGATAACCTACTACTATTATAGAGGCAGGATGACACCTAACCTCTAGCAATTTTACTAGAAGATAGCCTATATAGCGAAAAGGAGTAGCAAGTCGAAGAAATCCTCTAGGCCAAGACAATAAGAGCTAGAACTAGAGTACAAGTCAAATGGGTAGGCTATATATAGCCTATTAGGAACCCTTAAGCGCTTTCCTGGAAATAGAAGTATTGGATAGATTTGAGGCACCTACGGGAAGATAACGGGAAACGACGCCTCTTCGGAAGGGAGAGGAGGGGGGTAATGTAATGGCTAAGCCCTAGGCAGGCCTCGGCCACCCTTGGCCAACCCTAACCCTTATACGCGCCCCTGCCCCTAAACGTCAACACTAACATCGTAGGCAGCGACCCCATCGTGCCTGCCCCTTTCGGGTTGTTGCCTTCCTCTAATTAGACAGAGGCTACGTAATCCATTTTTCTATGTCTTTCCTCTTCTCCTTCGTTCCCTTCTCTTCTTCTTCTTTCTCTTTTCTCCAAGATTGGATGTACTCGTAGAGTCGTCACCAAATAGTTGCGATACACTCTTGGGACCGTTACATCGAGAATCGTTCTATACCAGCCGGTTGCCGAATCCCAAGTCCTGATAGTTTGATCTTCTAACCCCGATACGAGCTCCCTTCTCTCGGGCGACCAAGACATCGAAAAGACAGACTTATTATAGCCCTTAAGCGTTGCGTATACTAGGTAGTCGCTAGGTTCTAGATCTCGATTGGCCCGTCGCGCGATCCCGATGCAAGCCGGGCTCCATCGGGCGACCACGCTACTGACAAGACTAAGCATCCATGGCTCTCAAGGGTTGCTATATACTAGCCGGTTGCCGGATTCCACATCTTGATAGTCCTGTCAGACGATCCGACGCAAGCTGGGCTCTATCGGGCGACCAGGCTAGCGAGAAGACCGGTCCGCTATGGCCCTCGAGAGTCGCTCTACACTAGCCTGTCGCCGGATCCCAGATCTTAACGGTGTTATCAGCTGACGCAGACGCGAGCGGTACGAGGTCCGAGTCGGCCGAGTGCACGACGCCAGCCGCCTCCCGATCTCTCTCACCTTTACGATGTCAAACGATTGAAGACGGACGACAGAGGGCCGGAGGTGAAGCCTTCTTGGACGGTGGCGTCAGGGCAGAGCTGCTACGTCAAGAAACCAAGAATTTTCGACTATGTCGGTGAACTGGACCTCGAGAGACGAATCCTCCGCGAAGTTGAGACGTGCGAAATCCTCAGAGAACATCATCATCCAAACGTCGCCGCCTACTATGGCGTTCAAGAAACCCGCGGACGAGTATCGGGCCTCTGTTTCAAGAGATACGTCACGACATTGAGTGACAAATTCAATCCTCAACATTTGAATAAATCCGCCTTTTTGCTCAGCGGACGGCCACTTGTTGACGATGGGATGAAGGCGCAGCTGGACAGGATATTGGTGGTATCCGACACCTTCATTCGCTTGGCCTGGTCCATAACGACATTACGCCCGCTAACTAACATCATGCTGGAGGAGGACGGCACAAGGGTCATCATTGACTTCGACAGTTGCCGGCATGTTGGGGAGTTGCTTCGTGGACACGGATACCAAAAGGACGTATGGATGGCACGACCCCGACGTGACGATTGCATCGGAGAAGAACGACCTCGACGCCTTTGCCGAGTTGCGGACCTGGCTCTTCGGATCATCGGTCGATGAATTCTTGTTCAAGTAATAGGTGTCTCGGACTTGACAGGATGGAGGAAACGGCTGGAGTACCTGTTTTGGGGAGAAGGGGGAAAAAGGCGGGTTGTTGGGGAGGTTTAAGGATATAAGCAGAATAGCTGGGAACCTGTTGCGTAGTTGAACTGCCATGAGAAGCTTTGACGGTTCCACCAGAGGAACTGGATTGTCTAGGAACCCCCACAACAAAGTTCAATATGCCACAATCTCTACCCCTACGGATCTCTGCTGAAGGAGAATCCCGTTCTGGTGCTACGCTTGTGTTGACGTCAACGAGAATGTGGCGCGCAGTGAGTTTTACAGCCAATGACGGACTGCCGAGACACTTCAAGTTGAATGAGTCTCTGCACATCAGCAGTGCACCGGGCGAATCTACCATACCAATATCATACAATTCAGAGTCATCCTCCGCAAAGACGAAAACACGTAAATACGTCAGCCTCGGATCCCGGTCCGCGAGTGAGAGACTGCATTAACACGATTAGGGTTCCTGGACCCGACCATGCCACAAGAATCAGTGCCCACTGCGACTGCCGAACCCGACGTTGGCCTTATCTTCGACCTCTCTCCCCTCGCCTTACTCGTCCTATCACTGGCATGGCGGATTACGAGGGCCTTGTCTCGCTTCCTGAGAGAATGGCGCGTTGCTGCGGATGACTACGTGGGCCAGGAATTGCTCCGTTTCGTTGCAACACAAATGCGCCCGTCGCGACCAGAACAGCTCGCCCAGCTTACGGCCACCATCGACGATGCCGTCGCTGCGCGCCCCGAGCGCGCCACGAAAGCCAGCAGCACAAGATACGCCGTCTGGAGAGCCCGCGTGATCCCCATCTTCAACAGCGATGAGCTGCTATCAATAGTCCTCGAGTGGCACGAGGCCCCCCCGAGTCATTTGGAGGATGAGCTGGTTAAGCCGGACCTCTCGACGGACGAGGCCTTCTACATCCTCGTTCAGGCTGTGGAGGACTATGCCATATTTCTCCTTAACACTGAGGGTCATATCGCTACATGGAACACCGCTGGGGAACTACTCAATGGCTATAAGCGGGATAATATCATCGGCAAGCCAATTTTCCATCTTCTACGGCAAACAGGATCTTGACATCAAGAAGCCCGAGATGGAACTCGAGATCTGTATGTGTGAGGGTCGCATCGAGAACGAGGGATGGCGGTATAGGAAGGACGGCAGCCGCTTTTGGGCCAATATTATTATCACCGCCGTCTATAAGGACGGAGTGCATATAGGTTTTGGCAAGGTCATGCGAGATCTGACGGACGTAAGTTGGTCGAGTCCCGTCTGATTGCTGCCTACGAGGAGAGCGAGAAGCTCAAGTCGGATTTCTTGGCCGACAAGAGCCACGAGATCCGCGCGCCTATGCTTAGCATCTTGTCGGTATGCATCCTGCTCCTCGACACACCGCTTGTCGCGAGGCAGCGTGACCCCGTCAGCATTATGGACGAGTCGGGACAGGTCCTGCTGCAGGTCGCGGGAGCTATACGGGGCGCGGCAGGTAGCGGCAAGGCCGTACCTAGGGACAGGGAGCCTCCACTCGGGATCTGGAGTCAAATGGCCTACCGGTGATGTGACTAACAGTCGAAGGACATTTATAAGGCTCGCTGCTGGCCGCATCACGGGTACCGCCGCTGGATAGATGCAGGATATGGGGCAACTTTTTTCAGTTGGCTGAGAATGGGTCCTTGCCTCCAAAAATGGCTTTAGCAAAGGCAGGGATGTCCTCGCCTAGATCCCTGTAAGACCTGGACAGGTCGAGAAGCTTGTGCTCTAGAAACGGCGATGTTTCAATGCTAGTGGGTCTGGTGACTTCAATTCATGCTCCCAATCCGGCAATCCAAAATGGCTCTAGTAAAGGCAGGGATGTCCTTGCCAAGATCCTAGTAGGACTGGAGCCGTTTGTTCCAGCCAAGTAGCTGATTCGTAGGAACGGTCGTTGGCGCCAGGACCAGGACCCTACTATAGGAGGTCCCGTAGTAGGTTCGCATCACCCTCTAGGTAACCCGGCCCGCATTTTCCATATTCCGTCAGGCATTTATAGTAAGGCGTAAGCAGTAGTTATCACGAATTCATTCTGGAATGGGAAATCCTATCTATCCGTCCGCCAATTTCGGCCTCTCCTCCTCTTTGCTACCCCACTAAATGAGGTGTCTAGAGTGACTGCTTGCTGCTCACTGATACTCGATTAGCTATCCTGCTCGCTAGCAGAAGCGGAGTAGGCACCCGACTGCATCAGGTTTCCTAATTCCTGGGAAAGCCCGGTCGACTTAGAAAGTGGTAGGACATTAAAGTCCAAATTTGACGGCAACTGATCGATGGCTGAGTAGATGTTCTCGAAATGCTTGGGCATCTATATGTCGTAGACATTCTTCGTAAATCGATATGCCGTCCATTTGTCCTTTCCGTCGAGCGTAGTGAAAGAGAATTCATAGATCGGGTGCCGGTAGTACTTGATATCTTTCCCCGTTATCACCGGTAGTGGCCGTAGATCCGTACCGACTAGTGGTCGTGCGAGACGGAGAAGGCAAGGATCTTCCGGTTGATCTTATCCTCGCGTTTAATAGCACGGAAGAGCTCGATAATGCCCCGTACCGTAAGGGTCATACTATAGGCGTTCTGCCGGTCTGCGATGTCGAGTGCCGCTGCGCTACACTTCACCTCGCAAGTCAGGAACGGAAGTATATATAGTACGTAGCTATAAAGAAAGACGGGTCCCCGGCGACGAAGTCGCTAATGAACGGCGACAGCTTGGCGAGTTTGTCCTTAGTGAATGCGTCTCGTCTGAACCCAACGGAGTAGTTAGGCTGTAGACGGGTGCCGGTTAGATGGATCGAGTTGTTCCACCCTTCGTTGACGCTCTCGATAAGATGTTTGAGGTGGCTGGCACTATACGTATAAAGGATTTCCGCTGGTGGAACAATTAACGGCGTGATATCCCGGATGACTCTTGTCTCGTTCCTATCTTCTACTTTCCGGTAGCTTGATTCGAAGATATCGGAACGAAGTAAGGAATCCTGAGGCTCCGCCTACGCTATCTTAAGCAATGTCTAATATAAAGTCTTGCTCTCGTCGATGATCCCTAGTTCAGACTTGTCTATAAAGCTGCCTTTGGTCTTAAGCAGCGTCTTATAGCGTGGGTCTCGGTATAATGCACTCTTCTCCTCCCTCGCCTTCTGGTCGCTAGGCGTCGTAGATGTCGTAGAGTTCGATCGCTTCCGGGATAGATTAGACGAGGATTTCTTCTACGTAAGTAGATGATCTATGGTAAAATCCGTCTCTAAGGTCTCTTCCGGCTAGTCCTGCTCCTCTAGCTAGCGCCCTTCCTTTACCTAGAAAGCAACTAGGTTACTATGTTTATAGACGCCGCTACTAATCGCTAGCTCGCTAGATGCGTCTTCTATAGGGCGTATAGGAGATGTCCGCTATCGCTTTGGGTTTGGGTTTGGGTCTAGGTCTGGGTCTGGGTCTCGCTCGAGTGCGTGTTCGGTTGAGTGCTTGCGCCTGCAACCTCTGCTCTGGACAGGCGCCGGTTATTCCTATAGATCCCATGACCCAACTTAGCTTGTGAACTATATAATAAAAATAGAGGGCATACTTGTGGGGTCGGCGTCTCGCTGGGTGTAGTTGGACGTAGGCGATTGCGTTCGGCGTACCTGGTTGCGCGCTTCCGCGAACTGCCTTTACGCGGCCGGGTGCCCTAGGGTCGATTTCCTGCAAGCGTCAGCGGGAGATGTCGTTTGGTGCTGCGAAGAATAAGTACCTTGATAGTTTGACGCCGGTAATGGGAGCGCCCTTTGGGCTGCTGTTTGAGCTCGAGTGTAGGCTATGACGATGAGAATGGGGAGGAGAGGGAGGTCCTGGTTATATGTCCGGGAAGAGTCTCGAGATGGAGTGACGTACGAGGAATGGATAGCTACGAGCGTGTAGGAACGGGATCCACTCCAATGGAGGGACCACGGTTCGCACTCGCCTACGCCGACTGACTAATAGGGAGGTGAGCCCGACCACCCCATCGACCTATACCCTAGCCGCCGCCCAGAGCTGCAAAGCCCAACCTCATGCAACGAACATCTAATTCCAGACAAGCCTTATAACTCATTGGCAAGGTGCAACCAAGTTAAGAGGGGAGCGCTGTGCCACAAATTGCGCCTCCTGCATGTCCCGGGGTGGTTGGCTTAATTTGTGACATAGGGCCTGTTCTGGTGTTGGCAGTTGGTTGCAATCCTCGAGGCACTGGATTGGATGTCCGCGTCCGTACGCAATGCGCAGACAGCAGCAGCCACATGGCTGGACATTAGAAGCCGCAACCCAGGACTCGCACGTCCTTGGTTCTCTTCTCCAAACAACCGCAACAGCGACGCACTCTCAATAGCGACTCACTCTCGCAATATACTTCACCTACCACTATAGGCACTATTCACCATCATGATAAACGGTCAAATGGACGACCTGAGGCAGGTGTTGCTCCGCCACGAACGGTTTTCCTGGCAGGACTATAGGCCGCAGTCACCCGCGGACAAGCTGCTTTTGTTACGAGTGATGGGCTCAAAATGTAGGGAAATTGGGGATGTGTTGTATTGAGGTGTGTTGAGTTGTTGGTTGTAAGGTTGAAGTTGTGGAAGAAGTGGAAAATGGGGGCAATGGCTGCTTAATAGCCATTGCGGCAACAAAGGCAGGCAAAGCGGTCTTGTAAGTGTGGGAGGTCAAAGACCTCTTTGCAACAGCTTTCTCATGCACGACAATACTGGATTGAGTTCTGCGACGACTGCTCGATTTCCAACCCGGTGACAGGGTTCAAGAACTGTTTGCAACATGAGGCCGGGTCCCTGGACATTGCCGAGTTGTTGCTGCACCACGACGCGAGCATCGTCGACCGCAACGATGACAACGGCCGCACCGCGCTCTACCTGGCTAGCTCGCAAGGCAATATCATCATGGTCAGCAAGCTGATCTTGGCTGACGCCGACGTGACGGCGAGGAGCAACGACGGCTCTATGCCACGACCTGGCTGCGCAACATGGCGTCATCAAGGTTACCAGGCTGCTGTTGGATAAGGATGCTTCAAACGACAGCCGGGACAACAACAACCAGAACCCCGGAGACGACCGCGCGGAGGAACGGTCACTCGAACATCGTCCAACTCTTGCGTACTTATCCTGACCCGGATCAAGTGGTGAGCACCAAGACGGCTCAGCCAAACGAATCTCAGCGAACTCTGAGCGAAATGTTCCGCAGGTTTGCCTGGCCTTCGATCTACGGAAAACTGCCGCGTTCGACGTATGAGCATGTTCGAGATACTGTATGCATCTCATCAGAAACTCAAGGGGACTAGGGAAAGCAAAGAGGTCTGATGGATCCACATACCTGCCAACAGTCCAGCAAGGTCACGAAATGTTAGAAAAAATTTGCCAGACCACTATCGGCACAACCATCGGGATGTTTCCCGGCGCCATCAAGGAGGAGACGGAGCTCCTCACCCGCGTCGACGATGACATCGGCGAGATTGCCATGATCAAGCGCCTGCTACAGGACCAGGACGATGTCTGCGTCTTGATGCGGGCGAATGTGCACCATGTATAGACCCACGGACAAGGGGTTCAACAACATGCATTCTCGAGAGTCGTAGAATACGATTGGCGGTTAGAGAGGCTGGAAGAGAATGCTGCGAGGGTCAGGAGTTCGGTAGCCGCCTCCCTTATTTATCAGTGCCTATCATGGTGTTCTCCCCTCACGGGCCGACCATTGAAAGAGAGAGAGGAGAGCGAGGCGCTGAGCGGTTTGGAGATAGGATTGGGGGGGTGTTGTGAAACTAACACGTGGGAATATTGGGGTCCAACTGACGAACGCTAATAGCTAGCAGAGAAGAAGCTGTTGACGGTTATCCGGGAGGTAATTCATCTTCATCCGTGATGTTCTCTCGGATTGTAAACATCAGTCTTCTGTGCACCGTCCACCATTTCCGCTCACCCCGGCACATCAATCGCATAAGGATATCTCCCCTTCCACCGATCCCACCACCCCGTCCGGTGCCATGCCGCCGGCTCTGCATCCTCTCTAGGCACACCGCCTGATTATTCCTCCTCCTGCCCCCCAATATCAGGACACTGACACCGGCACCCAATAGCACCCTCGCTCTCCGCCGAATACTCGCCCTCCCCGAGCGCTTCGTTCCCCGGCAGCTGGCCCCCTGGCGCGTTCCCGGGACATTGAAAAAAAGGTTCGTGATGATAGCCAAAATCCGAAAAATGATGCAGCTTCCCTGGTGGGAGCAGCAGGTGAACAGCCAAGCTGTGAACGGGCGCGTCCCCCCATCGCTCGTGGTAAAACCCCCCTTGCCTGTCCAGATGCCGGAAGAGCGACTGGTACGCGTCGCCGCGAAAGAAATCGAGGTCGGCAATCTCAAAGTTGCTCCAGTAGTGGCACAGGTTCCAGCGCTCGCCGGAGCGCGAGTAGTGCGCCTGGCCGAGGGAGCCGAGGAGCTTGCGGACGGGATAGGGGCGGAGGTACCATGGTGGGGTGTCGAGCAGGGCGTTCCAAGCTGGGGCGGCGGGGAGGTCGTTCTGCAGACGGAAGTCGTCGACGGCGCGGAAGAGCGAGGGGCATGTGTTGGGCTCTTCCCAGAGGGCGATGGTGAAGCCGTAAGACTTGTTGTGGCGTGACATTTCCACGAAGGGATCGTAGGTGATGGCGCAGGTGTAGCGCACGCCCGGCTCGAGCCGCCAGTACCATTTGAAGGGCCGCAGGGCGGGAAGGGTGTAGAAGGGGCCCGAGTAGAAGCGGCACATGTGGTGGTACGACTCTTTGCCGCCGTTGTAGACGCCGGAGGCACCTTGGTGGGCTATGGATTTCTGGGCGAGATCGGGGTTGATGAAAGGCGGGTAGGACCAGTCTTTGGCGGGGACGAGGTCGAAGATGGCACGGCCGCTTACGGAGGCGTTGAGCTCGCGGATGAAGTTGGGGTCCCAGGGTTCGTTGTTGAGGAACACGACGGGTAGTGGTACCATTGGTTGAACTGGGCTTCGATGTTCTGGATGGTCTTGCGGGCCTCGTCGAGCTCAGAGTTTCGGGCGAGCATGACGAAGACGGCGCTCTCACGGGGCTGCTTTGCTGCAACCCGAGGGTCCTGGCATTGTCGCGAGAAGGGGCCATCAAGGTTATGGGGAGGGCGTGGGACGCTGTGGATGGAGGCGTGGATGAGGACCTCAATGAGCCAGAAGAACAGAAGAAGAACGATGATTTTGACAAGACGGGTCTGGCGTCTCGTTCGCCGGAAAATCGGGGCAGCCAGCGCGGGCAGTAGCCTCATTATGGATGCATTCTGAGGATGGCGGAGGAGGCGCAAATCGCTTGGCCAGATCCGAGGAGGAGCCGAGCCCTATTATAAGCCTGCCAGTCGAGGACCCACCGAGGCTGACCTGGTAAGCCGCCAAGCCCCTGAGAGATGCGCCGCGCGGCATCTGATCTTGGCATCAGACGGGGGGGCTTTCAGGGGCAAGTACCGGCTCCTGGGCCCCGGTCTGATTGCCGAATTTCTCCCCCTCCACTCCAGACCAGATCTCTGGATGACGTCGGCCAAGGGCAGGGCGACCAACATGACAATGGCAAAATTACCGAAACACCACCCCGAACCGGCAGCCTTGGCTGGGGCTCCTGAATGGCGATGACCAACGCCTGCGCCGATGCAGCGCACCAGGTTGTACGATGCCCAAGCTGTGACATACGCGTAAGGGTTCAGGTCGTGATGACGGTCTGCAGAGCTGTGGAGAAGCCTTGCTAAATAGGTTCTGGGATTGCACCCTTGGTAGGCCACGGTGAAGATGCTCGATGTCGTGGCGCCCGTGATGATCTGCAGGACAAAAGGAGTAGCAATGTGGTTCACGAAGGAGGTCAGAACGGTCTGTACCTCAACGTCTGTCTCGAAGGGCTGGCTTGACTTACCATGAGTTGATTAAGGGCGACACCACAAGCAGCAGTCCCCGAGGCGCTGATAGCAATTAGCGTACTGATCCCAGCGAACCGTGCTTAATCAATACTAGTAGGAAAGCCGGAGGTGCCATGCCCTCGACGGTAGCCGCCTTCTCGTCAGTGCCAAGCCGAAAATTTTTTTGAGAGTCCAGTCGAGGAATTTTGCCTGCACCACATAGCTGCATCAGCCTTGAGCACGAAGGAGGATGACTGGAACTTGCCCATGCCGTATGAAACAATTGCTCCTCCAACGCCCAAAGACAAATACATCAGCCCGGCTTGGAGGAAATCCAGCTGGTAGATCTCAATGCACTGAGCTGCAAGTGACCACTGCAGCACCATCTTGACCGTATACATGATGGAGCCAATCAAAATCACCGTCAGATTCCCATTTTTGAAGAGCATGGGAATGCAGTTGAATTGGGTTTGGAAATGGCAGCTCCTCCTCCTTCCTCCTAGCATCTCTGCAACCTGCTTGCCAATTCTCGTTGGATTTCTCGTGAGGGAGTCGAAATGCTCTTGTGGATGCCTATAGCAGGGATGCTGCCGTTCCAACGACCTTCCGTTGAGTCTCTGGCAGAAGGAGAACCACAAGTACGAGATATGCGCCCGTGAGGACGACGAGGAACCAGAAGGCCCACCGCCATCCCAACTTCTCTGCTAGAACACCGGCAATGACAGGACCAAAGCTAGGTGCGGCTCCGACACTGGCGCGTGATAGTCTCCAATGTCTCGGACGATATGCTTGAGAGTGGACTCACAAGAAGACCAAAGTCTCGACATAACCCCTCGTTCAGCAACGGTAATGAGAGCATCCACCACAATCCCATAGGCGTCGCCATAGAGTCCCGAAGAATCCGTCAGTGTAATCCACCGCCGGCCCTTTTCAGCGGGCTCAGTTGCAAGGACAATCACGTAGTAGTACATACCAGAAGCTTCAACAATCTGCACCATCCTCAACACAAATAGCGACGGATAAGAATGCTGCAGCGCCAACCCTATATTCGGCGCCACAACCAGTACAAACATGAGTATGTACGCCGGCCTGCGGCCGCCCTGGTCTGCCAGGTCTCCCATAAACGCTGGCGCGATGGTTGCCAACGATCCGGTAGGACGTGGCCGTTAGGTTGATGACCGCCACCGAATACCCCGAGCTCGTCGGCCATGGGCACGAGAGCTGGGAAGTAGATGCAGCTGCTGAGGTGGAGAACATGACGCCGAACGAGGCGACCAAGGAGATCCCTTTCTTTTCGGCGTGGGTGGACATTGAAAAGGCCGGTTTTGGGGGAGGGGTGACTGGTTGGGTTCTTGGAATACCTGAAGGGAGAGATTTCCTTGACGACACGAGTTTGGGTTGCTATCAGCGCTTTTTCAGGCACCTGGCTGAGAAGGATTTGGGTGGTGCATCGGATGAGGAGCTGGCATCACCACTTGGGCAACTTTTGGGCGATTTGCGGGGGGTCAAAGAGAAGATCAAGGGGAGTAGGCACCTTCGCCTGGAGGTTAACCGATGGGACTGGTCAACCCGAAATGGGAAAGCTGTATAGAGAGTGTTGAACATCACAGTGAAGAGCAATATGTTCTATTCTATGTCAACATTACTCGATGAAAACGTTGATTGACTTGTGTCCCTGTGTGACCTAACAAGCAAGATTATTATAAGGAAGCCTCTCACCTTGACATAGCAAACCCGGGCTGGTGACACTGAGCAATGAAACCCTCCATACATACCCTAGGCACGCCGATAGACACGTCCAAATCCACAGCCAAGCTAGTTACATCCACCGTAGATCGAACATCCACCAGGCGCTCTCGAGACCTAGATACACATACGCCCGGCTCGCCGCGAGCGACATAAGAGAACGAAGAGGAAACGCGAACTAGGTAGCATCATCCGCAAGACAGAACCTTCTATACTCCTCTTCAGGGGGGCTGTGCCTCGACCGTACTACAGCGAATCCCTATCCTGAGCAAGTGAACGCAATACCGACATATCCTGGATATGCCAATGCCCACCACTCGACAAAGAAAAAAAGAAGAAGGAAAAAAGAGCAGACGAGTCGGGGTCGCCGTCATCACCTCGCCCCGGCCCACACCTCCGTCTCGATGGCGGCGCGGTTCAGCTGCCGCCAGCGAACCGCCATCTCGGCCTTACTGTCCGGGTCGAGCAGCAGGGCCAGGTGTGGGGTGAAAAGCCCGCCCTCTCGGTTGATACGACAGCCGACCTGCAGTTGCTTGGCGGAGGTGCCGAGGGGCCCAAGGAGGACGAGGTAATTCGCTCGGGCCAGGTTGAGACCCTCGGCGATGATGCCGACGGTGGTGACCAGCACCCGGGGGGCGGGGTGCGTCGCGTTCGCGCCGCAGCTGGTCGGGGGGACAGTGACGAAGGGCTCTATGGCGGCCAGGCGGTTGGCCGCGCTGATGCCGCGATCGATCATCTGGACGAGTATGTCGAAGGTGTTGGCGATCCACAAAACGCTAGGTGGGCGACAAAGGGAGAGCCGGAGTAGACGAGCATCTGGCGACGAGTCCGTCAGCGGCGAGCCGCTTAAGCAAGCAAGCCGTTGTCGAGCCTCATCATCAGGCGCCTACGCGCCGACGGCCGCCTCGTTTGGTCGGCAACCGACATTCCCTGCAGCAGTTCGACTGCCGTGTAGCCACTCGAGAGCCATCACGCCAGGGACCACATATCGGCGAGCGGCCGTGCTGCATCTCGCTGGCGGGAAACACCTTATCCGAAGCTAACGTACATTATAAGCGAGTGGATCATATAAGAGAGCAGATCACTTCAAGTTCCATACATAACCCTAAAAACGCAACTGCATCAAAATATCACTAACCTTCTAATAAATCTCTTTCTAATTTTGAAGTCGCATTCTTGATACTTGGCATTAAATAGAAGCAGAACTTTTACTAACTGAACTGGTTTTTCGTTAGGGAGTGGTTTGCTTCAAGTTTCATTGCTAGAATCAAGGCTAACTCGGCTTTGGCATTTGTCTACTTACTCGAGTATATTACACAAAGCTCTCTCTTAGTTCGTAATGACCGAAGAAGCTGATTTTGAAGTTATAGAGGTTTTCATTAAGGTTTGGTAATTTTATCGCAGTTTTGTTTTCGGGGTTGTGTATGGAACTTGAAGTGATCCGCTCGCTTATATGATCCACTCGCTTATAATGTACGTTACCCGAACCGTCGACGATGGTTCACTTCAAAGAAGGTTTAGGGGGAAGATGGCGAAGATAGCCATTCCGATGATGGCGTCTCCGATCGTTCCGCCATCTCTTTCTTCCGGTCGTACTAGATGCCGACGAATTTAAACACGTCCGGAGTAGTGGGTAGGGTAGTTGGAGGGCTGCAACAGCCTATGAACACCATCTCCGAGAGGCCCTCAGCTTCAGGTAACCGTTGCCGAGGAACTTGAATAATAGCTTATATTTCCTATCGTGACCTTTCACCTTGATAGCTTTCCAGCTCGCACGTTTTGGAGGGCGAAACGGCCAAACTCGAAGGATATCTCCGAATCGAGATACAAAAAGCCGTATAATATATCGACCTTGCTACCGGGTTTCGTCTCTAGGCAGGCATCGCCTTCGTCGTTATAGGTGTAAAAGTCGACTCTCTTGGTTAAATAGATATCGGAATAGAAATGGTCGACGTAGTCGCTATAGAATAGTTTGAAGGTTTGACCTACTAGCGAGCCGATAGGGATCGTCTTGCCTTTTTTCCTAGCCCTTTAGAGAGATTTATACGCGGCGCGAACTCTTTCCTTGGCCTTCTCCATCTCTCGCTCTTTTTCTTTCCCTAGCTGCCACTCCCTCTTCTACTCCCTCTCCCGCTCCCTCTCCCGTAGTTTTTCTCGCTTCCTTTCTATGTACTATGCTTTCAGCTCGTAGTAGTAATGGGCGTCCGATCCGTCGTACGATCTCTCCTCCTCGTCCTCGTCGTCCTTATCCTCGTCGTCGTCCTCCTCCTTATCCTCCTTATCTCCTCCTTTATCCTCTTCCTCCTCTATCCTTATCCTCCTCCTCCTCCTCCTCTTCTAGTCCTCCCCTTCCTTATTCAGCTGTCTAACATCGTCTCTCTTATATTTCTTGCTATCTTCTAGCTCTAAGAGAAATGCGCGGGCTCGGAGGTACCACGATCTCTCAGACTCGACTTCCTCCTCCTCCTCTCCTCCCTCCTCCTCATTCAGCTGGTTGGCATATCTCTCTCCTGCTCCCTATCATTTCTAGCTCTAAGAGAAGTGCGCGGGCTCGAAGGTACTACGATCTCTTAGACTCGACTTCCTCCTCCTCCTCCTCCTCCTCCTCCTCTCTCTCTTCTTCTTCCTTATTTAGTTGGTCGGCAGTATCTCTCTCCTGCTCCCATATTATTTCTAGCTTGGAGAGATCCTTATCAAAATCTAGGGCATCAACTTCCCTATCTCTCTTCTAGCTAAATGCGAGAGTCTCGACGGTACTACGATAGGAGACTGCTCTATCTCTCCGCGCGCGACGAGGCTTCTCAACGCACGAAAGCCGTTGCTCGTAGGGGTCGGCCTGCTTCGAATATTTACGTATATTTTCGACATACATAATAAGAGATGGCTCTTGTTGATTGTTGTTTTAAAGTAGTGATGAGGCGTTAAGAAGGATGCTTTGTTTGAAGTTAGTTGCGTGCTGCTACTAAAGCTGAACGGTAGCGCCAAAGCGTCAGCTAGTATAAAGTTGGTCAGGTGGCTTAATTTTCCGCTGACTAATTTGGGCTATAGCATAGTGTAGCTGGGTGGCTTGGCGCATGCATGATAGCCATTTCAACCTGCCTATAAACGCCGCCGTCGTAAGAGCTACGGCCGCTACTTTAGATGAAGGGGCGAGAATTCTAACCTAGTGCGCTCTTAGAGAGGAGTTGCGAGATATACTCTACTCTAGTTATCTTTTAGACCGGAGTTCCTAGACTTTTATAATACCAGCTATAGAATGTCTAAGGAAGAGGCAGATGGTTTTGTAAATAGATTGGATATAGTTAAAGATGCTCGAGGCGTACCGTCGTTAAGGAAGTATTTCAGGCCCGATAATAGCGTTTATTGTAGAGGCTAAGTGGGTATCTAAGTCTAAGATAGAGGTAGCAGAGTCTCTAATCTTAGTGATGCTAAGGGAAGACGTGTCTAAGATGAGCAAGATAGGAGATAGCGAAGGACCGAAGTAGAATAGATCAGTATCTAAAACTTGAGCCTAGAAGCTGAGTCCGATTAGAAGGCCATCTATAATATAGAGGACTAATCGCTTGTACTATACCAATATATCGAATATATTAAGAAGTATATAGTAAGTACCTCGAGATGCTACTATACTAAAGTTTTATAAGGAATAGAACGCCAACACCTATAGCTAGTATAGCTAAAAACTACTTTAGGTCTGCTACATTTCTTCTCTCTCGGGATCTAAAAATTTGGTCCGAAATTTATATAGATTAGGGCTACGGATAATCTTGCCTGCTAGTAGAAACTACTATAGTATCTCGGATAATTCTTGAGATACGAAGTAGGTTCCCAACTATTATGCTCGTACCTATTATCCTTTCTACTTGACTAGGTACTCTACCTACCTTCCTCGTCGTTGTAAGTCCAAAGATCTCCTCGACCTTAAAATACTCGTCTTCTTGAACCACTTCGGTATAGAAATGACTCTAATAGTAGTACAGCATCCCGTCGAGGTCTTACAAGTAGTTCTATACCGCCGTTATCTAGC
Organism: Achaetomiella virescens; assembly: GCA_031001845.1. Classification (NCBI taxonomy): domain Eukaryota; kingdom Fungi; phylum Ascomycota; class Sordariomycetes; order Sordariales; family Chaetomiaceae; genus Achaetomiella; species Achaetomiella virescens. Next base: position 129,505 of record JARNGD010000066.1, read on the forward strand.
TCCTAGTCGTTAAATCTCCTCCACGTCCTACTCTTCCTCCTCGACGACGTCGCTAGTCGCTACGGATAGCGCCGAGAGTGATCAGACAATTGCCGAGCCCTACTTCGAGAGGGATTGGCGGTCTTGAGCTTAGTATGATATCTTCTATATAATGGTCTTGGTAGTACGCCCTAGGAATTCCTTAGCGATCGCGAGCCAGATATTCCTTACTCCTTAGTTAATGATTTTTGCATCGTCTCTAAGGTGAATCTCGCCCTTCTTATGGTTAAAGTCGGCTTCGAGTAGGCTAGGGAGCTCTCGTCCTTCGTAGCCGGTATACTCCTCTATTGCGCTGGGCGGTGCTTCTTAGTAGCAATAGAGCTCTACTTCTCTATCCTATGCGTCTCTTCCATGCTTTGCGTATTAGGTCTAGGTAAACTGCACTATAAAAGTAGGTAGCGAACCGTCTATTATATATGTTTAAGGACTACATTAGTAAGGGGCTATTCCTTGAACTTCGCTCTAGGGATGCTATCCGTCTATCTTACTCTTGCTTTCTAAGGTTGACTACTATAAAGATATCGGGTTAGGAGCACCGCCTCTTACTCCTATACCTTAGACGCCGTAGTAATTTTGGAGCCTATCGAGATAGGGAGTCGCTATAGTCTAGATAGGTCTACTATTAAGGGACTATTCCGCTAGTTATAGGAGCCGTAGGGCTCACCTTATAGTACTTCTATCGTAGTCGCTAGATAGCATTATTCTTGTCCTCCTCGGCTTTACTATATTTATAAGGACGATAGTCGTCCTTATTTATCGTTATCGCGGTACTATTGACACTATATCACAATCGAAATTACTATAGTCTTAGCTAGTAGGTAGTAATAGAGCTCGTTCGGTATAAGCTAGCTTATAGCTGTTATTACGCTTATCGTCGACACCTTAGTATACCCGCTATACTCTATTATATTTATGTAGTATAATGGGTCCCCCTCTTTATTCCTGCTCTCCTATCATATAGCGTTAGGGATTACCTCATTCTAGGTTACTCGTTTGATTGCTATTGTAATAATTTAGTTTCTAAGAGAGGCGGCAGCTATCGAAGGTTATTTTATTTTAACCCTATAATTAGAGTTGGCGCTATATAGACTATAGAGCCGAAGGTATAGCTTGGCATCTACCTGCTTAGGTTCGCTAATACTCGCATCGTCTAGCAATAATAGTATATATAGCTTGCTCCCCTAAACTTATAGCGGCAAGATAGGACTATCCTTACCCTACTCTCCTCTATCGTCTAGAACTAGTAGTAGATAATAGTAGTCTAGGCGCCGTCGTCTAATAGCTATTGCTATAGTGATCCTAGGACAGAGAGTAGTAGAGGCTATTAGACCTCTACTATATTTTCAACCGTTGACTGAAGGCGGCCTTGCTTAAGCTCTAGGCCGGATAGTAAGAGTCTAGGCCAGATACGGCAGACTAGGTGCTATAGCGTTGTATATACTCTAGTTAGCAAGCTTAGTACGCTTATCTAGTATAGGAGCGCTATATTGCCTCTATAAAATGGGTACTAGCGATCCTATACGTCGTTAGGGAGGTTATAGTACCGTCGTGATTCGACATTATTTCGTATAACGTTATAGATAGCTAGGGATCGCGCTACTATCTATAACTATAGCGTAAGGCGGCCCTATATTCGGCAGGGGAAGTAGCGTCGATCTCTAGAGCATTGGTATTATATATAGTATTGATAGGAGTAGCAGCAATATTATATCCTACGAAAGTATTGCATTATAGTCTAGTATGTCAACGAGAACTTAAGGCCCGTACCTATCCTAGTAATACTTTTAGATTCGAGGTTTTTCTAGAACCAGCCCTCGTCGAGGCTATCATTTTAGACTCGTTATCGCTAGAGATTTCGATTATATCATCCTATAGAATCTTGGTACTACTATGCTCTAGGCCGCCTATAGTTTATAGGAGGGTAGAGGTAGTAAGTATATAGGAGTTCTAGAGAAGGGTAAGGTGTTGGGCTTCTAAGCTATAAGATCGCGGCTTATAGGTTAGAGATTCGTGCTATAAGAGGGTTATAAAAGATTTGGTGATCAAGGTCGACCATTACTATAGTAGTATTAGAATTCTACGCTACCAAATTATATAAGAATGCTAAAGGCTAGAGGAGAAACAATGCTAGAAAGAATTTAGCGTAGAAGTAGGCCGCCTTAATACTCCTATAGACTAGGGAACGAGTAGAAAATATCTACGCGTATAGAAACTTAGACTTGGCTATAGAACTAGCAACGACCTGGACCCTACCTCTAACCCGATCTACTTAGCTACTCGCGACAACTCTTCTTTAGGAATGTACTTAACTATGAAACGCCTCGTTCTATACTACTACGGATATACGAGATATCGATCTACTAGTCCCTTACACTCTACTAATCACGTAATTGCCGAGAACGAAAAGAAGTTGGCCGGGGTAGTATTAATAGGACCTCGTCTCGCGATAGATTTAGGCCTTAGCCTAGATACTATATTAGCGTTGCCGAAAGTTGCCTAGGTTAGTTTAGCCGCTATATTGTAGATATTATTGCCTTCCTTGCTCCTAACCTTCTATATAAACCGGCCCCTACCTCTTCGTCGTCCTATAGCTGGAATATACCAATCGCGAGATAGCCTCTTAGCGCTAGTAATATATACGGCTACTATTCTAGCGCTATAGCTCTCCTAGGGGTCCTAGTCTACCTCGCCGTTAATGCGACGAAATATCAGGATCGTCGGTTATTATATTTAGAAGGATCGCGAGCTAGTAGGAGCACTAGAGAGGCCACATCATCTCGGGATCTACTATCCTCCTCCTTCTTTCTAGAATTCGTCGCTATTTAGACTACTATTGCTAAGGGCTCGTTTTCAGCTTGGCCTTGCTATCTACATCCGCTATAGGTTGAATTATAGCGCATGACCTAGAAACGGACGCGGTCCAATTAGGATGCAAATATATACTATTCTCGTAACCGCTACTCTAGGCTCTGCTATAACTACGCCGCTATTCGGTCTCAATTTGAGATTAGCTAGACCTATAGATGGAGATATTCCTAACGCGATAAGCGAGATGAGGCTCCTAGCATCTCTATATCGGCTGCCGTTGTTACCTATAGCATTTTTGTAATTGGTCAGAATTAGTATATATGTAAATCACTTATATAGGGGGCTACTAGGTAGACGCGGGGTCGGGCCTACAGACGAAGGGAGGCGCCCTAGCTAGTAGAGCGAGAGAGAGATAGATAAGGTGAGGTGTAGGAAGCGAAGAACGTAGGCGAATCTCGATCGCTTTTTATAGATGAAGCTCAAAGTCTAGTTTAGAGTGGTAGAATAAGTCGAGGGTAAGCTATAATCGAAATTAGCTAGAATACTAGGAGCCCTCGATCCGTAGGTGATATAGAGTAGGGCTTGGGGAAGTAGTTGTAACGGTCTCAGAAGTGTATTTCAACTAAGTGATGACGACTCTACGAGTACATCCAATCTTGAAGAAAAGAAGAAGAATAAGAAGAGAAAGGGAACGAGGAAGAAGAGGAAGGGCGCAGCAAAATAGATGACGTGGCCTCTGCCTGACTAGAGGAAGGCAACAACCCGAAAGGGGTAGGCACGATGAGGGTCGCTGCCCACGATATTGTTGTTGACATTTAGGGGCAGGGGTGCCCAATAAGGGTTAGGGTTGGCCAAGGGTTGCGAGGCTATTATAGGGCTTAGCCCGTTATATTACTCCCTCCTCTCCAGGGGAGAATCGTCCATGTGAGAGACGAGCAATATATGGGCGAGGCTCGAAGGCGCTGCTAATAGTACTCAATTCTGCTAATCGAAAGCTGAGGAGGAGAGAGGGAAAGGTAGGAATATAGGCCACGCGATGCATGGGAAAAGGGGGAACCCCCTACTAGGAAGCTATTCCTAGTGCGGGCGCACCTTAATCCCAACCCTGGGTGCGCCTTAGGTGCGCCCTCCGTTATAACCCCCCCCTCCAAAAAAGCTCGCCTCGAGCTTTTCCGGCTATAAAGGTCGAAACAGCGCTCCAAGCTATATTGCTAAGCCAAACTATACGATTATCGTTTCGGGGCCTCATTTCTTCTATTGCGAGCGCCGTAGGTGCCGGCCCTGGCTATTAGCCTGTCGTTATCCGGGTAAGGTTCTATATACCGGTCCTTGGCCGCGGCTAGCAACTACTCGTTGAGCTATATCGGGGGCTAGCCTAGTCTAGGTAGTTATCGTGGAATCGCTTTAGGGCCGCGACGCGTTCCGGAAGTCCAACACTAGATACTAAGCCGGGTCTAGGTCCTAGCTACGCTACTAGGCTTAGTACTAAAGCTTGCTATAATAGGTCTAGCTAGCTAGGATCCTTTCGACCTCCTATTCCTCTTAGCCCGCTATATCTTTGCTAGGCGGATTCTTAGTAGCTTGCCCCGGCAATAGGTTGTTTAGGTACCGCTATAGCCGGTCGGCTATAAATTTGGTCGATCTACGCTAGGATTCTAGGAGCTCGAGCTAGTAGGCCCTAGTAGTAGTCTTCTCGAGGATCCTATAGTATTGCTACATAATGGGGAAGGAAAGCTTATTATTTAGGTAGCTAGTTAGTTTGGGAGACTATTTAACGATAACTATATAGTCGCGACGTCGAAATCTAGCTCGCGGCGGTATTGATTTACTTACGCCGCCTATTCTCCTAGGCTTCGTAATCATCTATCGAATATAGTCGACGTAGCCTTAGATCTAGTAGGCCGCCTTTTATACTAATTTGCAGTTTAGTTGCTCCCAAGGGTCGTCGAAATCCTATATTTGGGATTCCTAGTTAAACGGCATTGGTATTAGGAAGCTAAATAAGACCTCGTATAGCTATAATCTAATACTATTATATAGAAGGCCTATCTAGATAGCGTCGAGGGCTAGGATCGCGCGAGACTAGTTATCTTGAAAGTGGCTGACGAATAGCTTTAACCGCTAGTTAATATATTGATTAAGGTTTTCGACCTGCCTAGTAGTCTAGGAGTACCTTACTATAGCCAGCTTCTATTCAATCCCAAGGATCTAGGATAGCTCGTTGGTAAACTCGGCTTAGAACTATAGCCCTCGGTCGCTAATAATCTCCTTTAGTAAGCCGTATACTTGATATAGGCCTTATAGTATATCTTCGCTACATCGCGGGTAGTAGCACTTCTCTTATATAGAATGGTCTATAATGCCTTCGTTAGTTGATCGATTATAACTAACGCGTTATTATAACTATAGCAGTCTAGCGGTAGTTCGTTGAAATCTATAACCAAGCATTGCTAGGCCCATTATAGCGGCGGGATTAGCTATAATAGCCCTAGGGTCTTATCGTATAGGTGCTTCGATAATCGGTATAGTATATAGTTGTTAATAAAGATCCTAATATCGCCGCTTATCCTTAGCTATTAGTACTAGGCGGCTACTAGCTTCTTGGTCTTGCTCTAGCCAGGGTACGCTATAACTAGTCGGCTATATACCTCCTAGATGACCTAGGTCCTTAAGTGCCCGGCCGCGGGTAAACTAGTCTACTACTATATAGGAGTATCTAGTCGCCTAGGGGCGAACTCGGAACGGCCTATATATGCCTAGTCGCGCTATTCGTCTAACTTAGGTATTATACGGTTAGCCTCTAAGAGCTTATCAACTAGCTAGAAACTAGAGCCTAGCGGTAGGGCAACGCCCTTATTAAAGGCTATAATCATTGCAATTGTCTAGTCCTAATCCGTATAGCTCTTAGTTTATATTAGGGCGAAGATCTATTACTATATAGTACGCTTCGCGTTTAGTCTTCTATATAGGTACGTCTTCTATCTTCTAGGAGAGGGCATTAGTAGTAGCGTTCTCGCTTCCTAGCTAATACGTAATATAGAAGTTGTACTACAAGAGTAACTTGGCCTATCCTACCTATTGGATATTCAATAGCCTCTTTATACTAAAGTATTTCAACGCTTTATAGTTAGAGATAATTAGAAAAGGCTCTTCGCTCTATAGACTAATTAATTCGGCCCTCTAATACTATAAGGCCTATACTATAGCTAAGAGCTCCTTGTCGTAGATATAGTAGTTGAGCTTAGCACCTTGTATTATCTTAGAGAAATAGGCTATAGGGTGCTACTAGCCGTCGTCCTACTTCTAGGAGAGCACTCTTATAACTACGCTTTACGAAGTATTAGTTTTAATGCGGGTTGGCTAGCTATATTGAAAGTAGGCTAGTACTAGCCTAGCGAGGAGGCACTTCTTTAGCTCCTTAAATATATATTAGCAATCTTACGTCTAAATAAATGAGGCGTTCTTCTTAGTTAAGTTGGTTAGGGGATAGGCGATACGCCTATACTTGTAGACGAAATGGCAATAGAAGTTGTAGAAGCTAAGGAAGGATTATACCTACTTAATAGTAGTTAGGACCTCCTAATCGTAGACCGCTTCTAGCTTCTAGGGGTTAGGAGCAATGCCCTTAGTCCTGACGATAAACCTAAGGAATTTGGTCTCTTAATATAGAACTTATACTTCTTCAAGTCGGCCTATAACCTAGCCTTATATAGGCGTTCTAAAACGCGGCGAATATAGATCTCTCGTACTCCTCTTATATAGCTAAGAAGATTAGGATATCGTCGATGTAGGCGCTATAGAAGTCGTCGAGGTAGCCTATTAGCGTACTATTAATAAACCGCTAGAAGGTTGCAGGTCTATTAGTCAAGCCGAAGGGCATTACTTTGAACTTGTATATGCTATATCGTATTCAAAAGGTCGTGAAGTCCTTAGATTTAGGGCTGATTCGGATCTAGTAAAAGGCTTGCCGAATATCAATCTTCGTAAAGATCTTTGCTTAGGCTATTCGGGCTAGGGTCTTATTAATTAGAAGTAGTAGGTATTAATCTTTCTTAGTCATTATATTTAGCTTATAGTAGTCGATATAGAAACGAAGGCTTCTATCGCCCTTAATGGTAAACAGGATTAGGGCCGCCTATAGTATATTGCTTAGCTCGATGAAGCCCTTCTATAGGTTCTTAGTAATATATTTCTAGGCCGCTTCTAGCTCTTAGTAGAGAGCCTCTACAAGCTAGTATAGCTAAGATTCCTAGGTTCAATTCTAGTAGGAGTTCTATCTTATAGTCTATATTCGGTCGGAATAGTAGTAGCATATCGGATTCGGCCTTATTAAATATATTAAGGAAGTCGTAGTAATAAGTAGGCATCTATTCGAATATCTATCGATGTAGTTGCTTATCCTCGCCCTTTAAGGTCGTTTTCAGCTCTAGGATCCTATCGATTTTATAGAGTATAGTAATACCTATTATAGCTATATATATCCCCTTTTTTCGGCTGATTTGCTAGAAGGCAGTAGTACTAACTACTATAATGTTAGGGGGTCGAGATCTATACTAGCTAATAGCATCGCGATATAGGAGGTATAGCCCCTAGGCGTCAACGCTCTACTTCAATAGATCAACCAACGTTGCTAATTTTAGGGGTTCTACTTCCTTAGGTTGCCTAGTTGGAGGAGGAAGATCCTAAAGGTTCCGTTCTATCTTAGTAATAACCTTGTCTTGTAACGCGGCTAGTCGAGACTTTAGGGGTTCGGCTAGCTAAAGCAAGATCGTTACTTTCTTTAGTACTTCCTAAGTCCTAGGTTCTATATTCCTCTACGCCTCTAGTTTAGTAATTCGCTTCTTAACTATAGCTCGGCTTATCTAGTAGTAGCGGTCTTCTTCTTCTATTAGTCTTTCCTAGTATTAGATATCCTCGAATATCCTTTGGGTTTAGTAGCTTCGCAGGTAACTAGTCCAACTATATATTTATCCTTCCTTTCTAATTAGGGTTAGGTTCCTACTTAGGTAGGAATAATAGTCTTCGGCGTCTATAATCGGCTAATATATTATAGAGGTCGAGCTACTTCTAGCTAATAATAACTTCGTATAACGAGTCGACGATAGTCAGCTATTTATTCTTAATTATTCGATTCTAGATTATTAAATGCATTTTTAAGACAAGATTAATAGTCTAGGAGATAGAACCGTTAAAGCCCCTAATAGGGTGAGGTTCAAAGTTAGAGAACCTCTTATAACCTAGCTATTTAACTAATTGCTTGCTAAACTTCCTATTAATAAAGAGGTAACTATTCGCTCCTATATCGACTAGAGTATTGCAGGTAGTCAACGAAACTTCTATTAAATGATAAGGCGTAGGAGGTAAGGAAAGGATCATTGCTAAAGTACCTTACAAGGAAGTCTAGATTCTTCTATATTATAGTCGATTTCATTCCTAGGAGGGAGTCAATTTTACCTAGGGTATTTAGTTTCCGAATCGCTAAGTTCTTTATAGTAGGTACTATTCTAGCTCGTATTACTAAATTAGGGGGAAGGTACTAGGTTAGATACCTACTAGGACTATAGATATATAATATAGGATTTGTAGTTGGGATTAGTATATAGGTAGGCTTTATAGCTCTCTTAGGGCAGTCCCTCGATAGATGCCCCTTTTCCTAATAGATAAAGTAACGGCCTTCGTTATATAGCTGCCGGACATCGTTGGCGTTTAGCTTAGCAGGCCTAGAGGTCGGGCGATTACTATAACGATTACTACCTCTACTATATACTATATATAGATTCCTAGCGTAGCTCCGTCGTCTAGCCTATAGCCTGCTTATTAACTAAGGCGATATTCGAATATAATATAGCAAACCGGTTAAAATCGACTATAGGATCTATATATAGAAGCGCTACTATAGTCTATAGCATAGGGGTAAGTTGGCTATAGAATTTAGCCTTCTACTTAGACTTGTTATAGCCTAATTCGCTAGCTAGCCTAACGAAGTCATTCTTAAAAGAGGCGAAGTTGGTAGAGGCCGCTAGCTTAAGCCTATTAAATATATTAAGGGCTTCTTCGACTTAGTTCGGGTTCGAGTATTTACGCTATAAGTAGTCTAGGAGCTTATACGAAGAGGAAACGGGTTAGAATAAGTATCCCGCAAATAGGGCGCTAATACGTTAGCTGCCCTACTACTAATACGGCTCTCAATATACGCTTGCTTAACTATATTATTAGCAAAGCGATTAACGTTGACTTCTAGCTTCTTCGAGATAGCTCGGTACTATACTTCAAACTTCATTATATCCTTATTAGCCTCGTTGTAAAAGATGGAGGGTCTAGGAGCCTATCGCTCTTCTAGCTAGCGCCTACTAGTATAGGGTGCTCGATATCTTTAGTCTAGCTATATATCTATCTTTCTCGTTCGCTTATATCTTCGGGTTCTTCGTCCTAATAGGCGCCGTTGTAGGCGTTAGCAAGCAGTTAGTATAGCTTAGTAATCTAGGCGTCTCGCTAAGCTAGCTTAGCCTCTCTAGTAGCTAGCTTAATAGCGAGGTCATTCTTCGTCTTCTACTTTCCTTTTATATAAGCAGAGCGTTTAGCAGCTTCTTTAATGCCTATAGAGGCGGGTATCTTAGTAGTAGGAGTGTCCTATAGGTCGTTTAGGTTCGTCATTGCAGCTTCGTTCGGTGGTCTCCAGGCGCGTAGCGTAGCTATAGTCGATTCTTCGATTCTTCGATTCTTCACTTCTTTAGGCGCTTCAAGTAGCCGTTTCGGTTCTTTAAAGCGCGTTACATAGCTACTAGTTCCTCGGTTCGGTCGGCGCCTTTGGCTGCTAGACAGTTCTTCTTCGTTCGGGGCGCGCAACGTAGCTATAGGTCGTTCTTCGGTTCGGTCGGCGCCTTCGGCTGCTAGACGGTTCTTTTAGTGGGATATTCTTGAGCCTTCCTAGGTAGTAGGTTTGAGCTTTCGATTGTAAGAGACGAGCAATATATAGGCGAGGCTCGAAGGCGCTGCTAATAGTACTCAATTCTGCTAATCGAAAGCTGAGGAGGAGAGAGGGAAAGGTAGGAATATAGGCTACGCAATGCGTAGGAAAAGGGGGAACCCCCTGCTAGGAAGCTATTCCTAGTGCGGAAGCGCACCTATAACCCCAACCCTGGGTGCGCCTTGGGTGCGCCTTAGGTGCCCTCCGTCATAGTCCACCATTTTCTTCCTATATATAGCCTTAAACCGGTCTAGGGCCTCCGTCTCTAGGAAGGCGCTCAGGGGTTCCTATATAGGCTATACGTAGCCCACCTACTTGACTTATACCCTAGTTCCGGCTCTTGTCGTCTTGGCTTGAAGAATTTCTTCGACTTGCTATTCCTTTTCGCTATCCAGGCTATCTTCTAAGATGATTGCTAGTGGTTGTATATCATCCTGCTTCTATAAGGGAAGTAGGTCATCGCTAGCTCTCTTCAACTATATAACGTGGAAGATATTATAGATGCCTGGCGGTATATCTAGTCGGCAAGCGTATAAGCCGACTAGTTCCGTGACTATATATTTGGCGTTAAGCTAGTCGAGCTTCTTCGAGGGTCTACTAGTCTTGACATTCTTCAACCATAACTATACCTTATCTCTAATATAAAATTGCTTAGCAACCTATCTGTAACGGGCTGAGCCCGATGTGGGGCCTCGGCGGCCCTCGGCCAAGGAGCCGGGCCCGTAGCCCCGGCCCGGTGCCCGAACCCCCAGGCTCGTTGCCCCTAACAACGGCGCCAGGCACTCAGGCGACGACATGACCTATAGCCTCCCTCTAGTTATAAGGAGCGCTTACCACTAGAATAGCTATATTCCCTTTTTTCCTTTTTCTTTCCCTAAGTTCAGTATACTCGTAGAGTCGTCACTAGCTAGTTGCAATATACTCCTAGGACCGTTATATTATACTAAACTTCCTTCTTTTGTCGTCAAACGCTAAGAAGTATTAGAGCATTCGCGTCGTCAATAAGGCGATGGAACATTATTGGGTCGATTCGAGCTACTAACGAGGTAGCTAGACTACACTTGCGCTATTGCTAAGGCGGCGAAGTATCGAGGTTCCGCAAGATATTAGCATTAGGCCTAGTTGAGCGAAGAGTAGCCTAAGGGTAGCAACCCTATAAGAGGACTACTAGTGAATCCTAGATTCCTAACTATTACGCTATAAGGGCCGTAACCTCGAGCCTAAAGGAGCCGAGTAGCTAGGCACGACTAGGACACTATAACTATAAGATACTAGCAACTTAGTCTAGTTAAGTGAAGAGCAAGACCTTAGTAAAGAGACCGAGTAAGCTACAACGTTGCCTATAAAATACGAGCTATAGGCTTAGTTAAGCTATACGTCGAATAGCAAGGTACTATCTAGCGGATAGTAAGAAGAGAAGGAAAGCTATAATGTCGATAGACCTACTGTCGAGCCCTAGGATAGGGTCCAATAGCTAATATAGATAATAACTCGGATAATAAGCTAAATCGAGTATATCTAGGCTAAATAGGCCAACGAGAGGGAAGTAACCTAACTATAATCTAGACCCTCTAGGAGAACCTAGCGAACCTATAAATTATTAAGGACTACGCCTTGAGCCCTAACGCTACTAATAGCCCCCTAAGCCATATATTACTACCTTCTCCCCCTAGCTAGACGAAGAAGAAGATAATCCTTCTAGACCCCCTATACTTCGATAGTAATTAGAAGAAATACTAGAACTAGAGGTTGGAAAATAGAAGGCAAACTATTACTAATAGATGCCTCCTCGGATCCCCCATTAACTAATTTACTTATATCTACTCTCGGCTTAGGGATAGGCCCCTAGTTAATAGTAGTAGCATTCTACGAGAGTAGTAGCCCAAATAGTATATATAACCTAGCAGATTTCCTCTAATACCTAACCTTAACGTATAAGGACCCTAATATTACTCAATTATATTTAACGACCTCAATAATATAACCTAGGACGAGAGAGAGTCGTTTATAGTGTTTTACCTAAGGTTCGAGAAGCAACTAGCCGACGTAGGGGGTGCTATATAGCCTAATAAGGTCCGGATCAATTATCTCTAGAAGACTCTTAATAATAAGATAATAGACCGCCTAGTCTTAATGCTATACCTGCCGACAGACTATATAGGGTTCGTCTAAGAGCTTTATAGTCTCGGCGCTAATATTGATGCCTAGAGACTTTCCTAGAGGAAGGCTACTAGGAAGCCTCGTAATTACTTATAACGCCTTTTAGCTAACTATAAGTACGAAGCCCTTCACCTAACTAGAGGGATAGGCGGGCTAGAACCTCGCCTAGAGCTAAAACGCCCCTTTCTATATTACCTTATCTAACGCGATAGAATAGGAGCCTACTAGGGTTAATAAGGCAATTTAGAGATAGAATCGGGAACTAGTAGGTAAGAGGGATAAGCCAGCAAGCGAGGAGGAGATCTAATAGCAGTAAGGGAGGGTTATATTACGATATAGATAGAAAGGCTGCTAGAATACGGAGTACCCCCTTCTCTACTAAGGCGCCCTAGACCTTAGGCGTATATTAAAAAGATAACTCCTAAGCTTCCTATAGTTAAAGACTTAGTAGATTCCAATACTAGATACGCCTAACTAGATAGAAACCAAGGACGAGGAGTTAAAAGAATAGCTCCTAATGGAAGTCGTCGCTAGAAGTATTTAGAAGCGGAGCGAGCTTAGAAGAAGGCTAAAAAGAAAATAGATAAGCTACTAGTCTATATTAACTTTAGGATTAATAGTATCTTATATACTAAGGCCTTGATCGATTCTAGTTGCTTCTACTATAGTACGATCAATAGAGCCCTTATTCGACGCTTATACCTCCTATATATTCCTATCGTCCCCGCGACCTCGAGCAGCTTAAGACTATCGTTAGGAGAGCATCACTAATATATATACCTTACTCTAGATATCGACGGTTATAAGCAAAAGAGGGTATTCCTCTACGTTATTAACCAAGTAGAGGACATTGTCCTTAGAAGACCCTAGATAAGGGCCGAATATAAGTAGAAGTTATACCTACGAGAAACGAGATCTATATATAGGCTCTTTAAGGTAGTAGTTAAGGAGCGGAGCTACGATAAGGGGGTCAACTTCCTATACATAATATATAGCGAGCGTCTTTAGAGCCCTAGTTTATAGGGCAAGACGATACTACCCCTCTAACTAGAAGGAGGGCGTACGAATTTTATAGTAATGCTTTATAGATATCAAGAAAGCCCTCGCCCTAAAAAAGTATAGACGACCCTTATAAGAAGCTGCTAAGTACTACTATAACTTCCTTCCTCTATTCAACTAGATATAAGCCGACCAACTCCTACTATATTAAGCAGGCATCGACTATAAAATCCTCTTAGAAAAGGATACTAATAGCTAGGATAAGACCCCTCCCTAGAGACCCCTATATAGTATATTATATAAGGAATTAATTGTCCTATAGAAGACCTTTATAAAGCTCTAGACAAGAACTTTATCTATACGAGCAGTCTCTCTTTAATGCTAGTACTCTTCGTTAAGAAGCTAGGAGGCGGCCTCCGCTTTTATATTGACTATTATAGGCTGAATAAGATTATTTAGAAGGATTGATACCCCCTTCCTCTAATCACTAAGATATTAAGGTCCTTATATTAAGGTAAAATGGTTCACGAAACTAGATATAATTGCGGCATTCTATAAGATCTAGATCAAAGAGGGGAGATAAGTGGAAAATAGCCTTTTATATCTAGTATAGATTGTTCAAGTAGCTAGTTACCCTTTTAGCTTGACGGGCGCCCTAGCTACCTTCTAGCGATATATCAACTATATATTATAAGAATACTGGACGAGTTCTATTTGGCTTATATCGACGACGTATTGATCTATTTAGATAGCTCCCTTTCCGACTATAGGAAGAAGGTCTAAATAGTTATAAAAAGGCTCCTCGACGTAGGCTTATAAGTCGATATCGATAAGTATATATTCGAAGTAAGAGCGTTAAATACCTTAGATTTATTATCGAAGCTAGTAAGGGCATTCGGGCTAACCCTAAGAAGGTCGAGGCCATTAAATTATAGGAGCGCCTTTAGTTGGTTAAGGCGGTCTATAGCTTCTTAGGGTTCGCCACTATACTATAATTTCGTCCCTAGGTTCTCTAATATAGCGATCCCCCTAATAGTACTAATAAAGAAAGGTATACCCTTTATCTAGTCACCGTAGTACGAAGAGGCCTTCTAAAGGCTAAAGGCTCTCTTAGTTAGAGCCCTAGTTTTAGCGTAATAGGACCTAGAACGGAAAATAGTACTAGAGATAGACTTATTAGGGTATACTATTAGAGGGGCTCTTCCTAGTATAATAACGAAGGAGTCTTATAGCCTATTACATTCTTTTTAAAGAAGAATAGCCTAGCTAAGTGCAACTACCCGATTCACGATAAGGAACTCCTAGCCGTAGTATAGTGCTTGGAGTAGTAGGACGCCGAACTATAGAGCGTGCTATTATTCGAAGTCTAGACGGACTATAAGAACCTCGAATACTTCTAGAAGAAGAGATAGCTAAATAAGAGACAAGTTCGTTAGGTAGAGGTCCTTACCTAATATAACTTTATACTAAAATACTAGCCTAGTAAAGAAGCAGTAGTACTAGACGCCCTCTCGAGGGAGAAAATAAGATATTAATAGATGAGTTCAATAAGCGCCTTGCTAGGGTACTTCTAACTACTAAAGGCTAAGAGGAACTGCATCTTAGTATACTAAACCTAGGTCCGGGCCCTCCTATCGGCAATAGGGAAGAAAGCCAACATTGTAATAGTTCGAGCGAGGTATACTTTATTAAGAACGCGATCAAGATAGAGAGATAGACGATATAGCGGATAAATTAGACCCCCTAGTTAACCCCTTTATAGAAGAGCCTTTAAAGGGCTTATAGGACTAAGCGCTATAGGCCAATAACTAGTACTAGTTGATTCGCTAGATAGTTAAGGATAGTAAGGTAGTTCCCCTCCTAATAGGGCCTACCTATTTCTATATTAGAGTACTTGGTTGACGACGAAAACCACTTCTTTAGAGGGACTGTATTTAGCTGCCTCACTTCGAACCTCTATATACCCGAGTCATCTAAGAAACCTATAATTCTATACTTAGGCTACCCTAGGCGAGACCTTATAAAGGCGCTAATCGCTAGAAGTTCACTTAGCTAGGCCTTAGTCAGGATATCTATAGTTCCTATATAACTACGATATATATAGAAGGACCGCCGTCTAGAGAGAAGCGTAGAGGGCTATTAAAGCCGCTACCTATCCCTAAGAGGATTTAGAGCGAAATATCGATAGACTTTATTAGACCTACCCCTATCTAGCCCTAACTAGGCGATACGATTATAGTCATTACCAACCAGCTATCGAAGAGCGTGATCTTCGAAGTAATAGCCTCTACTATAGTTGAGGTAGTAGCCGACCAACTATTATACTACCTTATTCGTTACTATAGGCTTCCCTCTAGGATTGTTTTAGATAGAGGCCCCTAGTTTATAAATCTGATCTGAGAAACGGATATTACAAGCTACTTAGGAACATTCGGCGGTTGTCAACTACCTACTACCCTAAAAACCGAAGAGCAAATAGAGCAATAAAACTAGGTTATAGAGCATTACTTATACTGCTATACAATATACTAGGAATAACTAGGCCGGGCTGCTACCTATACGATGCTAGCTATTAATAATAGGGTCGCTATATCTACTAAGCCTAAGCCTATTCTTTATAAAATAGTACGATTATAGACCTCCTCGGCCTAACTAGAGGGGCAGCTGACTTGCGACTATAGAGAGGTCATCCAATCGCTTTAAGGCGAAGCCTTCGTCGTACGGCTTAAGGAGGCAACTAAGTTCGCCTAAGCCGTAATAGCTACTATATAGGAGCGATAGGAAGAATATGTAAACCGAGACAGCAAGTAGCCGAGCAGTTCTATAAGGGGACAAGGTTTGGCTCTACTTAAAGAACGTTAGTACCGATAGGCCATCGAAGAAGCTCGACTAGCGTAATACCAAGTATACCATTATAGAGCTCGTTAGCTCCTACGCCTACCGCCTGGATATAACCTCTAGGTATCTACAATATTTCTATATCGCTCTTAAAGAGGGCGAGCGATAACCCGCTTCTATATAGGTATAGGACGATGCCCAACTACCGGCCGTAAATTTTGAGGAAACTAGTAAAGAAGAGTAGCAAGTTGAAGAGATCCTCGAAGCAAAGACGATAAGGTATAGGACAAAGGTATTAGTTAAGTAGACGGGATATATATAGCCTATATAGGAACCCCTAAGTTCCCTCCTATAATACGGAGGCCCTTAACAGATTTGAAGCGGTATAAAGCAAGATATCCCCTGACTAGAGAGGGAAGCTGCACTTTCAGACCTGCGAGAGGGAGGAGGGGGGTAATATAACGGGCTAAGCCCGATGTAGGGCCTGGCGGCCCTCGGCCAAGGAGCTAGGCCTATAGCCCCAGCCCGGTGCCCGAACCCCTAGGCTCGTTGCCCCTAATAAACGGCGCCAGGTACTCAGGCGACGACATGACCTATAGCCTCCCTCTAGTTATAAGGAGCGCTTACCGCCAGAATAGCTATATTCCCTTTTTTTCCTTTTTCTTTCCCTAAGTTTAGTATACTCGTAGAGTCGTCACCAGCTAGTTGCAATATACTCCTAGGACCGTTATACTATCTATCCCAATTAGTAATACTCTTCTTATCGTTCTTTATACTATAGCTATTACGGCTTGTAAACTACTTCTATTGCCTCTTTGAGTTAGCGACGAAAGCTTCTTTTAGGCTACTAGGGACCTTCTAGTAGTTTTTACAGTCCTTTTCGCCCTCTAGATAGGTCAAGTAGATCTACATCGTAGCTATACATTAGGAAGAAGGGGCTAATACTTATCAACGTTGCGGTTCGGTTATTGATAGCTAATATTGCTACAGGTAACAGGTTTGCCTAGTCATCCTACTAGTATATCGTATAGCAATATAGGTAATGCTCTGCTACCTAGTTGGCTTGTTCCATTACGCTATCGGTTTCTAGGTGGAAGGCTATTGATAGCCGCCGAGTAACTTTAACAAGTTCGTAGATCTGTGTAACGGTCCCAGGAGTATATTGCAACTAGCTAGTGACGACTCTACGAGTATACTGAACTTAGGGAAAGAAAAAGGGAAAGAGGAAAATAGCTATTCTAGTGGTGAGCGCTCCTTATAAGTAGAGGGAGGCTATAGGTCATGTCGTCGCCTGAGTGCCTAGCGCTATTTTTAGGGGCAACGAGCCTGGGGGTTCGGGCACCGGGCTGGGGCCACGGCCCGGCTCCTTGGCCGAGGGCCGCCGAGGCCCTACATCGGGCTTAGCCCGTTACAATCTGTTTCTATACTAGACTAATAAACTAAGGACCTCTATCTAAGACAATCGCTAAAGGGATACCGTAATGCTGAACGAGGTAGCTAAGTAGCCGCCTAGCTACTACTTTAGTTATTGTCGACGCAATCGCTTTAAATATTACGCTCTTTAATAAGCGGTTAGTAACGACTATAATCGTATCCGCCTAGTTAGGGCTAGATAGGGTAATCTAGTAATAAAGTCTATTGAAATTTCGCTCTAGATTCGATCAGGGATAGGCAATAGCTTAGCAGGCCTCTCCGCTTTTTCTCTCTATATTGCCGTCCTTCTATATACGTCGTAGTTCTAAGGAACTTCTAGATATCTTCACCTAAGGCACGATACTAGAACAATTAATATACGCTGCTAATATGCTAGGGATAAGCACTTATACTCTCTCTATGCGAGGATAAAGCATTTATCCTAAGCAATAGCCTAGTCCGTGCTACATTTTACTTCTACTAGGATTATATCGCTATAAATATATAATGAATATACCTAGATCGCGCTAAGGATAGCGCTTAGGAGGGGGGACAGTACTATAGGGTAGGTATAGTTATACTTTATATAATAGGTATATCGACTACTATAATTACGCTAGTCGCGGGACTATACTAGATCGTCGACTATAGGTTATTATCGCTAATAACAATACGTTATATTTATATATATATTGATCTTACACCGCAAGGGCAGTCGCCCTGCCCCGTTAGGGCAAGCGGTCCCTCTGCGCTATTTTACATGCAAGGCATCTGCTCTCGTGCTGCGTCCCCGTAGCTTGGTTGCTACTCGGGCGCTCCCTATAGTCCCTCTAGTCTAGTAGTCCGGAACTCACCTTTCCGGCTTAGTGACGACGAAGCTATAGGCGGCTATCCGGCCTTGCTCGCCACTCTAGTATACAGCTTGCGCTACGAGTTTGTAGCTCTAGCCTAGCGCTAGACCCGACGTATATCTTCTTCCTTTTCTTCTTCTTAGCCCTTCCCGAACCTCTAGTTACTCCGCCTTCCTTAGGGTCCTCCTCTACCCCCTTACGCTCTAGTTCAAGCGCGAGCCTATACTCTGCTAGTCTCCTAAGGCCTATAAGCTACGCGACTATCCACGCTACGTTAGGGCAGCTTCCGAGCGCCTCTATTAGGGCGTATCTATCTCTAAGCTAGGGTCTCCCGTCCTTAAGCTCTTGATCCTAGCACCTAAGTACTAGGTAGGCTACTATCTCCGGGCTCTCCTATAGCGGCAGAGCGGCGTAGGTACTCTAGGGACCTGTCTTTTAAAGAGGAAGTCTTTTAGGCCGATTGCTCCTATATAGGCTTATATTAGTAGCAAGCTCTTCGCCTTAATTAGCCCTTTATATACCTATAACGGCTACGCTATAGGGTCGAGTATATAGAGATCCGCCGCTTCTCTATAGTAGCGCGGACGTAGCTCGTCCGCCTACTATGCTGCTTCCTGCAACAGGCCTTCTATTCCTCGATTATTAGCATATCCGCA
Source organism: Achaetomiella virescens (assembly GCA_031001845.1). NCBI lineage: Eukaryota > Fungi > Ascomycota > Sordariomycetes > Sordariales > Chaetomiaceae > Achaetomiella > Achaetomiella virescens. Next base: position 148,236 of record JARNGD010000066.1, read on the forward strand.
TCCAAACTTTACCTATTCTAGGCAGGGCGTTTGTTAGGCGTCTCTATACTCTGTCGCTGCTCGCTATCCTTCGTATACGCCTATAGCTACTCCCTAGCCTAGTCCTGTTTCCTAAGTCTATATACTACCGGTAGGGCCCTAGGGGTCCTCTAGGTTCTATATCGCTATAGCTAGGAAGCTATATTTGCGTAGACGCTATATAAGCTACGCTATCCTAGTCCTTTATAGCCCCTGCTCGGCCTTTTACCACCTATCTACTAAGGTATAGGTCGATAGGGGGTACCTAGGCTTCGCTCTCTATATTGCGTATTAGGGTTGCCTTATAGGCTCCTATTATAACCCTTAGGCAGCGCGCTTATATTGCTTAGAAGCTACGCGCAATCCCTCGTAGGGTCCCTCCAAGTAGAGTAGGTATATGCTAGGCTATTGCTCTATAAGATAGGACGCTTCTAATTACCTTATATATCTCGCGGCTCGCGAGACGCTTACCCTATATCTTCGTAGCGAGTCTAGTAAGTGCAAGCATCTAAGTCGCTATCTTTATACCTACTCTCCCCTATAAGCTTTAAAGGATAGCTTAGGTCGAGCTAGACCCTAAGGAATCTAGCCGACTCGATAGGGGCTAGCCCCGGCCGCTCGCCTCCTAGTATATTAACTTCCTCGCTATAGGCGCTATATCTATATAAAATGGATTAGCTCGCTCTTTATAGGTTCGAATTATATGCCCCTCTCCTTAGCCTATTCCTCGTATACCTAGTAGGCGCCCTCTAGGGTCCGATAGCAAGCTAGTATATCGCGGCTAAAGGCTAGCAGGTTGGTGTCGTCTATATACCCGACGGTTACGAGCCCTATATACGCCTCGAGGGCGCGATATAGGGGAACTATAAAGAGGATGAAGAGGACTAGGGATAGTAGGGACCCCTATAGTGTCCCCTATATAAGTATAACCCTCTTAGACCTCTTGCCGTCGAAGATCAGCTAAGTAGTCCTACTATCGAAGTAGCTATAGGAGTAGTATAAGCTTCCTCTCGAAGCCTAGACCGCGGAGTATATATAGTAGCTAGGTCTAGTCAACCTAGTCGAAGGCTCCCTTCAGGTCTAGCTATAGTAGTAAGGCGTAGGCGCTACTCCCCTATACTATATATACCGCGTCTATTACCACCCTGATCGCTACCTCCGTTGATCGTCCTTGGCGGAAGCCTATCTACATTTTAGGGAGGATGTAATGCATCTTAGCTACTTAGATAATACGCTCTATTAGCGCCGCCTTAATTACCTTGCCTACCGAGCTGAGTAGCGAGATAGGTCTATAGGCACCGCCTCCTTTTATTGCTCGATCGTCTTTCCGGCTTATATAGGACAACTACTAGTGCCGCTCGGAAGCGGTATAGGAAGTGCTCCAGCGTAAAGCAGGCGTTCGTGATCTTTGTAAGTACCCTTGCGAGGGCTCCCTCCTTATTGCACGCTTTAAGGAAGCTGTTCGATAGTATATCCTCTCAGGTACCTTGTTTGCTCCTATATTGCTTATAATCATTGAAATATCCTCTCCGCTTACGCTCTAGTCTAGTTGGACTATATTGCGGAAAGATCTCTCGGGCTAGTCTCTGTCCAGGATAATAGTAACCAACGCTATTGCTATTGGGAAGAAGCGTTCGCTTAGCGCCTTCGTCTTGCTCTTATAGCTGATCGCCACTTGTAGACCGCCTAGTATTAACCGAAGCGCTAGTAGAGCCGGTAGCTCCGGTCTAGTATAGCTGCGGAGCCTTGCCTATCTCTCATATCCTATATCATCTTTGGCTTCTTCGATGCCTTTGCAAGGGAGCTGCGCCAGAGTTTTCGTTTACGCTCTCTTTGAAAGCCGGTCGAATTCCGCGAAGGCCAACTGATAGTGGTAATACGCGCTTGGGGTTCGGCATGACCTCCAGGCTCTACCGGCCCTCCTTGCCTCCTTCATCGCTTCGTCTATCCCTGTTCCACTATAGTGCGTGGGAGCTAATGTTGCGTTTGCGACGCGGTGCCGCTGCTTCAGCAACAATACGTTATATATATTTTCGATACCTATAGTGGTTAGTAGAAGCTTTGTAATATAGCTTATAAGCACCTATAGAATGATCTACGCTCGTATATCGAAATTAAGATCATCGATATTATCGTCGCTATCCTCGAGCTCGGGCTATATAGTATACTATTAGTATAGCACCTTTATAGTAAAACAGCATCTACCAAGGAAATATAGTTGCTAGGTAGGTTGCCCTTACTAAGGCCGCTACCTAATAGAGGATCATTGCTAGGTAGGCCGGCTATAGCTTAGTTAGGGTTGTCCTATATAGCCTCGGGGCTGAATAAAGTAGTAGTAGTTGCTATTATATATCTAATTAGCACGTTAGTAGCGTATTTTTACCTATATAGCATACCAAACTTACCTTTGGATCTAGCTAGTTAAGAAGGAGGCTAGCACCAACCAATAACGCTATCGCTAAGCAAGGAAAACTATACCTATTAGGAAAAATATAGCGTAAACCAAGCAAATTATCTATATAAAGGGATACTATTAGCGGCATAGACGGCAATAGTACTAACGGCGGCTATGAGAGACGAGCAACATATAGGCGAGGCTCAAGGGCGCTGGCAAATACTATTCAATTCTGCTAATCGAAAGCTGAGGAGGAGAGAGGGAAAGGTAGGAATATAGGCCCTGCGATGCGTAGGAAAAGGGGGAACCCCTGCCAGGAAGCTATTCCTAGTGCGGAAGCGTACTTACAACCCCAACCCTAGGTGCGCCTTTAGTGCGCCTTGGGTACGCCCTAGGTGCGCTCTCTATTATAAACCCCCCCTCTAACAAAGCTCGCCTCGAGCTTTACTAGCTAGAGAGGTCGAAAGTAGTACCCGTGCTATATAGTTAAGCCGACTATAAGATCGTCGTTTCGGGGCCTCATTTCTTCTATTATAAGCGCTATAGTCGCCGGCCCTCGGCCACTAGCCTGTCGTTATCCGGGTGAGGTTTCGTATACCGGTCCTCGGCTATAGCCAGCAACTACTCGTTGAGCTAGATCGGGGGCCTAGCCTAGTCCAGATAGTCATAGTAGAATCGCTTTAGGGCTGCCGGCGTATTCTAGAAGTCTGACGCTAGATACCAAGTCGGGTCCGGGTCCTAGCCGCGCTACTAGGCTTAGTACTATAGCTTGCCGTAATGGGTCTAGCTAGCGAGGATCCTTTCGACTTCCTATTCCTTTTAGCTAGCTATATCTTTACTAGGCGGATTCTTAGTAGCTTGCCCTAGCAACGGGTTATTTAGGTACCGCTATAGCTAGTCAGCTATAAACTTAGTCGATCTACATTAGGATTCTAGAAGTTCGAGCTAATAGGCTCCCTTAGTAGTCTTCTTAAGGATCCTATAGTATTGCTACGTAATAAGGAAGGATAACTTATTACTTAGCTAGCTAGTTAGTTTAGGGGACTGCTTAATAATAACTATATTATTATCAACGTCGAAATCTAGCTTATAATAGTATCGATTCGCTTACCCTACCTATTTCTCCTAGGCCTTTATAATCATCTACTAGGTATAGTCGATATAACCCTAGATCTAGCGGGCCGCCTCTTATACCGATTTATAGTTTAATTGCTCCTAGGGGTCGTTGAAATCCTATATTTGGGATTCCTAGTTAAATGGCATTGGTATTAGGAAGCCGAATAAGACCTTATATAGCTATAATCTAGTATTATTATATAGAAGGCCTATCTAGATAGCGTTAAGAGCTAGGATCGCGCGAGACTAGTTATCTTGAAAGTAGCTAACGAATAGCCTCAACCGCTAGTTAATATATTAATTAAGGTTTTCAAACCTACCTAGTAGTCTAGGAGTACCCTATTATAGCTAGCTTCCATTCAATCCTAAGGATCTAGGATAGCTCGTTGGTAAACTTGGCTTAGAACTATAGCCCTTAGTCGCTAATAATCTCCTTTAGTAAGCTATACTCGATATAGGTATAACGGTCTCAGGAGTGTATTTCAACTATCTGATGACGACTCTACGAGTATATCCAATCTTGAAGAAAAGAAAAGGAAGAAGAGGAAGAAGAGGAAGAGAACGAGGAAGAGGAAGAAGGACGTAGTAAAGTGGGTGACATAGCCTCTACCTGACTAGAGGAAGGCAACAACCCGAAAGAGGCAGGCACGATGAGGGTCGCTGCCTACGATATTAGTATTGACATTTAGGGGTAGGGGTGCCCAATGAGGGTTAGGGTTGGCCGAGGGTTGCCGAGGCTACTATAGGGCTCAGCCCGTTACATTACCCCCTCCCCCTCCCTAAAGAGGCGTCGTTTCCCGTTATCTTCCTATAGATAGCCTTAAACCGGTCTAATGCTTCTATTTCTAGGAAGGCGCTTAAGGGTTCCTATATAGGTTGTATATAGCCTACCTACTTAACTTGCACTCTAGTTCCGGCTCTTATCGTCTTAGCTTAGAGTATCTCCTCGACTTGCCATTCCTTTTCGCCGTCTAGGCTATCTTCGGGGACAATTGCTAGGGGTTAGGTATTATCCTATTTCTACGATAGAAGCGGATCATCACTAGCTCTTTTCAACTATATAATATAGAAGACGTTGTAGATGCCTGGCGGTATATCTAGCCGGCAAGCGTACGAGCCGACTAGTTCCGTGATTATATATTTGACGTTAAGCTAGTCGAGCTTCTTCGAGGGTCTACTAGTCTTGATATTCTTCAGGCGTAACTATACCTTATCTCCTATACGAAATTGCTCGGCTACTTGTCTATCCCGGTTGGCGTATTCCTCCTATCGTTCCTGAGCCGTAGCCATTACGGCTTATGCCACTTCTATTGCCTCCTTGAGCTTAGCGACAAATGCTTTGCCGCGAGCTACTAGGGATCTCCTAGTAGTGCGTAACGACTCCCGCCCGCTAGTTAGGCCGAGAAGGTCCACCTCGTAACTATACGTTAGGAAAAAGGGGCTAATTCCTATCGATATTGTAGTCCGGTTATTGATAGCTAGCATTGCCGTAGGTAATAGGCCTACCTAGTTGTCTACTAATATATTATATAGCAGCGTAGGTAGTGCTCTACTACTGGTTAGCTTATTCCATTACGCTATTGGTCTTTAGATGGAAGGCTATTGACAACCGCCAAGTAATCTTAAGGAGTTCGTAGATCCGTTTCTATACGAGACTAACGAACTAAGGTCCTCTATCTAAAACAATCGCTAAGGGGAGGCTATAGTGCCGAATAAGGTAGCTAAGTAACTGCTCGGCTACTACTTTAGTTATTGTCAAGGCTATTACTTCGAATATTGCGCTTTTTAATAGACGGTTAGTAATGACTATAATCGTATCCGCCTAGTTAGGGCTAGATAGGGGTAATCTAGTAATGAAATCCATCGAAATCTCGCTCTAGATTCGTTCAGGGATAGGTAATAGCTTTAGTAAGCCTCTTCGCTTCTCCTTCTATATTGCCATCCTTCTACAAACGTCATAGTTCTAAAGGAACTTCTAGATATCTTGGCTAAGGCTAGGCTAGGTGAAATTCTATAAGATTAGCAGTTTGGTAAGGTCCCTACTAGGGTAGCTAGAGAGAGCTAAGTCGTATATCTCTTAGATAATTCGAGTACGTAGTAGTTCGAGGAATAGGACCTAGATCCGTCCCCTCTAGTAGAGTCGTTTTCCCTCATCGATCAAATACTCTGAAATCGAGATAGGTAGTCCCTACTATAAGGGTAGTTGTCTTTCCCCCTAGGTAACTATTTGGCGGATCAACTAGTACCGCTTATTGGCTTTAAGTCCTTGGTTCTAGAGGTCCTTAAGCAGGCCGTTAGCGAACGGGTTCTCTAGTAGGTCTAACTTATTAGTAGCGTCGTCGTTATCTCTATCCTAGTCGCTAGCCCTTATAAATCCTACGTTGACTTTCGTCCTCGGCTGACTAGAGGGGGGCTCTAATTCTCCTATTACTACTATATCTAGGAGGGTCTTGATCTAGGCTCGATATACCGAGATACGGCCTTTCTAAGCTTTTAATAACTAGAAGCAACGCCCCGCTAGGCGCTCGTCAAATTCATCCGCTAGCATATCCTATTCTCTCCTCGAGAGGGTATCGGGGACTACTACCTCTCTACTAAGCCGGTATCTTAGCTTGAAGTTATATCGGGCGAGGATCTCTGCCTAATAGACCTGCCTCTCGCTTAACTATTGTTTCTTCTAAAAGTATTCGAGGTTTTTATAGTCCGTCTAGATCTCGAAGGACGGTATACTCTATAGCTTAGCATCCTACTATTCAAGGCATCGTATAACGGCTAGAAGCTCCTTGTCGTATATAGGGTAGTTGCACTCTACTACGTTGTTCTTCTTCGAGAAGAAGGCTACTAGTCGTAAGATTCCCTCGTCGTTGTACTAAGAAAGTGCTCCTCTAATCGCGTATCCCAAGGAGTCTATTTTAACTACTATCTTCTAGTCTAGATCCTACTAGGCTAGGATAGGGGCGCTAATAAAGAGGGTTTTAAGTTGCTCGAAGGCTTCCTCGCACTAGGGTAACTAGGTAAAGGGGACTCCTTTCTTGGTAAGGGTAGTTAAAGGCATCGCTACTATTAAGAAGTTTAGGACGAACTCTTAGTAGTAGTTGGCGAACCTAATAAACCTACGAACTCCTTTAATAGACTTAGGGCGCTCCTATTACTTAATCGCCTCGATTTTTCCTAGATCGATACGGATCCCCTTCCTAGCTTCGACAATAAACCCTAGATACTTAACGCTCTTTGCCTCGAAGTCGCATTTGTCGATATCGACTAGAGACCTGCCTCCTAGAGTCTTTTTATAACCATTTTGACTTTCTTCCTATAGTTAGAGCGGGAACCGTCGGAGTAGATAATAATATCGTCTATATATGCTAAGCAGAACTCATCGAGGTACTCCTACAATATCTTATTGATATAGCGCTAGAAGGTAGCTAGCGCGCTAGTTAGTCTAAAGGGGGTAACTAGCTATTTATAAAGCCCGTATCTTATATAGAAGGCCGTCTTCTACTTGTCTCCTTCCTTGATCCGTATCTTATAGAATACGGCGATTATATCTAGCTTCGTAAGCCATTTCGCCTTCGATAGAGATCTAAGTATCTCGTTAATTAGGGGGAATAGGTACTAGTCCCTATATATAGTGGCGTTCAACCCCTAGTAGTCGATATAGAAACGTAGTCCGCCTCTAGGCTTCCTAACGAATAGAATGGGGGCTAAGGCTAACGAGCTACTTGCCTAGATAAAGTTCTTATCGAGGAGCTTAGTAAAGGTCTTACGTAGGACGATCAATTCTTCCCTCAATATCCCGTAAAATAGCCCTAAGGTAGGGGTTTTTCTTGTCCGTTCTAGTCCTTTTCTAATAGGATCTCGTAGTCTACCCTAGTTAGTAGGGTGGCAGTTGATCGCAGCATTCTAGTCGAAGAGGGGAAGGAATTTATAGTAGTATTGTAGCAGCTTCTACCTAGGATCTCTATACTACTTTAGCGCTAAGGCCTTCTCGATATCTACTAGGCTAGTAGCGAATACCCTAATAGGCTCCTTCTAGTTAGAGCAAGTTCTCTATATCCTCCTAGCTCTCTTTACGAATGCTCTAAAGATGATTGTAGATTATTAGGAAACTAATAGGGTAGATCCCTCCTCTTAGCTCCTTTCCTTGATTATTAGCCCCGAGGTCCTAATCCTTAATTCCTTCTAAGAGGGGGAGAGGGTCACCTCCTTAGCATTATCTATAGTCGCCCTAGGATAACATCGTCCTTCTAGTCTAGGATAATGTAAAAGAAGACGCGGTTACGTTTATATCCATCGATGTCGGTATCTATATAGGCTATATATTAAATAAGGCCCTTAACTATTACGTTGACTTGCTTAAGGTCGTAGAGTGATAGGAATATATAGGAGGCGTAGGCGTTTCGCGAAGGAGAGACTAATAGTAGTATAAGATAAACATCTACTATCGATAAAGGCCTTAGTATAGTAAGTTCTATTAATGCTAAAGTTAATATAAATGGGGGGGCTATCTATCTTTTTCTCTATTCTCTTCTATTCCTATACTACCTCTAAGTACTCCTGACGACGACTTCTGCTAGGAGCTAACCTTTTAACTCCTTATCGCTTCCCTCCTCTTAGTTAGAGGAGTCCCTATCTATATACTAGTTCTTCGACCTTTAGGAGCTTAGGGTATAATCTCTTGACGCGAGCCTAGGTTGAAGTGCTAGGCCGCTATAGAGGAAGAAGTAGGCATTCCGTAATCCAATATCCCTTCCTTCTATACTATAGGCACCGCTTCTCCTTATAGCGCAATTCCATTTCCTTCTCGTTGGCCTACCTCGCCCGCTTGCCTGCTAATTCCTCATTCTACTTCTATATCGCCTGGCTAACCCTCGTAGGCTCCTAATCCATTGCATCTTATATAGGGGTGCCTATACGCTTGTCGTTCTAATGCTTTGCCGCTCTCTAGTTAGGAGGAGGGTTCCTTGCCTATAGGAACGTAGGGGTAGCCTTATCCATCCTCCTCTAGTTAGACCTTCGGGCATCGATATTAGCCCCTAGGAGGTAAAGTTCTCGAACGAATCCTAGGTAGTCTACTAGGAGGTGGAGCATTGAAACGAGAAGATCCTTCATCTCTTCGTTGAGGGTCTTCCTAAGGTAGTTGATCTAAATAGCGTCGTGCTATATAGCTCCTCCTATATTAGTAAGCTGCTTCTCAAATCGTAGGTAGAATGCTACGAACGACTCTATTTTGCCCTAGGTCATCTAGTCTAAGTTGTTGAGGATATACTAGGCGATATTAGGATCCTCGTACGTCGTAGTTAGGTATTGGAGAAAGGCTATAGGATTGCGAACGCCCTCTAGGCTACTACTCTTATAGAAAGTAGCTGCCATCGACTATGAGTCCCCTAGCCGGGAGTAGATATAAGTAAACTGATTAGCGGCGGAGCCCAACAAGTACCTATCTATATATAGTTTTCCTTCTATTTCAGCCTCTAGTTTCAGTACTTCTTCTAGTTCCATCGAAATATAGAGGATCTAGGAGCGTCATCTTCTTCTTTGTCTAGCTAGGAGGCGAGGCTAGTATAATACTCGCTATAGGTAGCGGCAGAGGTATTGTCACCTATAGGGTAGTCTCGAAGGTTAGAGCGGACTAGGTTTATAGGGAGGCGAGGCCTTCCTAGATAGCTTGGATATATATCTAGTATATCTCGCTCTCTAGCTTAGCGATTTTCAATCTCGACTAGGCGCTAGCTCTAGGCCAAAAGTAGTTGGAGGATCTAGGTTAGGGTAGTAGCCTCTTAGCCGCCCTTGCTCGTAGGGTTGTTACTTGCCGACATCGTAATATTTGTCCGTCAAAACTTTCCGTTATACCTCGCTTAGTAGAGGGCTTTCTATAGTGCCTCGCCTAATAGAGGGCTTTCCGATGATAGTGCCTTACCTACTAAGGACTTTCCAATAGTGCCTCGCCTGCTAAGGACTTTCCAATAGTACCTCGCCTGCTAAGGACTTAAAGTCGTAATAGTATATTCTAGTCGTGCCTAGCTACTCGGCTCCTTTAGGCTCGAGGTCTTCGCCCTTATAGTATAATAGTTAGAAATATAGGATTCGTGCCCTCCTATACTACCGAAGCTTATAGCCCGGGTATTGCTTATTGCCTTATTAATAACGCGAGCCTCGTAATTCTCGACTATCCAATTATAGAGGATAGGAGTCCCTATATTAGCTCAACTAATCCCGTAGGCTAGTGTCTCGTTATCCGACGTACGGCTTAACTAGCTCTAAAGCTAGTATCTTACGGGCGACATCGTAGCTCACTCGGTCGCAAGCGCTAAGATATTGCTCCTCGCTTAACCGAACAAATGCCGATGTCTTGCGGAACCGATAGTGCCTTGTCGCCTAGTTGACGACTCGGACTTACTTCGTAATGGCCGCGTCTAGAGTTTCCTATAGACAGCAACGCGATTGACCTACTAGTCCTAGTAAATACTCTATTCTTGCGAAAAGAGGAAGATTAGATGTAATGTAACGGTCTTAGGAGTGTATTTCAACTATCTGATGACGACTCTACGAGTATATCCAATCTTGAAGAAAAGAAAAGGAAGAAGAGGAAGAAGAGGAGAGAACGAGGAAGAGGAAGAAGGACGTAGCAAAGTAGGTGACGTAGCCTCTGCCTGACCAGAGGAAGGCAAACAACCGAAAGAGGCAGGCACGATGGGGTCGCTGCCACGATATTGGTATTGACATTCAGGGGCAGGGGTGCCCAATGAGGGTTAGGGTTGGCCGAGGGTTGCCGAGGCCACTACAGGGCTCAGCCCGTTACAATAGGCCCTTATAGTATATCTTCGCTACGTCGTAGGTAGTAGCACTTCTCTTTATAGAATAGTCTATAATACCTTCGTTAGTCGATTGATTATAACTAATATATTGTTATAACTATAGTAGTCTAGCAGTAGTTCATTGAAATCTATAACTAGATATTGCTAGGCCTATTACGGCGGCGGGATTAGCTATAATAGACCTAGGGTCTTGTTATATAGGTGCTTCGATAATCGGTATAGTATATAATTATTAATAAAGATCTTAATATCGCCGCTTATCCTCGGCTACTAGTACTAGGCGGCTACTAGCTTCTTAGTCTTGCTCTAGCTAGGGTACGCTATAACTAGTTAGCTTATACCTCCTAGATGACCTAGGTCCTTAAGTGCTAACTATAGGTATAATTAGTCTACTACTATATAGGAGTATCTAGTCGCCTAGGAGGGTAAACTCGGGATAGCCTATATATACCTAGTCATGCTATTCGTCTAACTTAGGTATTATATAGTTGGCCTCTAAGAGCTCGTTAACTAGTTAGAAACTAGAGCCTAGTAGTAGGGCAATACCTTTGTTAAGGGCTATAATCGTCGTAGCTATTGGCTCCTATTTAGCCTAGCCCTAGCCTATACTAGGGCGAAAATCTATATTATATAATATACTTTGCGTTTAGCCTTCTATATAATAGCGTCTTCTATCTTCTAGGAGAGGGCGTTAGCGGTAGCGTTCTTACTTCCTAGCTAGTATATAATATAGAAGTTATACTATAAGAGTAGCTCGGCCTATCCTACCTAGCGGATATTTAATAGCCGCTTCGTATTAAAGTACTTCAATGCTTTATAGTTGGAAACGATCAGGAAAGGCTCTTTACTCTATAGACCAATTAGTTTAGCCCTCTAATACTATAAGGCCCAAACTATAGCTAGGAGCTCCTTATTATAGATATAGTAGTTAAGCTTAGCGCCTTATATCGTCTTAGAGAAGTAGGCTATAGGGTGCTACTAGCCGTTGTCCTACTTCTAGGATAGTACCCCTATAATATACCTTATAAAGTATTAGTTTTTTAATATAGGTTAGCTAGCTATACTAAAAGTAGGCTAGGACTAGTCTAGCGAGGAGGCGTTTCTTTAGCTCCTCGAATATATATTAGTAATCTTTTATCTAAATAAATGATATATCCTTCTTAGTCAAGTTGGTTAGGGGATAGGCGATATACCTATACTTATAGACAAAACGGCGATAGAAGTATATAGAAGCTAAGGAAGGATTATACCTATTTAATAGTAGTTAGGACCTCCTAATTATAGACTACTTCTAGCTTCTAAAGGTTAGGAGTATACTCTTAGTCCGACGATAAACCTAAGGAATTTGGTCTCTATAATATAGAACTTATACTTCCTTAAGTCGGCTATAACCTAGCCTTATATAGGCGTTCTAAAACGCGGCGAATATAGACCTTATACTCCTCTTATATAGCCAAGAAGATTAGGATATCGTCGATATAGGCGCTATAGAAGTCGTCGAGGTAGCCTATTAGTATATGTCAGGGCTAGGCCTAGGATATTGTAGCTGAAGTGAAGGGGTACAAGCGAGGTAGTAGCTATCACTAAGCACCGTAGATGTAGAGGTAGGGGTCAGGAAGGAATCACATTGAACTCTGCCTCCCTCTCTCCTTCGGTTGCCCTATACCCTCTTATAGCCTGTCGACTAGCCTTGCCTCCTATATCCTATAGCTCTGAAACAGCTATACAACACTATTCAGATGCTATATACGCGCCTAATATTGATATGAAACTAATGTTATGTCACCCCCTATACGCTACGTGGACGGGGCGTACTAGCTACCCGGCGCCGATCCGTCCCTACTTCCTCAGCAGGTAGGCCCCGGAACCCCGGACCCCTTTCTATATCCTGACATGCCGCCCCCCCTTCTAGGTTCCTGTCCCTAGGAACCATGTACTGCCGGTGGTTCGGCGCCTTCGTAGCGCGTAGCTGGTATACGCGGGCCGTGCTGTCTAGAATCGTGAGGGAGGGGGTAGGCCTGCAACGTAGCTATATATTGCGGGGGCGGCCGAAGCGGCGGCGTTGGTGGGCTACCTAGGATGTTTTCAAAACCAGCCGTTTTCCTATAGTAAATCGGCCAAGAATGAAAACTTTCTCGGATCGGAGTGAGTGACGCGTATATCGAGGGCGATCGCAAGAAGAGCGCTTTAATTGCGCGGTCGCCGCGTAGATGCGACTAGGTAGAACCCCTTGTTTTGGCAACAAAGAAGGGCGCGTTTGTTGCGAATGATGGCCTCCTATAGCTAGAGCCCTATATATTCTTCCTCGGCCTACCTTCTTCCTCCTCTTTCTTCTTCCAACAACAACCCACTTCGTAAGTGCCGACTGACTAGCTAGTACGCCAGCTATAGCCTCCCCTACTTGCCGCCATCGCCGTTACCGCTATACTGCTAATAGTGCCCCTTACGTAGATAGTTCGCTCGGTTCGCGCTATAGTTTTCCCGACAGGTATAGTTTTCCTTGTATAGCGACAACGTTGGTCGGTGCCGGCCTCCTTCTTGACTAGCCAGATCCGAAGGTGAGTTTTGGCACGCTATGGACATCAATACGCCGCTGATACGCTGCTTAGACGCGCATTTAGCGACTACTACTGCCGCTGTCGGCCCCGAGGCTATATAGGACACCCCAACCAAGCCGTAGCTGGCCCGCCCGGCAATGATCCTCCCTAGGTGGCGGCCCGACAAGGGCAACCCGCCGAGCGATCGCATTTCCTCGGTAGGTGCTGTTTCGCTATAAAGGCGCTAGATCTGCGCTAATAGTATATGGTATAGCCCGAGCTCGAGGATAGCGACGATAATATCGATGATCTCGATTTCGATATACGAGCGCGAATCATTCCGTAGGTGCTTATAAGCTGCGTATATAGAGCTTTTGCTAACCGCTATAGGTGCCGAAAATACGTACGGCGTATTGTTATTGGCGATAACAACCTTACGATCGACGATCTAGTTAGTGCCACGACCAACGTAATTCCGGTAGCCGATATATATTGCGTAAAGCATAACCACACTTGCCCTATAGTACTGTCCCTCCTCCGAAGCGCTATCCCTAGCGCGATTGTAGCGTGTTATTGTATGCTTATAGCGATATAGATACCGAAGGAAGCATTGGATGCGGCACGCAATTGGGCTATCGCTCGAGACAAATACTACTATCCCCTAGGACGAGAGCGTAAGTGCTTGTCTCTAGCGCCTTAGCAGCGTTTTAACTATTCTAGCGCCGTAAACTTGGCGAAGAAATGGACCGCCTTAGCCGTTTCATTTCAATCCTTGACGACCTACGGTCCCCCTCCAGCTGCCCGTTTCGAACGATTTTGCTGCTTAGTAGGGAGCCTATCGCGAGGCAGAGGAAGTGCTTAAGCTATATCTTCGCCGCTTTAGCGTAGTCGAGAAGCCGCCCACCCCTAGTGGTATTACCTCCGCCGTAGACTTTGCCTAGTAACGAGCGACTTGATCCCTTGAAAAGGCGCTTGCGAAGAGCATGAGCGCTACGAAGTCGCTTGATACTGCATGTCTACTATCGAGAGGGCGTAGAGAAAGGTTCTCTTGAACTAAGGGGCAATGAGAGCGTTTGGTATATATATCGTTGTCGTTTTCGTTCGCCGCTGACTAGCGTAGAACGAGCTTATTGCGCGCCGCGAGGGCGAGGCCCGTCCTAAGGGTCCCGTCAACAATACGAATGAAGAGGCTTAGAATGAGTACAATATACGCCCTATAGAGGCTTCTGAGGAGTAAGCGAATAACGGTGAAGTATCGAACGAGTAGAGCCTAAGCGCTAGGGCGGCCGTAGTAGCGATAGAAGGGGGTGCGAAGGGTAGTCAGAAACGCGCTTCTTCTAACCCGAAGGTATACTTCTTTAGTTATACCGCTTGCTATACGCTGCTAATAAGCTCGTAGGATAGTTCTACGCGGAAGAAGACGTAGTAGCAAGAAGTGATAGCGAGTAGTAGGCCGCGAGAGGTAGTGGTGCTTCGTTTTTATTCGTAGCAGTATTTTATAGAGTAGTTGCGTAACTATTGTATCTTCGCTACTTGTCTATAGTTCTTAGTGCAGTCGTCTACGCTATCTAGGGTAAATCCATTTATAAAGCGTTTGCTATACGCCTGCTCTACTCTCCTACTATAGCCGCATTTCTTTGTAGGTAATATTTATTAGCCGCGCTATATTCCCTAAGTAGTGGTCCATCATCTAAGTGCTCTATAGGTTCCTACGAGTTATTTCTAGCCTATAGCTAGCCTACCGAACTAAGTATTGCTAGTCGGTAGGCGGGCCTCGATAGTCAAGGATAGCCTCAACCTCCTAGTGCTGCTCTTCCTCTACAATATCGATGCGTTTTAGTACTCCTACACTGCTTTAGATCCGTTGAATGGCTCTAATAGGGAAATCGGGAAAGTGTTATAGATTTTATATCTTATAGGCAAATCCAACTTATATACTATCTTTCTATCTCCTACCACGTTAATGATCTTGAATAGCCCAATATACTTATCTGCGAGTTTGCAGCTCGGGCACTTCTAGTTCAGGTATTTTATAGATAGCTAGACCACTAGCTAGGCTCGAAAGCCATCTTCGTATAATGCCTATTATACTACTTTTTATATACCTTATTTGTTCGGCGTAGGAGGTTAGAGACCTAAGACCTTTTAGTAAGAAGCTCCTTGACCCTCTCATTAGTAGTAGGAATGCCACTACTATACTCGTCGACCGGATCCGAAGGCCCCTCGGCTAGAACCCGAATAGCAAATACGCTAGGGTTATACGTATAGCGGTATAGTAAGAGGTGTTATAGGCATGTTCCGCGATAGTCAAATACTACGCCAATCTGCTTGGTTATAACTATAGTAGACACGCAAGTAGTGCTCAAGGACTTAGTTAAGGCGCTTAGTTTGACTATCAGTCTATAGGTGCCACGTAGTACTTAGGCGCCTTGTTGTGCTAAGGAGCTCTATAATCGCCTTCTAGAAGTTACTAGTAAAAAGAGACCCTCAGTTGGAGGTAATAGTAGTTAGGAGGCGAAAAGTCGGAAAACGTGATCGAAAAGAGTTCTACGAACGCGCTAGTAGTAAGCGTCATACTTATAGCGATATAGATAGTATATTTAGTAAACTTGTCAACAATTATAAGGATAGCGTTATAGGCCTTATTAGTCTATAGATTAATAGAGCTTAGTAGCCTAGTGATGAAGTTCAATAGTAATATCCCTCTAAGGGCCGCTTAGAATTAGCAAACGGTGCGAGTTCGCTATAAGGGTAGTAATTCCGCGCTTTTGTTCGGCTATAAACAATATACTTATAGAGATATAGACCTCGATACGGCTATTAGGGTCGGCCAATTATAGTTGCGTTACAGCTTCTACTAAGTTTTTCTAATGCCGTAATAGCCCGCGTCTTTATATCGTAGTAGCTCTCGAGCAGCTCCTATCGTACTGCTACTAGAGCGAAAATTCGCCTATTAAAGGTTAGTCCCGTCTTCTCTCTATGCCTAGCTCGAACTATTACTCTCTATACTTCTAAGCGCACCTATCTCTCCGACTACGCCTGGCAGACCCTCTCCTATAGCGACGGTAGGGACCCCCTACTCGCTGTCCCAGAATATAGAAACCTCCTATATATAGCCCCTACGAGAGGCCTACGCTAATTAGGCGTACCCTCTTTGTCGGACGCAACTTCTAGGGATCCGCGGGGATCAAGCGCCTTACTCCTAGTATACCCGGCAGCCCCCGGCACTAGTATATGTATATAGTATAATTAAGCTATACTAATCGCTTCGTAGGCGCCCTGCAGGTGCCTACTCAGTACTTCGGCGCTTCTTATACGCCTACTTATTTACTAAGGCGCTTCTCTTACGCCTACTCATCGTCAATACTCAATAGGCGCTTCAACGCCCCTTTATAGCGTCCTAGCACGCCTTCAGCCTAAGCGGCATCATCTATATAAGCCTTTCCCTCTTCTCTTAGGCGCCTTCTAATATTGGTCTACCTCAGGACCTCATCTATACGCCTTCTAGTACTAGCACTACGCCTATAATCAGCGTTCCGTACCCCAAGCGCGCTAGGTCACAAGCTAACTCCTTATCTTCTATCTACGCTTTACAGTCCTCTAGGCGCGAATACTAGGCTCTCCGGCGTAGTAAGTAGGCGTAAACGTAATATTAGGGCTGCTATAAGAGGAGGGCGCTCGGGTTCCTCCCTATACGCCTTTCCCGCTCTAAACGTTCCTCTAGGAGGGTTAATAGCAGGTTCTCTACAATTTTACTGTCTTTTTAGTAGTATAGTCTAGTCTATATAAAAGTCTATTAGCAGCATTTTAGATCCCTAGGCGATACTTTACTATAAAGTTAAACTTAGCGAGCTCCTAGCTCTAGCGTAGCTGTTTTGCTATTGGCCGCTTCTTATAGAGGCCTTTAAGGTTAAGATAGTCGGTTAATACAAGGATAGGAGTCTAGGTATAGAGGAGGTAGTGGCGCTAGACGTATAGCGTATCAATAAGCGCTAATAGCTCTCTTACTATTATTAGCGTATTTCTTCGTTATAAATCTTAGGAGCGAAAAGCTACTAGGTGCTATTTTCTATTATATAGCTATACAAGCACTATACCTATAGCCTACTAGGAAGCATCTACCTTAAGACGAATAGTAGATTTGGATCGAAATAGCGAAGAATAGGTCCTTCTTAGAACCTACATTTAAGCTCTTTAAACGCCTCCTAGGCGTCGTCGGTCAACTTAAAAGGGCGGGTCTTATTGCTATATAGCAAATGTATTAGGGGCGCTATAATCTTAGAATAGTTGCAAATAAACTGTCGGTAGAATCCGTAAAGCTAATGAAAACCTGAATATTATAGACGCTGCTAGGGAGCAGCTACTACAATTATGCGTCGACCTGCTTAGGCTCTATACTAATCCTCTAGGAGTAACGATATATCCTAAAAAGGAGACCTTATTGATATAGAACTAGCATTTCTTAGCGTTAGCGTAAAGGTCGGCCTTCTAGAGCCGTTCGAGGACAAGACGTATATACTACTCGTGCTTTACTTTATTATCGCTAAAGATCAAGATATTATCTAGATATAATATAGAAGACGTTAACTAGCTCTACTGCGCCTAGTTGATATAGGTTTGGAAGATCGTAGGCGTATTGGCTAGGCCCATTAGCATAACAATAAATTCGTAATAGCCGTACGTATTTGGAAAGCAGTCTTCTACTTATCGCCTTCGCGGATCCTAATCTAGTAGTAATATGCATCCTTTAAGTCAGCTTAGTATAGATCCTAGTAGTAGAAAGGCGGTCGAGTATCTCTCTAATTAATAGTAGAGGGGCGCGGTTCTTAATCGTAATCTTGTTTAGTGCTTGGTAGTCGACTACTAGGCGTAACTCGCCCTACTTCTTTAGTATAAAGAGAATAGGAGCACCTATAGGGCTACTCGAAGGTCGAATCCACCCCTTATCGAGGGCTGCTACGAGCTAGTCCCGCAATATATATAATTCTATAGCGCTAAGAGGGTAGATCGGTCCCTATAGCGGCTACGCTCCTTATACGAGGTCATATAGTTTTATACGTAGTATAGCGTAATAAAGGGGGTTGATCTTTAGTCTCGAAGAGGTCCTTATAAGTAGCGTAGGTAGCTAGGAGGTTATTTTTAATAGGGTCTATAACCACTTGGGGGTCGCTAATAGCGTAGCTATTATAACTATATAAAACTAAAGGCAAACCAATTGTGCTTAGGCTAACTTGTAAGCCGTAATAGTATAGCTAAGGCGGGTATATCCAAGTTTTCTAGTAGAAGTCGAAAATCGGGTTGGCTATTTCGAGCTATAGTTGACCAAGGATAATAGTAAAAGGTTCGATATTAGCGACAACGAAGCGTAGGAGGTATATATACTAGTAGCCTAAGGCATTATTATTTGAATATATAAGGGGCATACTCTATATATCGAGATAGGGGTATTGCCGATAGCGGTTATACCAGGGTATTTGGGGAGCTTTTCCAACTAGGAGTACTCCTCTAAAAAAGCTGCGGCTAATCAAATTAAGGTCCGCGCTAGTATCTAGCATCGCCTACGCCTTCTTAGCGGTGGTCTAGGTAGACGCATACAATTCTCGACCCGATATAAGAATAGGCCCCAAGTTCCTAAGCTATATCTATACCTATACCCCTATTACGACCGAGAGGCGTAGTATTAGCTGAGGTAGTAGGGTTGCTAGTAGGCTAAAAAAAGGTGGGGTAGAGGATTAGGGCACTTAAATGCCTGGTGTCCAGCTTAGTAGCAGTGGCGGTAGGTCAGCTTCAGGCAGGTAGTAGAGTAATGGCCAGGCTCGCTATAGGTATAGCAGCGTATACGACTAGACACTAAGTTAAAGCGTAACGCTAGTATAGCTTGGACGTTATTGGTAGGAGATATAATAAGGCAATTCCACTAGATATAGCTAAACTAATTACACCTATAGTATTAAGGTATAGCACTGCCCTTGTTCTTCGAAGACAAATAGGACCTGAGCAGGAGCTAGGGCACTAGCAGAATAGTTGCTAGCAGACTACGTAGGAGTAGCGTAGCTAGTAGACGGGTTCTAGGATGGGGGTCGGTAAGCTAAAGTGCTAGCTACTCGCTAACTATCTTCATATTTAGCGTATAGCGCTCACTAGCTGCGGGAGCGTATTAGGCAAGCTACTCCGGTAGCTAAGAGCGAGACGGATCTCGGATCGGAACTTAGGGACTAGCTAAACTACTCGTTGGGGATCCTCAAGGCGGTAAGGGAGGTCGGCAAGGAGGGTAGTATAGCGGTCTACGAATTCAACCACCATTTCGGTTTCTCCTTAGGAAAGGCGATCAAGCGCCGAAGCTGCATTGAGTATACGGGTTTCCGGGTCAGCTAACTAGTCCTGGAGGAAGCCTACGAATTCTTCCTAGGAGAGAGAGGCCGAGTCAAACTAGGGGTTGATCTTGTTCGGCGATGTACTTAACCTAGGCGTTTTTCGGAGGACCCTTAAGGCAACTAACTATATAAGCTATACGGTCGCTGCTTATATAAAGGTCTCCTAGAAGCTAGAAATTGGACTTGCAGTCGTAGAGGAAGTTACGGAGGTCGGTGCTACTGCCCCCGAATAAGACGGGTACTTGAGAGTCGGGGTACGCTAGAGCGACGAAGCTACGCTAATAGGGATAGCAGGAACTATAAGCGTAGTAGGCGCCGTACTAGCAGCTCCTATAAGCGTAGTATTAGGGGTTAGAGGGTGGTTGGCGGTAATAGGCGGCTCGGTGTTAGGGGTCGCATTCGCTAGAGCAGGATTGAATTTAGCATCCTAGCATTGAAGTTGCGCTAGCTCAGCTCGTTTCTGGCGTATAACGCTTTCCTAGCGGGCAAGAGCAAGCTATTTATCTAGACGACGCTCCTCTTTAGCAAGCTCTTTCTCGCGATCTAAGGGCAAGGGGTCCGCGGGCGTAATTTGGACGCTGCTCACGCGGTAACTACGCTCTCGTCGGACTATATTAGTAGGAGGCTAAGAATCGAGAGTAGCTAAGAAGGCGTTAGAAGATTAGGAGCCGTAAGGGAGCTGTTCTAACGCAGCGCGAGAACGCAAAACGGGTGCTATCGCTTGTCCCTAATAGTTTAGCGCCCTTATAGGGTATAGAGTTCAACGTGTCAGGGCTAGGCCTAGGATATCGTAGCTGAAGTGAAGGGGTACAAGCGAGGTAGTAGCTATTACTAAGCACCGTAGACGTAGAGGTAGGGGTCAGGAAGGAATTATATTGAACTCTGCCTCCCTCTCTCCTTCGGTTGCCCTATACCCCTCTTATAGCCTGTCGACTAGCCTTGCCCTCCTATATCCTATAGCTCTGAAACAGCTATACAACACTATTCAGACGCTGCGTACGCGCCTATAATAGATGTGAAACCTAATGATATGTCACCCCCTATGCGCTACGTAGACGGGGCGTACTAGCTACCCGGCGCCGATCCGTCCCTACTTCCTCGGCAGGTGGGCCCCGGAACCCCGGACCCCCTTTCCATATCCTGACAGTATATTATTAATAAACTACTAGAAGGTTATAGGTCTATTAGTCAAGCTAAAGGGCATTACTTTAAACTTATATATACTATACTATATTTAAAAGGTTATTAAGTCCTTAGATTTAGGGCTGATTTAGATCTAGTAAAAGGCTTGCTGAATATCAATCTTTATAAAGATCTTTACTTAGGCTATTCGGGCTAGGGTTTCGTCAATTAGAGGTAGTAGGTACTAATCCTTCTTAGTTATTGTATTCAGCTTATAGTAGTTGATATAGAAATAAAGGCTTCTATCGCCCTTAATAGCGAATAGGATTAGCGCTACCTATAGTACGTTGCTCGGCTCGATAAAGCCCTTCTATAGGTTCTTAGTAATATATTTCTAGGCCGCTTCTAGCTCTTTAGTGGAGAGCCTCTATAAGCTAGTATAGCCAAGGTCTCCTAGGTTCGATTCTAGTAGGAGTTCTATCTTATAGTCTATATTTGGTTAGAGTAGAGGTAGTATATCGGATTTAGCCTTACTAAATATATTAAGGAAGTTATAGTAATAAACGGGTATCTATTTAAGTACTTATCAATATAATTACTTATCCTTGCCCTCTAGGGTCGTTTTTAGCTCTAGGATCCTATCGATTTCGTAGAGTATAGTAATGCCTATTATAATTATATATAGCCCCTTTTTTTAGCTGATTTGCTAAAAGGCAATGGCACTAACTATTGTAATATTAGAGGGTCGAGATTTATACTAGCTAATAGCATTATAATATAGGATATAGGGCTACTAGGCATTAATGCCCTACTTCAATAGATCAACTATCGTTGCTAGCTTCTAGGGTTCTACTTCCTTGGGTTGCCTAGTTGGAGGAGGAAGATCCTAAAGATTCTATTCTATCTTAGTAACGCCCTTATCTTGCGATATAGCTAGTTAGGACTTTAAAGGTTCGGCTAGCCAAGGCAAAATCGTTACTTTCTTTAGTACTTTCTAAGTCCTAGGTTCTACATTTGCCTATACCTCTAGTTCAATGATTCGCTTCTTAACTATAGCTCGGCTTATATAGCGGCGGTAGTCCTCTTCTTCTATTAGTCTTTCCTAGTATTAGATATCCTCGATATCCTTCGGTCTAGTAGCTTTATAGATAACTAGTCCAACTATATATTTATCTTTCTTTTCTAATTAGGGTTAGGTTCCTACTTAGGCGGGAATAGTAGTCTTTGGTATCTATAATCGGCTAATATATTATAGAAGTCGAGCTATTTCTAGCTAATAATAACTTTATATAATAAGTCGACGATAGTTAGCTATTTATTCTTAATTGTTCGATTCTAGACTATTAGATACGCTTTAAGGCGAGATTAATAGTCTAGGAGATAGAACTATTAAAGCCCCTAATAGGGTGAGGTTCAAAGTTAGAGAACCTCTTATAACTAGCTATTTAACTAGTTGCTTACTAAACTTCCTATTAATAAAGAGGTAACTATTTACTCCTATATCAACTAGAATATATAGATAGTTAACGAACTTCTATTAAATAATAAGGCGTAGGAGGTAAGAAAAGGCTCGCTGCTAAGATACTTTGCGAGGAAGTCTAGATTCTTCTATACTATAGTCGATTTCATCCCTAGAAGGGAGTTAATTTTAACTTAGGGTATTTAGTTTTCCGAATCGCTAAGTTCTTTATAGTAGGTACTATTCTAGCTGCTATTACTAAATTAGGGGTAAAGGTACTAAGTCGGATACCTACTAGGACTATAGATATATAATATAGGATTCGTAGTTAGGATTAGTAATATAGGCTAGCTTTATAGCTCTCTTAGGGTAGTCCCTCGATAGATACCCCTTTTCCTAGTAGATAAAGCAATGGCCTTTATATATAGCTGCTAGACATCGTCGGCGTTTAGCTTAGTAGGCCTAGGGTTTAGGCAATTACTATAACGATTACTACCTCTATTATATATACTATATATAGATTCCTAGTATAGCTCTATCGTCTAGCCTATAGCCTGCTTATTAACTAAGACAATATTCGAATAAATATAGCAAATTAGTTGAAATCGACTATAGGATCTATATATAGAAGCGCTACTATAGTCTATAATATAGGAGTAAGTTGGCTATAGAATTTAGCCTTCTACTTAGACTTATTATCCTAATTCGCTAGCTAGCCTAATAAAGTCATTCTTAAAAGAGGCAAAGTCGATAGAGGCTACTAGCTTAAGCCTATTAAATATATCGAGGGCTTCTTCGATTTAGTTTAGGTTCAAGTATTTACGCTACAAGTAGTCTAGGAGCTTACGCGAAGAGGAAACTAGGTTAGGATAAGTATCCTATAAATAGGGCGCTAATATATTAGCTGCCCTATTACTAATATAGCTCTTAATATATACTTGCTTAGCTATATTATTAGTAAAGCGATTAGCATTAACTTCTAGCTTCTTCGAGATAGCTTAGTACTATACTTAAAACTTCATTATATCTTTATTAGCCTTATTATAAAAGATAGGAGGGTCTAGGAGCCTGTCGCTCTTCTAGCTGGCGCCTACTAGTATAGGGTACTCGATATCTTTAGTCTAGCTATATATCTATCTTTCTCGTTCGCTTATATCTTCAGGTTCTTTATTCTAATAGGCGCTATTATAGGTATCAGCAAGCAATTAGTATAGCTTAGTAATCTAGACGTCTCGCTAAGCTAGCTCAGCCTCTCTAGTAACTAGCTTATTAGCGAGGTCATTCTTCGTCTTCTACTTTCCTTTTATATAAGTAGAGCATTCGGCAACTTCTTTAACGTCTATAGAGGTAGGTATCTTGGTAGTAGGAGTATCCTATAGGTTGTTTAGGTTCGTTATTATAGCTTTATTCGGTAGTCTCCAGACGTATAGTATAGCTATAGTCGATTCTTCGATTCTTCACTTCTTTAGGCGCTTTATATAGCTATAGTTTAGGTCCTTCGCTAGCGCGCGATATAGCTAGGCTATTCTTCTTCGATTCTTCAGGTTCATTGCCGGCGTATAGCGTAGCTAGGCACTTTATTTAGTTAGGGCGTATAATGTAGCTACTAGTTCCTTGGTTTGGTTAACGCCTTCGGCTGCTAGATAGTTCTTCTTCGTTTAGGGCGCGTAATATAGCTATAGGTCGTTCTTCGGTTCGGTCGGCGCCTTCGGCTGCTAGACGGTTCTTTTGGTAGGATATTCTTGAGCCTTCCTAGGTAGTAGGTTTGAGCTTTCGATTATAAGAGACGAGTAATATATAGGCGAGGCTTAAGGGCGCTAGCAAATACTATTCAATTCTGCTAATCGAAAGCTGAGGAGGAGAGAGGGAAAGGTAGGAATATAGGCCCCGCAATGTATAGGAAAAGGGGAACCCCCTGCTAGGAAGCTATTCCTAGTACGGAAGCGTACTTACAACCCCAACCCTAGGTGCGCCTTTGGTGCGCCTTGGGTGCGCCCTGGGTGCGCTCTCCGTCATAGCGGCGAGTAGAGGGGAGGGCTATAGCTAGCCTACTAGCTAGCTAGTCGGCATTTACGAAGTAGGTTATTATTAGACGAAGAAGAAGGAGGAAGAGTATAGGCCGAAGAAGAATATATAGGGCTCTAGCTATAACGTACTTGCATAACGAGTGGCTAACATAACAAGTAGGCCACTTTTCTTCTCCTTACAACCTCTTGACTTCTTCGCTAGCTTCCTCTATATAACAATATAGAACCTCTTCTAAAAGAAACTCGCATTATCCTTATACTCGAAGCTATTAAAAAAGACCCTAAACTTTCTATATGAAAAGCTGCTACGATCTATAAGATCCCTCGGTCCTCGCTCTAATACCAATACGCTAGAAAGCAACTACAATGCGAATTGCCTGCCAACCTTCGAAAATTGACCAACTTAGAAGAAAAAGTCCTTCTTAAGAGGGTACTCGATCTTGATATATAAGGATTTCAGCCCCGGCTATCTAATATTCGAGAAATAGCCGATTGTCTTCGTACGATATACGACGCGTCGTATATTGGACCCCAATAGGCAAACGGCTTCGTAAAACGGCATCCCGAGCTTATAATGCATTTCTAATGTCGAATCGATTACTAGAGGGCCTAATGCGAAGATCCTGATATAGTAAACGCGTGGTTTCAGCTTATACGAAATATAGTTGATTGTCACAAAATAGGCCAACAGGAGCGTTGTGAGTGGGACAACCCGCGGGTGGCGTAGGGCGTACCCGAGCCAATCATTAGGAGCCAATCAGGAGCTGCTCTAAGGAGCTCTCTCGTGCTCTCGAGAGCTCCTAGGATTGGGCCAATCAGGAAGAGCTCTAGGGAGCTCTCGAGAGTACTTAAGAGTAGGAAGCTCTAGGGAGCTCTCGAGAGCACCTGAGAGTATATAATATAGCTAGTATATAGTCACTCGTTCTAGAGGACTCTAGGAGCTCTCTAGTAAGCAATTATAGTCTTTATATACTAGTACTATTAAGATAGTTACATCGATTATGCTTTCTATTGTAGACCTTTTAGCTCTACCAAATAGTTATCCTGACCCTAGATATACCTTTAGGAGTCCCTCTTAGATGTAGGGACCGACCATTCGTTATACGTTGCTTACTCTACCTTTTGTCTATTACGGACTTGACTAAAGGTATACGATTGCTATTATAGCTCCTAACACCCTAAATACGCCTACTCCTTTAACTTCGAACGTCACCACTCTAATAGTAGCCTAAGTTTAGTAGATGCTTAGACCTATCTAAAAAGCGTATTGCTTAGCTCGAGGCTAAGAATGCTCGGCTCTAGGCGGGCACTACTATTAAGGCTAAACTCGAGGCTCTAGCCAAGTATGGAGGTAGTAAGGACGAACTTGCTAGATAGCTTGTCTTAATAAAAGCCTACTTCTTGTACTACCCTAAGTATTTCGCTAATAAGGCTTAGAAGATCGGCTTCGTAGCCTTATACTTAGAAGGAAGAGCACTTAAATAGTTTGAACCAACTCTTAACGACTACCTAAAGAACTAGGATAAGGACGACTAGGACGAATTCATTTAGCAGGTCTTTAGCAACTATAATAGGTTTAAGGAGGAACTTCGCAAGGTATTTAGAGATATAGACGAGAAACTCTATATATAGGAACGACTTGTATAACTTCGATAGACCAAGTCAGCTATAAACTATACTACTTAGTTCTGGCAGGACTCATTTCGTGCTAAGATCAACGAGGAAGGCCTTATATAGTTGTTCTACGATAGTCTTAAGGAAGAGGTTAAGGACGAATTGTATAAGGTTAATAGGCTGGACTTACTCGACGAGTATATTACTATAGTAAACAGGATCGACGATCGCCTATACTAGCGCAAGTAGTAGCGTAGGGGTAGAAGCGGTATAGCTTAGGCTAATACTAGGGCGAACGTCGGACGAAAGCGTTAATATAGTAGTATATTATATAGCATATATTTAGGCGTAATAGATATAGACGCTACCTAGAAGTAGGGTAGAAGCAAGAAGAAGGATAAATCTTAAGTCACTTGCTTTAACTATAGCAAGAAGGGACACTTCAAGTAGGAATGCCGATCCCCGAAAAAGGACTAGAAGCCTATCCTAGGCCAAGAGACTACTATTATCGATAAATATACTAAGGTAGTTGAGGTTAGTTATTACGAGTATACTTTTAATGATAGACTTAGTAATACTATAGAAGTCGACTCCAAGGGAGAAGACACTACTATAGCGATATAGGCTTTTCAAGAAGAAGTTATTGCTAGGGTATAGTAGTATACTTACGCTGCTAGGGCCTAGACCACTATTAGCGATCTAAGAATACTAGCTCGATAAGATAACTAGGAAGTTAATAACAACTATAATACTAAGTAGACCAATAGTAATATTAGCGATATATAGCTAGACGATATAGTTGAGAACTAACTATATATAATTCAAGGCTAAGGTTAAGTACCTTCGAGCTAGGTACTAGACCGATAAGGAACGAATAGTCGATCTAGAGGAGCATTATAAAGAACTCTATAATAAAATTCTTTAGTAGTAGGACCTTTAGACTAGGAAGTAGGATAGACTACTACCTATAGGGAAGAACTAGATCCCTAAGACCTATATCTATAATCTAGAATAGGAATTTAGGAAGCTGAAGCAGCTATATAAAAGGAAGGACGATAGATCCCTATATAGCGGTAGTACTAGTAATAATTATATACGTTAGTAATAGGAAGACTACGATAGAAGTTATATAGGATGGCTTCGAACTAGAAGTCCCTACTAAAGGGAGATGTCCTTTAGATTTATCCTTAGAACCTGAATTATATTAGGATTCTATAGTTCTAGTATATTATAGATAGATATTGCTACTACTTTAAGGAGAAGTACAACTATAACTACTAGCTAGTTTGATATATTAAGGCTAATAGTCAACTAGAGGCTATTACCTAGGCGTTCGATTATAGCGAAGGAGGATTAGGAAGCCTTTAGAACTTCTATAGAAGGCGTACTAGTATAGTTTATATAGTACTAAAGAGAGTATAGCCAGAACTATATAGATAATATAGGTCTATTAAGTAGGACTATACGACTGCCTAAGCTAGACTGCTATTAGCATGCTTAGTATAAGATCGAGGATCTTAAGGGCTTCCGCTAGGTATAAGGAAGGCGGGAATAGAATTACCTACGCTATAAGCGGAAGAAGGAGACTATTAACCCTAAATAGGAAATTAAATATAAGGAATAGCTCTAGGAAAACTAGATACTCAACGCTATAAGCTAAGGTACGGATAGGGACGCCTTAATTTACTAGGAGCGTTTAGGAAATAGCTTAAGGGCCTCCGAGAGGCCTAGTAGAGATTAAATCATTTTAGGAAAGCTACGCGATACTAGAAGAGTTAGTATAGATAGAAGGCTTTCTATAATCTCCTAGCAAGCCTATAAGAGGTTGCTATAATTTAGAACTAGGACAATAAACCCGACGAAAGAATTTAGGTTATAGTATACTAGAAAGGATTCTAGGTACTAGCATTGGCAGATAGAGGATCGCGACTCGATCTTATCTTACCAATATTCGTTAATAGGCTTAGGATTCCTTGGAGGATTAAGGAAGGGGAGTTATATATCGTTAAAGGACTATATCTAATATAATAGGTATAACGAGAAATAGAACTACTCGATATTGAGGTAGAAGGCAAGACTACCTAAGTAGTATTTAATATTGTCGATATAGGGCCGGACAAGGATATAATCCTTAGACGCCTATATATAAGGAATACGACCTAGATATCGATTGGAAGGGAGATAGCCATCTATAACCTTAGGAAAAGAGGGAGTACTGACTAATCTAATAGGAAGCGTAGATGAAGGATCGCGACGAAGCGGAGCATTAAGAAGAATATTATTCGTAGATCTACTATATAAGACGATCGAGGATAGAATAGATCCTATAGATTTAGGAAGAAGTAGTAGTCATTAGGGTCAAGAACGTTATACGAAACGATGGAAGAAGATATAGACGAAGCAAGAAGTAGCTATAATCTTAGTCGATAAGCAAGGATAGCTTATATTTGAAAGCTGGCTTATAGAACTCGAAGTAGCAAGTATAGAGTTAAGGTATCAATAAGT
This sequence comes from Achaetomiella virescens, assembly GCA_031001845.1. NCBI lineage: Eukaryota > Fungi > Ascomycota > Sordariomycetes > Sordariales > Chaetomiaceae > Achaetomiella > Achaetomiella virescens. The sequence goes on from JARNGD010000066.1 coordinate 176,218, forward strand.
TTGCGTACTACGAAGTACAACGAAGAATATAGAAATAGATAGGATCCTAGACGACTATAAGGGGTACCCGGCATTTGAAGTAAAGCATCTTGAAGGGCTACTAGACTATAACTTTAGGATTATAAGATCAAGCTCAAGGAAGGAGCCTAGTTGAAGTTTTTCAAGGTATATTATACTAACGAAAAACAAGATACTAAGTTAAGGAGATATCTTAAGAAGAACCTCAAGATAGGGTATATCAGACTATCGACATCGCTAGTAGGATACCTAGTCCTATTTTATTCCTAAGAAGAACGGGGAGCTTCGGATATATATAGACTACCAATAGCTGAATAAGTAGATAGTAAAGAATCGGTACCCCTACCTCTGATTTTTATACTTATAGGATTAATTGGTAGGAGTATAATACTTTATATATCTTGACCTACCAACTATATACCTATATTCGCATTAGGAGGATAATAAATAGAAGATAGTATTTTAGATACCTTATAGATACTTCAAATACCTGGTTATACTATTCGGACTAACGAACGTACTAGCGACGTTCTAAAGCTATTATCGATTATATAATTCGGAATTGTCGTAATAGATTTATAGTCTATTACCTAGATAATATCCTTATCTACTCTAAGATACTCGAGGAATATAGGAAGTATATTAAGGAGGTACTCGATATACTCTATAAATATAAGCTCTCGGTCAATAAAGAGAAAGAGCGAGTTCTATATTAGGAAGATAGTATTCCTAGGATTCGAGATCTGCTAGGGGAGATTTAGATCGAACCCGAGAAAATCAAGATAGTTAAGGACTAGCCTATACTAATAAGTACTATAGAAGTAAGAGGGTTCCTTAGATTCGTCAACTTCGTTAGAATATTTATTAGGAACTTCGGCGATATTATAAGGCCTCTTATAGAACTTATAAGGAAGGATAAGTCTTCGAATAGCAAGTAGAATACAAGCAAGCGTTTAGGACTATCTGCAAAGCAGTTACTATAGAACCTATACTCGTATTGCTAGACCTATAGTAGTACTTCGAGGTTAAATCTAACGCTTTAGACTTTATAATCAGAATACAACTTAGATAGAGAGATAAGAACGGCAAACTATACCTGGTTACGTTCTCTAGGAAAATCAAAGACCTTAGAAGAACTACCTAATATATAACAAAGAATTACTCGCTATATCGAAGCATTTAGAGAATAGAGACTATATCTTAGCAGCATAACCTATAAAGTGTAGGTTTATATAGACTATAAGAACCTAATATACTTCGCGATTATAAAGGAACTAGTAAGCGGACAATATATCTGCTAGTCAAACTTCTTATCCTAGTTCAACTTTATAATCCGCTATAAGAAAGGCTTAGAAAATATATACGCGGATATCTTAAGTAGGAGGACGGATCACTTCGACGGAATTACTAAGATAGTACACTATTACTTAGACAATAGCTAGACGGTTCGTTGAGGTATAAATCCTAACCAACTAACGACTATAAAGTTGCTACGTCTTAGTAATAGAGGATAGAGCCCGATATATACCCTCTATAATAGATCTTGGAGTATTGGCTATCTTTAGGGAAGAACGTTAGGACGAGGGATAGCAATGGATGCTAGATACCCTAAACTAGATTAAGGAATAGGAACGAAATTGCTACTACCTTAGAAAATAGGGAGTCTACCGATAAGGAATACTCTTTAGTATAAGGGTAAGGCCTATATCGATATATTATAATATAACTTCCTTATATAAGAAATCTACAAGTCAAACTCGGAGGATACCTAGGTATTACTAAGACTATTGCGAAGGTCAGATAGCATTACGACTTTCCTAAACTTCTAAAAGTTATAGTAGAAGTCGTTGGCAAATACTATATTTATAAGAAGGCAAAGGCCTTACAATATAAACCTTATAGCCTTTATAACCATTGCTAGTTGTAAACGACTATAGAGTTTAGTTACGATAGACTTCATTATAAAGCTACTAGTCTTAGAAGATATAATAATAGGAGTAAAGTATAATAGCATCCTTATAGTAGTAGATCGACTTACTAAGTAAATATACTTCCTCCTATATAAAGAGACCTAGTTAAGAGCAACTTGCGGATATCTATAGGAACGTTACTTTAGTCTATAGATAGCCTGAGGAATAGATTATAGATAGAGATACTAAGTTCGTTTCAAAGTTCTAGAAGGCTTTAATGACGAGGCTAGGGGTTAAGAGCAAGCCTTCGTTAGCCTACTACCCCTAGATAGATAGATAGATAGAATAGATAAACTAGATTATCGAACAATACCTATAGTATTATATCAACTTCGAATAAGACAATTAGGTTAACTTATTACTAGTTGCTTAACTCGTATATAATACTACTATTACGACTTATAAAAGTTATATTATTCTTTACGAACTTCGGTTACGAAGTAGATTTACGCTAGGGACTAGACGTTATAGTACCTAGGGCGGTAGTTAAGGTAGAGCAGATATACTCTATATAATAGGCTAAAGTAGGAACTCGAGTTTGTTAGGGACCGAAATGAAGTAGTACTATAATAAGAATTAGCTTGAAGGACCTCGCCTAGAAAGGGGAGACAAAGTCTACCTCGTCTTATAGAATCTATAGACAAAACGACTATCGAAGAAACTCGACTTTAAAAGATTAGACTTTTTAAGATCGAAGAAAAGGTCGGAAATACTAACTATCGACTATCCTTACTAGTAATAATAAGGTTATAGACAAACGTCTTTTATATTTCACTTTAGAACTAGCACCTAAGAACGTATAGCTCGAAACTAATATCGAGGCTAAAGACGAAGAAGAAGAATAGGACGTTGAAGAAATTCTCGATTCACGGCTTAATAATAGACACTCGAATACCTTGTTAAATGCTAGACTTTAGATATAAAGACAACTTTAGGAACCCGTCAAGAACCTCTACTACCCTAAGAAATTAGAGGACTTCTACTACTAGAACCCTAGGAGGCTAGGAATAAGGACCTCCCCTAATAATTTCAAATCTATAGAGGGATTAGCTAGCTAGTCGAACCCGATATAGGGTCCGAAGGGCGGAGGTAACTAAAGGGCTTATAGGCGAAGTAGCTAGCGCCTCCTCCCGCTCTAGCTCCGAGATATCCCGTAACTCCTAAGATACTACTTTCTTACTCGTTCTTCGAGGGCACGCTTCTATTTATGAAAAGGAGAAGCTTTACTAAGGTTTCTTCCTCTTCCTAATTAAGCCTATCCTTCTCGGAAATAAAGGAACGAACTAAAGTCGTTAGGAAAGTAGAGCTACGCTAGGGAAGGGAAAACTTATATATTCTAGGATCGATACCCTAGATATCGTAAGAAGGATAGTTAACGTAGTTAATAATTATAGCGAGATATGCCAGATACTTAGTAGTCGAGCCTATGCTCGTAGTAGTATAAATACTTAGGTATTAGGAAGCCCGAAGAGGTTAGGTCGGCAAGATGGAATCGACGTTAGGTACTCGACCTAGCTTGAACTCTTCTCTTTCGTATAGTTAGCTATAACGAATAAGAATAGTAGGATAGGAAAGGAGGATTTCCTATAAGTTAGAAGGCAGGGCTATTAGCGCTATTTCAGGATATAGAAGGAGTATAGTCGCTAGGACGTCGACCTTAGAGAGGGGGCATCGTATTATAAAATAGGCCAATAGGAGCGATAAGTAGGACAACCTACGGTGGTAGGGCGTACCCGAGCTAATTATTAGGAGCCAATCAGGAGCTGCTCTAAGGAGCTCTCGAGAGCACGAGAGAGCTCCTAGGATTAGGCCAATTAGGAAGGCTCTAGGGAGCTCTCGAGAGCACTTAAGAGCAGGAAGCTCTAGGGAGCTCTTGAGAGCACCTGAGAGTATAATATAGCTAGTATATAGTCACTCGTTCTAGAGGGCTCTAGGAGCTCTCTAGTAAGCAATCACAGTCTTTATACACTAGTACTATTAAGATAGTTGCATCGATTATGCTTTCTACTATAGACCTTTTAGCTCTACTAAATAGTTATCCCGACCCTAGACACACCTTCATGAGTCCCTCTTAGACGTAGGGACTGACCGTTCGTCATATTGATAAATACGCAATCTAAGAGGGGGATATCTATAATTTTGATGAGACTAGGTTTGCAATAGGTATACTTTTAGGCGCAAAGGTTATAACAAGCTCCGAACGCTATAGTTAGCCTTATACGAAGTAGCCTAGCAATTAGGAGTAGGTTACGGTGATCTAGGACGTATATATAGATAGCTAGATTATACCGCCGTTCTTTATCGTCCAAGGAAAAAACTACCTCCTCCCCTAGTACTAGGATAGCCGATTCTAGCCTAAATAGAGAGTCTATATAAGTGAAAATAGCTAGACTACGAATGAGATTAGTCTTAATTAGTTGAAATATTTTAATTAATCAACAAAGCGTTGTATAAGAGGAGTATATCGACTACTTATCTTCGATGGCTATAAAAGCTACTACTTGGTCGACTTCGAAGATTCTATAAGGCTAACAACATTATTCCGCTCATCTACCTCCCTATTTATCTTACTTCCTCTAGCTACTCGACGTAGGGTATTTTAGTCCGCTTAAAATATTATATAGCAAGTAGATTAAGTAGATAATATAGATGCAAATCACCTATATTATAAAGGAAGACTTCTTCGATACGTTTATCGAAGTATTCTACCACCTCTATTATAGCAAACAATATATAGGCAGGCTTTCAAGTAGCTGGCCCTATCCCCTTCGACCTAGAATTGGTGATTTCTCGCCTTGACCCTAAGCTAATTACTCTATCTCCTCCAAACTTACGTCCTAGAACAGCCTCGTCTTGGGTCCTAAAGACCCTATCTAATATATACGATGCGACCCAGAGCTCTAGCACTCTCAAGTAGAAGATCGAAAACCATTAAGGTAGCTCTCCTACTTATATTTTCGATATTATCGATATATAAGCGAAGAGCATCTCAAAATTAGTATATAGGATAGTGTTGCTCTAAGCTAAGAATAAGGAGCTTCGTATAGTAAATGAGCGGCTAAGCAAGCGACGTAGGACAAAAAAGATACGTTTATAGGAGGGAGGATCACTTAGTTTAGAAGAGGCAATGGCTTTGATAGCCGACTAGGGGCTTAGTGATTAGGATTGCGAGGAATCATCTAAGAGTGGTGGTTGTATAACTATAGGTGAGCTATATATTCGGCTCTATAGTAATTGCAAGAAGCTTAGCTATAATGCACGAACTTGTTAAGTAGTTTAGGGGACCTCTAAAGAAAGCGATCCTAAGTAGTTCTAATTGATTTGAGCTATTATAGTTGAATTAACTTATATGAAGTAGAGGAGGTCTTAGAAAGGTGGCCCACTCGTTATGCTGGCCTACTCGTTATGCAAGTACGTTAAGAGGCTATTATTTATAACAAATGCGCCCTTCTTTATTACGAGAATAAGGGGGACTACCTAGACCTATTTATATAGCGACTATATAATTAGAGTGCTCCTCTTATACTTGCCCTCGATATACGTGTTACTCCGATCCAAGAAAGTTTTCATTCTTCGCCCGAATTACTATAGGAAAACGGCTAGTTTTGAAAACATCCTAGGTAGCCTACTAACGCCGCCGCTTCGGCTACCCCGTAATATATAGCTACTTTGCAAGCCCGCTCCCTCCCTCACGATTCTTAATAGCACGGCCTAATAGTAGCATCTATAAGCTTTATATTAAGAAGGACTTGATCGATATTTCTAAGGTACTCGACTATATATTAGCGAAGTCATTCTCCGACTAGAGTTCCCCTATATTTGGAACGAGGCCCTTAATACTAATATTATCTAGGTAGACCTAGCAAACTTTAGGGATCAGGTTTTTGAAGACTGGGTTATAGCTCTCTAAAACTAAGCTACTAAGTTTATACCTCTTATCTAAAGAGTATATATTCTAAATAGCCTAATAGAGGTTAAGAAGTTTGTTAAATCTCGGCTCTTGCTATTAAGTGCGACTTAGTTATACCCCGAGAGGAGGTCTAGAAATAAAATGATATAGCAACCCTAAATCTTCGCTAAACTCCTATATAGCCGGTAGCACGAAGGCGTCCCTTATAGTTATAGCATTAGCTCGCTAGGCATCGTTAATAAGCTGGAGGCTACGGTCCCTTTTTTATATAAGGAACTACTTATTATAGTAACTGCCTTAGGTTTCCTCAATAATACCCCTAGACTCTCTAGCGTAAGAAATCGATAACTTTTAGGAGTAGTAGTTTCGGGATTAGGATGCTTTTGCTTTACTAGGCATTATAAAAGATAGTACGGATAACTTATAGTAGCACGATCTCAGGGTTAATCCTCCTACGCTTAGTAAAATCCTATACCAACGTATCTCCCCGATTCTCTAGAATATAGGAAGAGTTCCCTCTCCTAGTTAGAGAGCATTCCTTCAACGGTCTCGAGGATAGCTTTACGGCGCTCTAGGGTTAACCTGGAACCTAGCTATAGCTTAGAGAAGCGAGGGGTAATAAAGTTGTCCTATTTCGAATCGAACCTTCTTCTTTTCCGCTACGGCCAACCCCTTCTCTCTCTATAGAGGGTCCCGTTCGGGTGTCGAACCGTCTAAGGGCACTGAGTCCACTAGTCGGACGTTGTTTACCACTATCTTGCGGAGGGGGAGTGTTCGGGTACCCCGGAGGTCGTTTTTGATCAGCCGACTATGCTCGCATCGACCTCTCTATTGAGAGCACTCCTTATCCCGCTCTGGTGCGAGTCTAAGGGTTGCCCGGGAGCTTGTGCTAGTCCTGTGTAGCAGGGGATCGTGAAGTTGAATCTGAAGATGCTGCTACTTGAGCGAGTATATGAGGACGAGGTAAACAAGTATATTGTAAGATAAAATTCAAGACTTCCTCCCCTAAGCCTGTACGAAGGAAGCCGAAGGGAACCTCATCATCTTGAAGTTCCACCTCTTCTATACTACTCAATCTGGGTGTGTGAGCTTACGCGAGTTGGCTGGAGTATCGCACCGTGTAGGCCGGCCGGCGCGTCGGTGCCTGAGAGCACTGCGGGCGACGTTGTAGATCTGGGCTGCGACTGATACACTTAGATCTCTGTCGTTTTGAAGAGCCTCAAGTGCCAAGATGATCTGGGCTTCCTTCGAAGTAGATGACATATTGGGTTGTTGGGAAAATTGGGTACTGAAGTTAAAGGTGTGGCGTCTTGGGGAAAGGTGGTCGCTCGCTTATCCTGGTCGCTCGCTTATCATGCACGTTATGGGTAAAACCATTTAGTCCCAGAATAATCGGGGGTTCGAGTTTGGGACCACTTAAGAGATGGGTTTCCATGGGAATCCGTGGGTGGGTAATTCCCTGCCTAGATGCGAAACATCCATGGTTTGCCTCTCGAGGATCTGTGCTGCTGTCTGTCAATGTGATTGTGTTGTGAACCTGCACCAATGAGAACGGGTTCGCTCATGGCAACGCTCCTAATGTGAGTTTCGGGGCTGGGGAGGAGCTTCGTTATAGTGTGTCGTGATGGGTTGGACCAGGCGGTGACGACAGTGGGAGTTGCAGGCGCTTTATCGAAATCGGCAACTATTCGGAGCGGCGACACTGCACACAATTTGGTGCTTAAGGAATCGGGTTTGGGCCGGAGTGAGTGTTGGTGACGGCCAGCAGTGACAGATGTGCTTGTAAATCAAGTTTGGTTGGATGAAACTGGTTGGTGGGTTTGGACGGGAGAAAACGTGGCTGAGTGTGGAGGAAATTTCTGCAACATAATCGAACCAACATGATAACAACTTGGAAGCGTCTTATCTGCGATAGCTCATCCTGTAGTTCTAGTATCAGGGCTGCAGGGTTGCCAGGTCCAAATTATCAAGCTACTATATACCTAGTTTTAATGTGAGAGATAGTAACGTTAAATGTACTGAAAGCCTCTCAAAATCGAAAAGAATCTGCTAGCACTCCTTGGGCCCAAGCATAGAGGAATGATGGTCCTTGAAATGTAATCACTGCCTTTTCCAGGTCTCCTCTTGCTTGCCTCTTAGCAAGAGGCGGGGCTAGGGACATTAGAGCACTTAGATGATGTCTTCCGCCCTTGACGCTGACATTGGTCCAGGTCCAGTTGGAGCACGCTCCCTTAGCGCACAGGATGTAGATGTCAGTAGCGCTCGAAGAGACAGTACCCGTGACGCCGCTTAGGGTCAAGTCGGTAATGGGCACGCCGGCAGTCGGCTTGCCTGTGGGGGAGCCGTTCTCGTAATCTGCTCAATGACGACGCATACTTGGTGATGCCAGAAAGGGTGATGCCCTCGTACTTGATATCACGAGACGGAGCCAGTGGCACCATAAACCGTCTTGATGCGCACGCCGTTCTGTGAGTTGGAGATGGACGAGTTGAGGATCCGCACTGTCTTGACAGTGTTATCCGACCTGCCGCCAACAGACCCGATCGAGAGACCGTGACCGCCGCTGCACTGCCCCCCAGTGAAGGTGATGTTGGTGCCGGAGTTAATGGCAAGGCAGTCATCCTGGTTCTTCACAATGGGCCGGAGATGTAGACACCAGTGGAGGAACCAACGTCGAAAAGCATCCGTGTTGTGACCACCCTTGGTATCGCCAGCCGAGTTGTCGATGTGGATGTCGTACCTGTGCACAAGGGTTTCAGTCCTCCGTGTGAGACCGCAGACACTCTCCTGTACTCACAGTCCAAGATTGGTGGCGCTGTTGATGCTGAACGCCTGGACAGGTGTGTTCTTGACGCTGAGGCCCTTGATGTTGGAGTTTTTCAGGCTGTGAGCGTAGAAGAACCTGCGAGATCGTCAGCACTTGTTCATTGGAGGTGAAGTGGATGTGACCGGGTTAGCCGTACTTGGGTTTGGTCTTGCCACCGTTGCTCCCTTGCCATCCCACCACGCGGCACCGTTGCCGTCAATGACGTGGCCGGAGGCGCCTTGGACGAGGATATTGTTGCCGAGACAGAGATGAGCGGGCCCGACCACTCCTTGTAGCCGAAAGTGGTCGTTCCCGAGAAGATGACCTTGGTGCCGTCCTTGAGGCCGGTCAAGTCTAGGGTTGTTCCGGCAGGAACGGTGATACGCTTAGGGTGATGGTGCTGCAGCTGGTCTTGCCCTTAATGGCAGACGCAGCGTCGGTGAAGGTGCAGCTGGCTCGGTCCGCCAGCTTGGCCGGCAGTGGGTTGGCCGCCGCCAGGGCGCGAGTGAAAGAAAAAGGGTTTGGAAATCATGACGGTTCTGACAAACGAGAGACGTAGTTACAAAAGAAGGACAGCTCTAAAGACCAGCTGAAAGATCGTTGTTTGGACATGTTGACAGAGTCCGCCGTTACCAGGACCTTTATAGAAGCAAAGCCTCAATTCTTGTGTCTCTAACACAGTCTTCGCGAAACGGCGAATATTGACAAGTGGGTAGTCGTGTCCACTCCATTTTATCCACCAGTCAACGTGCTTGTGCGGCGAATTATGAGGTTGCGTGATGATCGCTCCATCATCCTGCGTCCAGCAACGCGGGCGGCTTCACTTCTCAGGACTCCTATCCGAGATGATTCT